>JAECWT010000256.1:0-156705 GCA_018150885.1 Drosophila tristis | reverse complement strand
GTGAATTTCAAAATTTCGCACCGCCCCCTTCCGCACATACAAAGGACGAAAATCTGTGGCAGGCACAATTTTAAAGATACGATAAAACTAAAAACGCAGTCTTGGAGAGAATGACCATATCTACCAAACTGCTGAATCTGAATCAGATCGGACCATAATTATAGAATGAAGAAATTAATTTTCTGTTGGTTCCCCCGCCTCCAACAGCCAGAGACACGATACTCATTCTCCTTCTCGCTCGCACACTCTGCCGCGTTCAGTGCGCGAGCAACCCCTAGCGGTGGAGATGCAGAATATAAATGGTACATCTATAATCTACATGTTAGATGTAAAATATACATTGTAGATGTAGATGTAGATAACAGATGTAGCAAAAAAATGTAAAATGTAAAATTTTTTTTTTATTCTAAAATTCAAAAAAATCATATCTCAAAAATGTATATACTGACTGAGTACGGGTATAAGTAGAGTCGCGTCCCCAGAAGCGACTCACACGTTCCTTCTCGTTTTTCTAGGAAAGAATACAAACGAAAAGGTAAAAGTTAAAATAAAAGGTAAATAAAAGTATTATGCGCTAAATGTCAAAAAGACAAACAATAAACTTACCATGTTTGATGGTGTGCGTTGGCTGCAACTACGGACGAATTCCATTAAAGCACTGTCTTCCACGGCTGAGATGTCGTCAAACTAACATCTTCCGAAAAATTCTCTCACAAATTGCGTGTCCGACAAGCAACACTTAATGACTTTCAACAGCGTAGTAAAATCCATTTCTTTTTATATGTCACATTCGAGAGGTTGCTCTTAAGTGATCTTGCTTTGAACGCTAGGCCGATTTTGTTTGCATTTTTTAGTGAGAATAGACTTATCCCACTCTTATGCATAGGATAGGGTGCTAGATAATTATGACCCGTGCTTTAAAGCTTTACAGCTTAATAAGTCGCTTCTAGGATGCAGTGGCTGCACGGCAGCATGTACTATCATACATGCTCATGCTGCACAAAATATCAAACTGATTTAGATATTTGAGCTCAGTCCTAAGCTTTTAGCTATTTCTCTCTCTCTCTATGCCCTCTGTCTGAGCAAAGCTGCTTAAAAAATGCTGAAGCGTGTGAACAAAGCGTGCAGCCTCACAAATATAAAGGTGCTTCTAGACGATGCAGCGGCTGCACGTGAAGCTTTTATGTCTTTTATGTGTGTCTGTTCTTGTTTGTGATATCAAACTGCTATAAGTGTATTTCAAAATTTCGCAGCCGCAGCAGTGACTCAACGTTCCTTCTCGATTTTTAAATATACTTGTAACAGTGTGATATCACATGATTTTGGAAACAAAATTTGGTTTGCCTAGCTCTTATAGTCTCTGAAAACTTGGAGCTCTCGGCGCACTCGGCTATTGATGCTGTTGATGAATGCATTGCAGCCGTTAAAGAATTTCTTAAATTTGGTTTTCTATTTTTGAACACTTAATTTTCCCACATTGGTTTAATATTTCTGGTCGCGCTGCGTCGCACTTTTGAGATTTTTTAGTGTTAAGAGAAAAGTGTTAAGACAAAAGCAGAACCTGATGGACATGTTCGCTGCGTAAAAATAAAAGCTACTACTTAATACAGTCCACTCAAAACCTTGGAAATAAATCATTTGTGTTCCATGAACATCGCAGTGGTTTATTCATCATCATATTGTTGGTCCTTCAACCGGGATAAGCTTATTGTTTAAAAATGGAAGACTTCAAGCTTGTGAAATCAGCAAGAAGCCGTGCGAAGGCAAGCATCACGCGTTTGCTAACGGCGTCACAAGATCCACGTGCGGGATCAAACTTGGAATTGGAGCAAATAACCGTGTTATTGGAGAGGCTCAATACCGTTTGGAAGGAGTTTGAGACTCTTAGCGACAAAATGGCCCTTTACGATGAGGAGGAGGGGTATGTTGATCCAGCCATCGACAACGAGACCTACGAAGACAAGTACTTGCGTGCAAACACATTACTACACTCGCTAAAACGCGCTTGTGTGCTAAGGGAGAACGAGGGAGGAAACATCGCCAGCGGCAACCATAACGACAGTGAGAGCCCATGGGGATCACAAGCATCGGGATCAGGAAACGAAAACTTTGTTCGTTTTTTACAACAACAACAAGAGCTGAACGAGCGATTGGCGCAACAACAAACCACGTTTTTGAGCGCAAATTCGACAGCAAATAGAGTGCAAAGCGAATTGCCAAAAATACACATCAAGCAGTTCAATGGTGACTACAAGGAATGGCCTGCTTTCATGAACCTCTTCGAAAGTACGATTCACAGCAATCAGCATTTGACAGCCATTCAAAAATTGCACTACTTGAAAACATATGTTATTGGAGAAGCAGCTGATTTGATACGACATATGCCAATAACAGAAGCAGCTTATACTGCTGCTTGGACTTGCCTAACGGAGCGTTACAACCGACCACGTCACATTGTAAATACTCTGCTGGACACATTTGTGAATTTACCTTCGACATCCAGAGCAGATGTTTCAATTCTACGTAAGGTGACAGATGGAGCAACGGAGATTGTACGCGGATTGGATGCAGCAGGGCAAACTAATAGGGACTGCTGGATTATACATTTCATTCTGGCCAAAATTGACGCTGAAACCCGAAGCAAATGGATTGAAGGAAGTCGCGAGCTGGAATCGCCAACTGTAAACGACTTACTCAAGTTCTTAGACCGGCGCTGCGAGGAATTTGAGCTAAGCAAAAGTGAGACTGACACAGACTTCAAGGTTGGTGCACAACAAAACAAAGCCAAGCGATCGTCACACGCTATGGTATCGCTGGAAGGAGGTGCTTGTGTAAAATGTAACTCCAAGGAACACAAGATCTACATTTGTCCGCAGAGACGAACATTCGTTAAAGCTAAGTCATTGTGCTTTAACTGTCTCAAGCTTGGGCATGTGTCACGAAAGTGTGAATCAAAATTCACATGCAAGTTTTGCCATACTCGTCACCATTCTCTACTACATATAGAAAATTCTACTTCGCAGGCTGCTGCAACCAGGGCACAGCCAAGAAGTGACGAGCAGCGCATCCTCAGCACTCCCGAAGAGGCAACAGTGGCCATCAGCCACATCGCACGTGCGCAAGCTACCCCAAGAGCTGAACCCTCATACAACGGATCAGCAACTGCTACAAAGCCACACGGGCTTCGGAAAAGCGCATTGCCAACAGCTCTAGTGTTCGTTCGAAACGCAAAGGGATCGCACACTATCTGTCGGGTGCTTTTGGACAGTGGCTCGGAACTGTCATACATCTCGGAACGGTGCATACAGGCACTTGGCCTGTCACGTGTTCCGTCACGTATTCTGGTGTCGGGAATTCCATCTATAAAGGCTGAGACAACTAGAGGCTGCAGCACACTGGACATGCAGTCAAGGATCTCAGAGCACACAATGAAGGTACGCGCTCACGTACTCAGCAAAATCACCTCTACATTGGCAAGACACGATATTGACGCTGCAGCACTAAGGGCTTTCGATGGCTTCGATCTCGCAGATTCTGAATATCAATCGTTAGCGCCAGTGGATATTCTTTTGGGCAGCGATTATGTGTGGACCGTGTTCACCGGCCAAAAGATGTTCGACAGCCACGGGAACGTCATCGCCATTTCGACAATTTTTGGATGGGTTATAACTTCTGTTACGACTAGCAACTCATCATCTACAACAACAATGCACACGGCTATTGACATTGACGCATCGCTTCGACGCTTTTGGGAGCTGGAGGATGTCAACCAGGAATTTCAGCGGGAACCAGAGGACGATGAAGTTGAGCAACACTTTATGAAGACACACACTCGGGACTCCAAGGGGCGTTACATCGTCGAGCTTCCGTTCAAAGATCCTAATCAACAGTTTTCGGATACACTACACGGAGCACTCGCAAGATTCAGGGGTGTTGAACGTCGCTTGGAGCGAGATCCCGATCTGCACGCACAGTATGTACAGTTTATGCGTGATTATCTTAATTTGGGTCACATGCGAGAACTATCGCCAGAAGACATTGACAAGACGCCATGCTTTTACTTGCCACATCATCCAGTAATTACACAAAAATTAAGGGTGGTTTTTGACGGATCGTTTAAGGATACTAGCGGAAAGGCCTTGAACGACGCGCTGCACATTGGACCCAGTATTTTGCGGAACTTATTCTCAATTTGTATACGTTTCAGAATGTTTAAGTTCGTCTTTTCTGCAGATATAGTCAAAATGTATCGACAAATCTGGGTGGCTGCCAATCATTGCAGTTACCAGCGCATTGTATGGCGAGAAGATGAAAGCACGCCTATCAAGCACTATGAGCTCTCCACAGTAACATACGGCACGTCTAGCGCACCATTTTTGGCAGTGAGGGTCCTGGATCAGCTTGCTCACGACCATCAACAAGAGTTTCCCACTGCAGCTAAAATCTTAAAGGAGGAGTTTTACATGGACGACGTACTCACGGGAGCATACACAGAGGAAGAGCTTATTTGCAAGCGAGATGAATTGATTCAGCTAATGGAACGTGCAGGCATGGAGCTTGGCAAATGGGTCTCCAATTCATCACGCATTTCTGTCGGAACTCTTACTACAACCAATACTCCAGGCAAGGGACTCCCTTCTACAGCAAAAGTTCTTGGCATTCACTGGGATCCAGAAAAAGATAATTTATCGTACAACGTTTGCCTTTCATCGAATCCGGACAGCAACAAACGACAAGTGCTGTCGGACGTGGCACGCATCTTCGATCCACTGGGTATTCTGTCGCCGGTGGTGGTGCAATTTAAAATTATGTTTCAAGAATTGTGGTTACTCGATCTCGACTGGGATACGGAACTTCCTCCGAAAATTGCGGATTGGTGGAAGAAATGCCGTAACGACCTAAATGTACTCCAGGAACTTCGTCTTCCACGATTTGTTGACAACAAGGAGGATCGCATCGAACTGCATGGATTTTCAGATGCTTCCATTAAGGCATACGCCGCAGTCGTCTACAGCAGATTGGTACAGGCAAATGGCACCGTATCTGTTTCACTCATCGCAGGAAAAACCAGAGTTGCTCCGCTGAAGCAGCAGTCACTACCGCGCCTCGAACTGTGTGGCGCTCTGTTGTTGAGCCGACTGATCGTATCTATCAAGGCTGCTCTACAGCATAAGAACTTTGACATACATGCATGGTGCGACTCAACTATAGTTCTGGCTTGGCTTTCACAGCAGCCATCGAAGCTTAAAACATTTGTTGCAAACAGAACGTCAGAAATACTCGATGCTATACCACGCAATGCATGGCATCATATAAATACAAAGGAAAATCCTGCTGACTGCGCCAGCCGAGGCATGATCGCTGCAGAACTGCTCAATTTCGACCTGTGGTGGATGGGACCTTCATGGCTGCAAGATCCAGAAAAACTCGCGGTAAAGTTGAGCTCTACAAAATTCTGTTCTTCCCTTTCGGAAAACTATGGCAACGAAGAAGTGAAGACCACCGCATTGACAACTCAGGAAGACGACTCATTTTCACCGCTCGAAGCACTGGTGCAACGCGTCTCGTCCTGGACAAAACTGGTTCGCATTGTAGCCTACGTCTTGCGCTTCATCCAAGGGACAAGGGCCCCTAAATCAGGCATGTTGGCAAGTAGCAAAATGCTGAAATTCGAGGAGATCCAGGCGGCTCGCATTCTTTGCCTACAAACGGCTCAGGAATGTTTCAAAGAGGATCGAATTCTACTGCTGGAGAACAAGCCACTTCGGAGCCGCTCTCAGCTGCTCAAGCTCTCACCGATTGTATGCAAGAATGGCCTCCTACGAGTTGGTGGACGGCTGAGCAATTCTCAATTACCAGCTGATGTCACATTCGCCACACTGGGGAGGAAAGTGGGAGTCATCCGTGCGTTCCGTCAAACTGCACCTTCGTCGCGTTGTAGGAAAGACGACGTTAACCTTCGAACAAATGCAAACTCTATTTGTTCAGAATAGTGCGGTTGTGAACTCTCGACCGTTATGCTATACACCAGACACAGACCTCACATACTTGTCGCCAGCCCATTTTCTAATTGGTCGCCCATTCACAACTATCCCGGAAGGCGATCTATCTCATTTGCCAATCAATCGCTTGGACTATTGGCAGCACTTGCAAGCAATGTACCAAGGATTTTGGAAGCGCTGGCATCAAGAATATTTAACATCCTTGCAGCAACGTCACAAGTGGAACAACAAGCAACGCAACATCTCAGTTGACAATGTGGTACTTGTCAAGGACTCCAATCTCCCACCAGCAGCTTGGATTCTGGCCCGTGTGTTGGAAGCTCATCCTGGACCAGATGGACTTGTTCGCGCCGTGAAGCTTAAGACGTCTACCGGAGAAATGACCCGACCCATCACCAAGCTAGCAGTACTACCTAATTCAGAAACTATGTTTCAGGGCGGCCCGGGATGTTGATGAATGCATTGCAGCCGTTAAAGAATTTCTTAAATTTGGTTTTCTATTTTTGAACACTTAATTTTCCCACATTGGTTTAATATTTCTGGTCGCGCTGCGTCGCACTTTTGAGATTTTTTAGTGTTAAGAGAAAAGTGTTAAGACAAAAGCAGAACCTGATGGACATGTTCGCTGCGTAAAAATAAAAGCTACTACTTAATACAGTCCACTCAAAACCTTGGAAATAAATCATTTGTGTTCCATGAACATCGCAGTGGTTTATTCATCATCAGATGCTGATCACGAATATAAACAATTTATGGGGTCGGAAATGTTTCCTTCTGTGCGTTATACGTAACATTAATATAACTCAAAAATATTTATTTTCATCGAAGATTTCTTAAATATACCATGAAATTGTTACTGTGTCTGTCTTTAGTACAATTACTGCACAAGAAATCTGTACATAGATTGAGTGTCTTACCCAATAAAATCAGCAGAATTTTCACAGTAAAAATAAAATTAAATATAGCAGCATCAAAGTTAATTTCGGAAAACTTTACTTGTAAGAGCAGCTCAAAAAAAAATTGCTAAATGAAACCCAAGCCGAACGGCTTATATACAAATTATTAGATAAATATTAAAATTGAATGTTTTTTATTATTTATATTTTATACTCCATTTTCTTCTTTGCATTTCGTACTATTTGTATGGCGTATTTATTTAGCTTAACCCATGGCATCTTTGACGCAAAGCTTTTCCATTTGATCGGAGTAGAAGGCGTTGAAGTTAATTCGGTGTACCAGATTCATGAAGCGATCGGCGGTGTTCTTCTTAGCCATTTTGTTGATTTGCTTAAGAAAAGATATCAGCAGTCCGGTAAATTCTAGATCGAAGCGTTTTATGCGCTCCGAAAACGTATCTGTCGCATCCAACGAGGTCTCCAACTGGCATAAGTAAACAAGTTTGTAAACAATTAAAATTTTTTTAAATTCCACATGAATCATAAGCTCACATATATAGTATATATATACTGACTGAGGTAGATATTAGAATATTTTAATTTAACGCTATTTTTGATTCCGATATATGAGTATTTCTTTCTTTTCTCTTGTGTGTTAAATAAAGAGAAAGAAGAGTAACATAAAATAAAATATCGGGTGGCATATATCTACTGTATACTTCTAATAAGATTACATGGATGACAGTACCAATGGCATCAATGATATGAATTTGCCTAGGCAATTCGTATTTTATCATCCGTTTCAGTATCAATGCAAAATTATGATGTGTTAATAAGGCTTGTGGTTAAGGGTTGTGTAAGCGAGCGAATCGAGTGCGAAAGGGGCTTGCCCCTACTTTTAAACATATTTATTTAATTTTTCATCACTACAAAAAAAACCATTTATTTTAGCTTAACTGAATAAGCTTAAATGCAATATTGCAGTTCGACGTTATTTTTATACCAGTACTCCAAGAGTTAAATATTGTATTTGTATTTTTGGTAAAAGTGGATGTGTGCAACGCAGAGAAGAAAACGTTACCGACCCCAAAAAGTATATATATTCCTGATCAGCATCAATAGCCGAGTCTCATTCTGTCTGTCCTGATGAGCGCCTAGGTCTCAGAGATTATAAGTGCTAGAGCAATAAAATTTTGTTTTCAGACTCAAATGATATCACAATGTTACAAGTGTATTTAAAAATTTCGACCCGCACCCCACAAAGGACGAACCCCCTTCGAAAATCATATGTAGTTATTTGTAGTTATAACTTCAGTTTAAAAAAATAGTTAAGTAACAAAATTCTAAACTAAGACGGTACTTAACATTTTAGCTCAACCGTTTATATATAGATTTGTATGAACGATACCTTAAATCACTTATGAAAATAAAACAGGGGTCGGCACTGACCTATCTATTGTAGGTTTCAAAGAACGCTGGCGCTCACGTACCTGTGTATTAAAGATTACTATGTTTAGTTTTTCCGGCTATCTACGCACGCAAACGCTCTGAAAAACATGTGAATGTGTGCGTGCCGACCACTGAAATCTATATATATAAGTTAACTCTCCCCACCAGCCATAGGGTATCGGCAGGGGTCTTAGTTATAAGAATGCTGACCCAGCGCTGGCATGGAAAGGGCGGCAACATATTACTATGTTGCATAAACATCCGCCCGACCAACTGGGTCCGCACGAGGCGCTGACGTAGCGAAACTCGAGACCGCTGCTCAAGCAGCGCTGCCCAGGCTGGGGGACCCTATGGATAATTATAACATTTTTGTATTTTAGTTTTTAACTCGATTCTGAACCGAGCCGATCGTTGCCGGTAATAAATACTTAAACTCAATCCCGTTCTTTCATTACCGACGGCTGACGCTTCGGTGTGCATTAGGGAACAATAACAAAATAATTGGCGCCCAACGGGTCTAGAAATTAATAAAATTGAACCCCGAAACAACGCGAGTCGTGGAACATCGCTGTAACCAAGTGAAAAAACAAAGCTACAAAATACCCAAAACCAAAAGTTCCAAGTGCAAGGGAAAATCAACTGAGTAATAACAACACAGAACGAGTGAGAACGTTCTATAGTGCAACATTCAGATAAAAAAACTAAAAACAAGGAAAGGGCTGAAGGGCATCCCCTCGCTCCAACAGAGACAGATCACAGCCGAAAACGAAGACAAAAGAGCTGAAGGGCAATCCCTCGCTCCCATCAACGATCTACAAGAAAAAAATAGGCTGAAGGGCCCTCCCTCGCCTCCAAAGAGAAGATACAATACAAAATCTACACGGCTGCAGGGAATCCCCTCGCCCAACGTGACGGATCCGAAAGCTCAACCGGTGCATAGAGTAAAAAGAGGCTGCAACAATGATGTAAGAGAATTGCGTGAAATTTAAATGTTTTTTGTGTCAGCCAACCTAAATATCAGTTGAAAATAAAAGTTCACCGATAATTGCGTGAATCTTACTAGAACAGCTCAAAACAAAAATAAAAGAAAGTAAAAATAGAACAAAAAGTGAAACATTTGGTTCTTTAATACGGTATGAAAAGCAGTCGAATTCGTCCCCTTGAGATTAATTCTAGGGAGCGCGGTGTCTAGTACTTAGGGCAGGGCTACTCGCAGCAGTTTGCACCATATGAGTGATAGGGAAAGTGCCGACGATAGTGAAGATAGCCTGAAATCCTTGATCGAAGGCCTCCAAGCGGCGAACATTGACAAACGATCGACTCAAAGAACGCCCAACGTCATGGATCCTGCCATTCTCGCTGCCTTCGAGGCCGCACTGACGAACCAGGCCACAACATTTGAGGCTAGATTACAGCAAATGCAGACTACAATTAGTCAGTTACAAGCGGCCGCGCCTGTCGCCGTACCAGAGGTAGAAGTGTACAGGAAAATAGAAATCAGGCCGGGGGTCCAGTGTGAGAGCCTATGGAGGTGGACCCTTCATCCTCTAAATTTAGACAGCCCACGGCTCACCAAAAGCCATTTGGGGCGGGCAAGCGCGACAATAGTTTTGGGAAAAAACAGAACGCGTCGAAGCGCACGTCGGGAAACTGGCGGCAGAGAGTGGAGCACATTGCTACTACGAACAACCGGTCCGGGGCGTCCTACGATGACGCTGCCACTGAGGCAGTCGCTGAAATAGAAGCCGACGCCGAAATTGAGTACGAGTCCGATTCAATCAATTTTTTAGGGGAAGGTCCCTGCTGCCATTCATATGGCGAAGAGTAGCGGGGATTAAGATAAAGCTTCTCATCGACACGGGTGCGTCGAAGAATTCCATTTGGGTGCCATTTGGGTGGCTTCCCGGCGTCACACCCGTCGAATCACCGTGCCCCGTCCACTCAATTAACGGATCTAACAACATAACGGAAAAATGTCCCTTGTCAATGTTCGGCAAGTTCACCCCATTCTTTCTCTTAAAAACACTAACGGGCTTTGATGGCATCATTGGCCTTGACCTGCTGACGCAGGTAGGGGCCACGCTATCTCTTAAAAAGGGGACACTCAGGTTTGGTAACACAACTGAGATGATCCAATTCCAAAAATGCGCACATGTCAACCACACCAACGTTGTTGATATCGACGCACCGCAGGCCGTAAAGGCAAACTTCATGCATCTCAATGATCTTGGCAAATCTGGGTACTGCAAAATACTTTACAACTCTTGACCTGAAATCCGGATACCACCAAATAACTTTGGCGGAGCGCGATAGGAAAAAACTTCCTTTTCCGTAAATGGAGGAAGTATGAGTTTTGCCGACTGCCCTTCGGTCTGAGGAATGCGGGCAGCATCTTCCAGAGGGCAATTGACGATGTTTTGCGCGAACAAATCGGCAAAACATGCTACGTCTATGTCGATGACGTAATCATTTTTTCAAAGTCTCAGGACGACCATGTTAAACACGTCGACTGGGTACTGAAAAGCCTCTATGAAGCCAACATGAGAGTGGCTCAAGAGAAGTCGCAGTTCTTTAAAACGAGCGTAGAATACCTTGGATTTATCGTAACCAGCGAAGGCACAAGAACGGACCCTGAGAAAGTGAGAGCTATCCAGGAATACGTTGAGCCATCAACGCTTTTCGGGCTAAGATCGTTCTTAGGCCTGGCAAGCTATTACAGATGTTTCGTGAAAGACTTCGCGGCAATCGCCCGCCCGCTATCCGACATCTTGAAAGGGGAAAATGGATCGGTTAGTAAATATAAATCTAAAAAAAACCCCAATATCTTTCAGCGAAGCTCAAAGACACGCGTTCCAAAAACTAAGGAACATTCTAGCATCAGAAAACGTAATGCTAATGTACCCAGACTACAAGAAACCTTTCGACCTGACTACGGACGCTTCTGCCTATGGCATAGGGGCAGTATTGTCACAGGGAGGCCGACCAATAACGATGTTCTCAAGAACCCTTAAAGACAGTGAGCTCAACTACGCTACTAACGAGCGGGAGCTGTTAGCAATTGTTTGGGCCTTGGGGAAATTGCGCCATTATATTTATGGCGTCAGGGACATAAATGTGTTCACTGACCACCAGCCACTCACGTTCGCGGTGTCGGAGGGAAATCCTAACGCAAAGATTAAGCGATGGAAGGCACGCATCGATGAGATGGGCGCCAGACTATTTTATAAGCCGGGGAAAGAAAACTTCGTCGCAGACGCATTGTCTCGACTGAACATTTGCGCGCTAGACAGCGGCGCGCCGCGGTCAGACGCAGCGACAATTCACAGTGAGGTTTCAATGACTTACACGATAGAATCATCAGACAAGCCAGTCAATTGCTTTAGGAACCAGATCATTTTAGAGGAGGCACGCTTCCCTCTCAAACAAATTTTCGTACTTTTTGGAGAAAAAATACGCCACGTAATACAGTTCCATGACAAGGGCGCGCTCGCTGAGATGGTCAAGTCAGTGGTGAACCCGCAAGTGGTAAACGCAATCCATTGCGACTTACCAACCTTAGCATTCGTACAGCATGAGTTGGTAAGGGCTTTTCCGTCGACAAGATTCTGGCATTGCAAGAATCTTGTCGCCGACGTGTTCGATGAAAACGAAAAAAAAGAGATCATCACAGCAGAACACAATCGGGCCCACAGGGCGGCCCAGGAAAACGTTAAACAGGTGTTAACCGATTACTATTTTCCCAAGATGTCCAAACTGGCCAGCGAGGTAGTGGTAAACTGTAAAGTGTGCGCCCAAGCAAAGTACGCCAGGCACCCAAAAAAACAGGAACTAGGCCCGACTCCGGTCCCTACACACACTGGGGACGCTCACAGAGATATAAAAAATAGGGTCCAGAAAGCTCAAATTGTGCAAAACAATCGAATGAACCAATCCAGACAGAACAGAACCTTTAGGGTAGGAGAAAAGGTGTTGGTAAAGTCTAACAGACGCCTCGGAAACAAATTGACCCCACTATATGTGGAAGAAGCGATGGAGGCGGACTTGGGGACAACAGTCCTGATTAGAGGGAGAGTGGTCCATAAGGACAACCTAAGATAAGTTCACTAGTTAGGCCTAAGAAAATAAATGGTGGTGGTATTTTATCATTCCTTATTATCCGTATAGTTTATATTCATCTTTTATCCGCAGGCTTTTCTGGGTACTTCACTCTCTAACAATGGTCGCGGCCCGCATCACCGACTATTCACACTCCCGCTACATTCCTATTACAGACGGGTCGGTATTGGTATGGGAGGAATTAAACTACATCAGGCACACAGCAAACCTATCAGAATATGGCCGCATTGCCGACGAAACCGTACAGATGACAGACCTGACTTAGAAGATATCAAGGTTACTGAAGCACAGCTAGTCCATTCAAATAATAGACAGATAGTACTAAACTCAAAAGTTCAGAGCCAGATAAATAACCTCACAAACACAGTCAACCAGAATTTTAGCACAGAGAGGAAGGAACATATCAACTCAGCCCATTTGTATGAAACACTGTTAGATAGAAATAGAATTCTTATCACTGAATTGGGGAACCTAATGCTCACAATCACCTTGGCAAAAGCCAACTTGGTAAACCCTTCTATTCTTGACCATGCTGACATAGCATCCATTCTCACTAACCAATTCACAGGGGTTACAGTGTCAAACTTGTTAGAAGTATCCAGCATTAAGATCTTGCAATCAAATTATATTATCCATTTTATTATAGGGTATCCTAGAGTAAGTTTAGCCTGTAAGAAGATTATGATATACCCGGTTGAGCACAACGGTACATTACTGCAGCTAAAAGAGAACATCGTAGCCGAGTGCGAGAGCCAGGTGTGGGCCGTTACGGGCTGCACCTCCACTACCACTACTACCTTCTGCAGAAAAAATCTGGGTGGTTCCTGTGCGCAGGGGCTACACTCCGGAGGCACGGCACATTGCAGCTCTCAACCCAGCCACCTGGAACCCGTCACCTTGGTAGATGACGGGGTTATTATCATCAACAACAGACCCGCCACCATCAGTTGTGATTCCGACACGTTGGTAAAACCTCAGGAACGCAACTGGTCGCCTTCAATGACTTTGCCACCATCAACGGCTCACGGTTCCTGAATCGTGACAACACCAAACGCCGGGTGCCCGGCATCGCTTCGGTGCCCGCCCTGAATATCACAGGGCACCACGCGGTCCTGAGCCTACCATTCCTCTAACAGCTCAGTGAAGACAATCTGAACTACATTAAGGAGGTCGAGCGAAACGCAACGGGCAAGGTGAATCCTATCCTCGCCTTTAGTCTAGAAATAACCCTGTGTGGAGTCATCGGAAGTATCGTCTACATCAGATCCCTACTCAGGAAGAGGAGGGATTTGGTCCAGGTCAACGCGCTGATAGAAAATTTGAGAGGCTCGAGGGCGACCACTCTTGAAGAGGGGGAGTAGTTAACACTCCCCACCAGCCATAGGGTATCGGCAGGGGTCTTAGTTATAAGAATGCTGACCCAGCGCTGGCATGGAAAGGGGCGGCAACATATTACTATGTTGCATAAACATCCGCCCGACCAACTGGGTCCGCACGAGGCGCTGACGTAGCGAAACTCGAGACCGCTGCTCAAGCAGCGCTGCCCAGGCTGGGGGACCCTATGGATAATTATAACATTTTTGTATTTTAGTTTTTAACTCGATGCTGAACCGAGCCGATCGTTGCCGGTAATAAATACTTAAACTCAATCCCGTTCTTTCATTACCGACGGCTGACGCTTCGGTGTACATTAGGCAACAATAACAGAATAATTTATATACTAGCAGACCCGCGCGCTTCGCTGCTAACTAAATGAATTTAATGTTTAGGAATTCATCGAAATTAAAAAATGATAATTTTAATGTAATGACATATTTTATTTATTGCAATGCATTGTGATAAACAATATTCTTTGTTTTGCCGTCGGTACAATGAATAATTAATGCCGAAGGTTTGCCTACGCGTGAGCACGCTACATACAGTCGACCATGTGAAAATACCGGATGCTCCAAATGTAAAACCACAAATTTGCAAAGACTGTCCTTGTGATTTATTAATAGTCATAGCAACAGCAAGACGAATCGGACATTGTAGTCGTTTGAAATCAAATGGCATGTCAGTCGGAATCATCGGAATTCTCGGAATTAAAATTCACCACAAAATTTCCCAGTCAAAATAGTTGCTTCAAGTAAATTAGTCATAACTTTTTTCACAAGTCTTGTACCATTGCAAAGTCGTGGTGGATTAAGAATCCGCAGCATAATTATGCTGGCTCAAAATTTTACTTGTAAATAGTATGGCGGCAATCCAGGTAAGTCCAATGAATTTAGAAATTCGACTGGATAATTTAAAACAATTTACAAATCAAGATGATTGATAATTGTATCAACCGACCTATACGCAACCATTTCTCCTGGGATGGAATTCAACATAGTTGCGTTGATCTCATTGACATCTTTATTTGTTCCGGCCAAAAGTGCTCTTTCCCTCAACCAGTCATGGTTCTATAATTTTGTACAATATTTGGAAACACGCTCTAAATCAAGTATCCTCTGACAAATGATTTTATTTTTCTGCCACAATTCAATTGGCTTTGCTGGACTGCACGTGGCTATAATAATTTCGAAAAGTGTCCGAATTTGATGTGGACTTGATGATAATGCTGCATCTTCAAGTGTAAGATCCCAATGCATGTCATTCTCAAGCATATTCAATTCTTCATCAACAGTTCATAAAGATTCAAATGATGTTGGTCCACGAACATTTATTAGCAACAATCGCAAATAGTAACACTCTTGATTGTTAGGATGAACTGTATAAATTCGTCCTATCGCATCTGAGTGAAACAATATTGGCTGAACATGAACGGCTTTTCCGCGTCTTCGCATTTGAAAAACTTTTGACGAATTATTCCACGTATAATATTCGGGTTGTTCGGCGTATAGCAATGTTTTCGCAAAATCATCTGCTTGACACAACGAAAATAATGCAGTTAGAGTTGTTGCTGGTGGTTGCGCAGCTCTTCGCATTCCATTTCCCGGTGTGAAAAAAATGCGTTGACCGTTTTCAAGATGAACAGCTAAATGAACTACAGTTGGATGCCTATCATGGATCGGGAATGATAATATGCGCCATACTGCTTCATTTGAACTGATGCATCTGCCAATTTGAAATTGAGTGATTTCATCGGTAACATTAGCAACTGCTCCAAAAACAGCCATATCACTACCATTGTTGATGTATTTGTAAATGTATTTAATAAATTGAACTTAATTGCAGAACTCTACGTTTATGTGCGCTTTATAAATCTTAGATAATAACGGTGAATATGGCACAACCCAATCCAAATCTTGATTTTTAACTCTCAAAGTTACCGAATGGCTATTATCTTCAGTTGATCGACGCCGATATTCGGGATATCCATCGTTGCCCGTCACTGTATCAGAGACCAAATTTTTTGGAAAACATTTGGAGCATTTCCCTTCAACCATACAGGGTGAATTCCAATTCAACACACCACATGGACCGTGAAGCATATTTTTGGTGACCACTTCAAACAAGTCAGGATCCACTGTCGGATCTGGAATTTCTGCCGAAATCACATCGTCAATTTGATTCGGCCTTATTTTTTCAATCAGCCAAATTAAAATATGCGCATGAGGCAAACCTCGTTTCTGCCATTCAATTGAATACATCCAACATTGAACAGACCCAAATGCACCGTGTTTGACAATTAAATCCATAAGTGATTTCAATTTTTGTCTAAAAACACATGCAAAAATATCATGGCGATCTTTCAATGTTTGGCCAACAAACAATAATTCCGAGATTTCTTCCCATTGCGGATTACACGTGAAGGTGATGAAGAGGTCTGGTCGACCGTAACGACATGACGTATGACGTGGACTTCCAGCATACGATGACGGTAATATTATCATAGTTCCAACGTTTTGTGCATTACCATCGTTGTTAATGGCATTATAGCCCGCTCCAAAACAATATGGGATATTGTAGTGCATCATAACAGCGATGAGTCTCGGATACACGTTCAAGTTGTTCATTTCTACGATGAAGCACAATATCACGATTATTAAATTGCTCACCAACTATGACTATTGCCACTTCGTCAACTGTTTGTGCATTGAAACGCCTTGCATGTCCGCCAACCGGTGTTTTATCAGCTCGAATAACAATTTTATGATCGTCAGATGGCATTCGATCAAGCTATGTTTTGAAAACCTGAACCAATTCGTTGTACTCATGGAACATATTTTGCAAATCGAAAATAATTTGTCTCCGCGTGTTGGTAATAATGACACACCGACGATCAGCTTCGTCTTCCGCGTGTATAAATATACTTCATGGTGACGGAAAAGTTTCCTTCTGTGCGTTACACACATCGACTTTTACCAAAACCTCTACCACTTAACTCTTTGAATACTGGTATAAAAAATACTACATAGAAATTACAATACTCGACAAAATCCAACTTTTTTTCCTCAAGGAACCAAACCGACTTTTTCTCATATATTTAATGAAAAAAAAAAAAACTGGTGATTTTAGTATGCCTATTTTTCAGAGGTAGCGCTTCTGTTTTTCACGTACCTTGAGAACATTTGGTTGTACTGAACTTTGCCATTTTGTCATTGCCATTACCGGTAATGCCGTTGCAATATAAAAAAAATTTTGCCGAAAAAAATATATATCATCAAACAACTTCAATGCTCCAAAACTATTAGAAAACGTGGGTTTGGTTGCTTAAAGAAAAATCGTGTCGGGTGTTAGGTTTTAATAATTGATTGGCTTCAATTGCACTACCCGAAACCATTTCACCGCTTCGAACAAAACCAACTTTTTTCATAGATTTGGGACTTTAAACATGCTTACTGAATTTTTTTATAGCAGAACTTTACTTTGAAGAATTTTTGAAAACTGATATTTTTTAAAGCTTAGAGGTAGCGTTATTTCTTTTCACATAACTTAAGTATCTGACATCTGGTTCCAAAGAACTTTGACATTCTGAACCCAATCACTTTGTGGTTTTAGCTTACCGTCTGGGAACTATTAAGCTTTAAAAACTGATTCTTTTTGTGCGGTATTTTTTACGAAATTTTAACTTAAAAAACTCAGTTCAAGTGTTCGGAAAAGTAAAGTCGTCGTCTTCTGACTTAAATGCAAATTTTTTACAGCTTTTTACCATATCCTATAACAAAACTAAGCAAGCAGACAGCAGCAGTAGTAACAGCAGGAACGGAAGGAGGCAGAAGTAGAAGAAAAAGCAGAAGGAAGAACCGCAGCAGGAGGTGCCGGTACATACATATGTAGGATATACGAGTATAAAACGATAACTATTCCAAATGGTTGTAATGTCAGAGTCATGGCCAGAGTCATGGCACACTGACACTTGTACGTCCAATGGCTGCAATTTATGACTGCAGTGCGGTGGGAAGGTGAGAATATGCACTCTATTGGCAACGGCAAAATCGATGGCTTCAATGGATATATATGACAAATGGTTGTCGAGAAGCAGCAAGATTGGAGAAGCTGAAATAGGCTTAACACAAAGGACTAGATGTCGCATAAGTTGTTCAGTCAGGCGCGCACATCCAGCAAAAACCATTGGCAAAACCAGCAGTCCCCGATGAAACATTGTCTAGGAAGCAGGTCTGCTTTGAACGCTAGGCCGATTTTGTTTGCAGTTTTTAGTGAGAATAGACTTATCCCACTCTTATGAATAGGATAGGGTGCTAGATAATTATGACCCGTGCTTTAAAGCTTTACAGCTTAATAAGTCGCTTCTAGGATGCAGTGGCTGCACGGCAGCATGTACTATCATACATGCTCATGCTGCACAAAATATCAAACTGATTTAGATATTTGCGCTCAGTCCTAAGCTTTTAGCTATTTCTCTCTCTCTCTATGCCCTCTGTCTGAGCAAAGCTGCTTAAAAAATGCTGAAGCGTGTGAACAAAGCGTGCAGCCTCACAAATATAAAGGTGCTTCTAGACGATGCAGCGGCTGCACGTGAAGCTTTTATGTCTTTTATGTGAGTCTGTTCTTGTTTGTGATATCAAACTGCTATAAGTGTATTTCAAAATTTCGCAGCCGCAGCAGTGACTCAACGTTCCTTCTCGATTTTTAAATATACTTGTAACAGTGTGATATCACATGATTTTGGAAACAAAATTTGGTTTGCCTAGCTCTTATAGTCTCTGAAAACTTGGAGCTCTCGGCGCACTCGGCTATTGATGCTGATCACGAATATAAATAATTTATGGGGTCGGAAATGTTTCCTTCTGTGCGTTACACGTAACATTAATATAACTCAAAAATATTTATTTTCATCGAAGATTTCTTAAATATACCATGAAATTGTTACTGTGTCTGTCTTTAGTACAATTACTGCACAAGAAATCTGTACATAGATTGAGTGTCTTACCCAATAAAATCAGCAGAATTTTGACAGTAAAAATAAAATTAAATATAGCAGCATCAAAGTTAATTTCGGAAAACTTTACTTGTAAGAGCAGCTAAATGAAAAAAAAATTGTGTGCGCTATGAAACACCAGAAGCCGAACGGCTTATATACAAATAATTAGATAAATATTAAAATTGAATGTTTTTTATTATTTATATTTTATACTCCATTTTCTTCTTTGCATTTCGTACTATTTGTATGGCGTATTTATTTAGCTTAACCCATGGCATCTTTGACGCAAAGCTTTTCCATTTGATCGGAGTAGAAGGCGTTGAAGTTAATTCGGTGTACCAGATTCATGAAGCGATCGGCGGTGTTCTTCTTAGCCATTTTGTTGATTTGCTTAAGAAAAGATATCAGCAGTCCGGTAAATTCTAGATCGAAGCGTTTTATGCAGCTCCGAAAACGTATCTGTCGCATCCAACGAGGTCTCCAACTGGCATAAGTAAACAAGTTTGTAAACAATTAAAATTTTTTTAAATTCCACATGAATCATAAGCTCACATATATAGTATATATACTGACTGAGGTAGATATTAGAATATTTTAATTTAACGCTATTTTTGATTCCGATATATAAGTATTTCTTTCTTTTCTCTTGTGTGTTAAATAAAGAGAAAGAAGAGTAACATAAAATAAAATATCGGGTGGCATATATCTGCTGTATACTTCTAATAAGATTACATGGATGACAGTACCAATGGCATCAATGATATGAATTTGCCTAAGCAATTCGTATTTTATCATCCGTTCCAGTATCAATGCAAAATTATGATGTGTTAATAAGGCTTGTGGTTAAGGGTTGTGTAAGCGAGCGAATCGAGTGCGAAAGCCCCTAGTTTTAAACATATTTATTTAATTTTTCATCACTACAAAAAAAAACCATTTATTTTAGCTTAACTGAATAAGCTTAAATGCAATATTGCAGTTCGACGTTATTTTTATACCAGTACTCCAAGAGTTAAATATTGTATTTGTATTTTTGGTAAAAGTGGATGTGTGCAACGCATAGAAGAAAACGTTTCCGACCCCATAAAGTATATATATTTATGATCAGCATCAATAGCCGAGTCTCATTCTGTCTGTCCTGATGAGCGCCTAGGTCTCACAGATTATAAGTGCTAGAGCAATAAAATTTTGTTTTCAGTTCAAATGATATCACAATGTTACAAGTGTATTTAAAAATTTCGACCCGCACCCCACAAAGGACGAACCCCCTTCGAAAATCATATGTAGTTATTTGTAGTTATAACTTCAGTTTAAAAAAATAGTTAAGTAAAAAAAATTCTAAACTAAGACGGTACTTAACATTTTAGCTCAACCGTTTATATATAGATTTGTATGAACGATACCTTAAATCACTTATGAAAATAAAACAGGGGTCGGCACTGACCTATCTATTGTAGGTTTCAAAGGGCGCTGGCGCTCACGTACCTGTGTATTAAAGATTACTATGTTTCGTTTTTCCGGCTATCTACGCACGCAAACGCTCTGAAAAACATGTGAATGTGTGCGTGCCGACCACTGAAATCTATATATATATACTAGCAGACCCGCGCGCTTCGCTGCTAACTAAATGAATTTAATGTTTAGGAATTCATCGAAATTAAAAAATGATAATTTTAATGTAATGACATATTTTATTTATTGCAATGCTTTGTGATAAACAATATTCTTTGTTTTGCCGTCGGTACAATGAATAATTAATGCCGAAGGTTTGCCTACGCGTGAGCACGCTACATACAGTCGACCATGTGAAAATACCGGATGCTCCAAATGTAAACCACAAATTTGCAAAGACTGTCCTTGTGATTTATTAATAGTCATAGCAAAAGCAAGACGAATCGGACATTGTAGTCGTTTGAAATCAAATGGCATGTCAGTCGGAATCATCGGAATTCTCGGAATTTAAATTCACCACAAAATTTCCCAGTCAAAATAGTTGCTTCAAGTAAATTAGTCATAACTTTTTTCACAAGTCTTGTACCATTGCAAAGTCGTGGTGGATTAAGAATCCGCAGCATAATTATGCTGGCTCCAAATTTTACTTGTAAATAGTATGGCGGCAATCCAGGTAAGTCCAATGAATTTAGAAATTCGACTGGATAATTTAAAACAATTTACAAATCAAGATGATTGATAATTGTATCAACCGACCTATACGCAACCATTTCTCCTGGGATGGAATTCAACATAGTTGCGTTGATCTCATTGACATCTTTATTTGTTCCGGCCAAAATTGCTCTTTCCCTCAACCAGTCATGGTTCTATAATTTTGTACAATATTTGGAAACACGCTCTGAATCAAGTATCCTCTGACAAATGATTTTTATTTTTCTGCCACAATTCAATTGGCTTTGCTGGACTGCACGTGGCTATAATAATTTCGAAAAGTGTCCGAATTTGATGTGGACTTGATGATAATGCTGCATCTTCAAGTGTAAGATCCCAATGCATGTCATTCTCAAGCATATTCAATTCTTCATCAACAGTTCGCAAAGATTCAAATGATGTTGGTCCACGAACATTTATTAGCAACAATCGCAAATAGTAACACTCTTGATTGTTAGGATGAACTGTATAAATTCGTCCTATCGCATCTGAGTGAAACAATATTGGCTGAACATGAACGGCTTTTCCGCGTCTTCGCATTTGAAAAACTTTTGACGAATTATTCCACGTATAATATTCGGGTTGTTCGGCGTATAGCAATGTTTTCGCAAAATCATCTGCTTGACACAACGAAAATAATGCAGTTAGAGTTGTTGCTGGTGGTTGCGCAGCTCTTCGCATTCCATTTCCCGGTGTGAAAAAATGCGTTGACCGTTTTCAAGATGAACAGCTAAATGAACTACAGTTGGATGCCTATCATGGATCGGGAATGATAATATGCGCCATACTGCTTCATTTGAACTGATGCATCTGCCCATTTGAAATTGAGTGATTTCATCGGTAACATTAGCAACTGCTCCAAAAACAGCCATATCACTACCATTGTTGATGTATTTGTAAATGTATTTAATAAATTGAACTTAATTGCAGAACTCTACGTTTATGTGCGCTTTATAAATCTTAGATAATAACGGTGAATATGGCACAACCCAATCCAAATCTTGATTTTTAACTCTCAAAGTTACCGAATGGCTATTATCTTCAGTTGATCGACGCCGATATTCGGGATATCCATCGCTGTATCAGAGACCAAATTCTTTGGAAAACATTTGGAGCATTTCCCTTCAACCATACAGGGTGAATTCCAATTCAACACACCACATGGACCGTGAAGCATATTTTTGGTGACCACTTCAAACAAGTCAGGATACACTGTCGGATCTGGAATTTCTGCCGAAATCACATCACGTCAATTTGATTCGGCCTTATTTTTTCAATCAGCCAAATTAAAATATGCGCATGAGGCAAACCTCGTTTCTGCCATTCAATTGAATACATCCAACATTGAACAGACCCAAATGCACCGTGTTTGACAATTAAATCCATAAGTGATTTCAATTTTTGTCTAAAAACACGTGCAAAAATATCATGGCGATCTTTCAATGTTTGGCCAACAAACAATAATTCCGAGATTTCTTCCCATTGCGGATTACACGTGAAGGTGATGAAGAGGTCTGGTCGACCGTAACGACGTGACGTATGACGTGGACTTCCAGCATACGATGACGGTAATATTATCATAGTTCCAACGTTTTGTGCATTACCATCGTTGTTAATGGCATTATAGCCCGCTCCAAAACAATATGGGATATTGTAGTGCATCATAACAGCGATGAGTCTCGGATACACGTTCAAGTTGTTCATTTCTACGATGAAGCACAATATCACGATTATTAAATTGCTCACCAACTATGACTATTGCCACTTCGTCAACTGTTTGTGCATTGAAACGCCTTGCATGTTCGCCAACCGGTGTTTTATCAGCTCGAATAAAAATTTTATGATCGTCAGATGGCATTCGATCAAGCTATGTTTTGAAAACCTGAACCAATTCGTTGTACTCATGGAACATATTTTGCAAATCGAAAATAATTTGTCTCCGCGTGTTGGTAATAATGGCACACCGACGATCAGCTTCGTCTTCCGCGTGTATAAATATACTTCATGGTGACGGAAAAGTTTCCTTCTGTGCGTTACACACATCGACTTTTACCAAAAGCTCTACCACTTAACTCTTTGAATACTGGTATAAAAATACCACATAGAAATTACAATACTCGACAAAATCCAACTTTTTTTCCTCAAGGAACCAAACCGACTTTTTCTCATATATTTAATGAAAAAAAAAAGAACTGGTGATTTTAGTATGCCTATTTTTCAGAGGTAGCGCTTCTGTTTTTCACGTACCTTGAGTATCTTACATTTGGTTGTACTGAACTTTGCCATTCTGCCATTGCCATTACCGGTAATGCCGTTGAAATATAAAAAAAATTTTGCCGAAAAAAATATATATCATCAAACAACTTCAATGCTCCAAAACTATTAGAAAACGTGGGTTTGGTTGCTTAAAGAAAAATCGTGTCGGGTGTTAGGTTTTAATAATTAATTGGCTCCAATTGCACTACCCGAAACCATTTCGCCGCTTCGAACAAAACCAACTTTTTTCATAGATTTGGGACTTTAAACATGCTTACTGAATTTTTATAGCAGAACTTTACTTTGAAGAATTTTTGAAAACTGATATTTTTTAAAGCCTTTTCAGAGGTAGCGTTATTTTTTTTCACATAACTTAAGTATCTGACATCTGGTTCTAAAGAACTTTGACATTCTGAACCCAATCACTTTGTGGTTTTAGCTTACCGTCTGGGAACTATTAAGCTTTAAAAACTGATTCTTTTTGTGCGGTATTTTTTACGAAATTTTAACTTAAAAAACTCAGTTCAAGTGCTCGGAAAAGTAAAGTCGTCGTCTTCTGACTTAAATGCAAATTTTTTACAGCTTTTTACCATATCCTATAACAAAACTAAGCAAGCAGGCAGCAGCAGTAGCAACAGCAGGAACGGAAGGAGGCAGAAGTAGAAGAAAAAGCAGAAGGAAGAACCGCAGCAGGAGGTGCCGGTACATACATATGTAGGCTATACGAGTATAGAACGATAACTATTCCAAATGGTTGTAATGATTTTGTCAGTGCATCCATTGAGTCCAGAGAGAAATCTCAAGCGGAATGAGTAAGGAATACATGAGTGGAATCAGCAGGAGCAGAATAAACAGAAGAAGCAGCACAAACAGGAGCAGCAGGAGCACACCAGCCCACCAGCAATGTTAGACAGTGCCCAGGAATGAACCCTGCCAGAATCTGAAACTGATGACTGATTCTGACAACCCTGTCGTGTTCCGAATATGGAAAAGTTCTCTTCGCAAACCACACAATTATGGTCACGGTCACGTCACACAGTGGGGCCTTTGGCCAGTTCAGATTGCTAAATTAATAACTTCCGAACGAATTAAGATATCTTCATGAAATAAATTGCGTTTAAAAGGAAGCATTTTCAAAATTTAGTCTGCAAAAACACATGGTGCAACAATATCTAGAAGCTTCACAATAAGTAGTCAAAGTTGAACTATGATTCCGGTGAATATTTGTTAAACTTTGTTATTTTCCATCGATAAATAAAGTTTAATGGTTATTACCACTACAGAAAATAATTTTAAATTTTATTTTTAATCAAATATAACTTTTTTAAATTAAAAAAAATACTTATTTTTATTATAAAACTTATTTCAAACTTTTTTTTTTTAATAAACTTCAAATTTCTATTGAATAACTATTTTTCGATTTATTTTGAGATTTCACATGTCTAATGCATGAAATATATGATATCTGCCGGGTCAAGCAGCATAACGCATATGCCTACGCCCGGCAGCGGCTGTTCTGGCAGCTGTCTCCCGCTGCCTTCGTGTTGCTGCAGCACCTGCTGCATTTAAGCAGCTCTCTTGCTCTACTCGGCTCAGAAGCCGAGCCTAACTATGCCATAATGCTCTCACGCTCTCGTTATGCATAGGGCACGGGAAATCGGCCCATTTTGCCCTGCGATCAGTCAATTATTGATTCTCAGAACGTTCGGTGTATATACCTTAAGCAACCATATTAAATACGCGTACTGCCGCTACTAAATACTAATAAATTGATATTGTATTAAATTTATCGGCTCTGTTCTTAAAATTAATTAAAATAGCTATTAAAAACGCTTAATAGCTCAAACATTGGTGACCCCGACGTTATCTGTGCAATTTGGTACATATCACAAACTACATTTCAACATAATAATTAACACATAATTGCCGTTCGTTCGTCTGCTTTTGCTCGCCACTCTGATCCAGTGCCATCGACCACATAGCTGCCATACAAGCATATATGTACACCGGCCGCCTGTGTATACACAAATTGCGCTTCAAGTTTGTTACGCGCGTTACGCTTTGTGTTCCTCTTCCCGCTACGAACGTTTTTAGAACCGCTGCTGGTATGGATGCTGCCAACGACTCTCCAGTGCCCAGGGAGCAAAACAGGGTGTCTTTTCTGAGTGTTTGAGATGCCAAGCTTTTTTGGCACCTATATTTATCCAAAAATCAGTTAAAGACTTTGATTTACAACGTTTTAATGTTTATTTATACCGGCGGCTAGCTGAAGCCAATTGCTCGCTCTTTTGCCCAACCAGATAAATGTTCACAAGCGGGGTTCAGTATGCAACCTATGCGGCGAGAGATTAGCATAGAACTAATTGGGCCACGACGGCCGATCAATCCATAAGCCGAAGCGGCAGGTGCAGAGCGCCCTTTAACAGGGAGAGCGCAGCAGCACTGCCGAACGCTGGGGACATACATAATCTTAGGTTTCGAATGCTCTTATACACCTAGTTACAGCTACTTTTAATATTATCGTATACGCTTAAGTAGCCGCTGGCCCGAACATACTCCCCCCCGTTGGAAGCTCGCCTTTCAACCGACTTCTCAAGGGGCAGCAAACACAGCCGAGTAACGGCCCTCCTGATGGTTCCTGAAGCCGTCTTCAAATCAGCCACGCGGCATACTCCATCCTTGCCTTTGACGACGTCGACCACTCTAGCCAGTGGCCAACGCATTGGAGGAAGATTCTCATCCTTCACCAAGACGACATCGTTGACGGAGAGGTTTTGCGCAGGCGTACGCCACTTCGAGCGCTCTTGTAAAAGAGTCAGATACTCTTCGCGCCAACGCCTCAAGAATGTCTGCTGCAGTTGAGTGACCCGCTGCCAACCATCCAGACGGTTGTAATTGAGCTTCGTTAGGTCAGGCTCGAGAATTGATTGATGCGGGCCTCCCAACAGCAGATGAGCAGGCGTCAACACATCCAAGTCCTCAGGATTTTCTGAAAGCGAGAGCAAAGGGCGAGAATTAACAATTTCCGCGATCTGGCAGATCAAGGTGCGGAGCTCGTCGAAGCTAAGGATGGATGGCCCAACTGAGCGGTACAGGTGATACTTTGCGGACTTCACGGCCGCTTCCCACAATCCAGTCGATGGTGTCAGCCAAGCAGGATTCATGGACTTCCTTCATGTGGGAGTCGCTCAGGAAAAGCTTCTTCAGCTCCAGAAGCTCATTCTTAGCGGCAACGAAATTTGTCGCATTGTCCGACCAAATATGACTTGGCCTTCCTCGAGTGGACGTAAAACGTTTCAATGCGCCCAGGAACGATGCGGTAGTCAGATCTTTGACAAGCTCCATGTGTATGGCCTTAGATGTGAAGCAAATAAACACGCTTATGTAGCACTTGATCGGAGGCCTCGTGCGGATTTCTGATCGGTAGAAAAAGGGTCCACAATAGTCCACTCCAGTTACTTCGAAGGCCCGCGATCCTTCCAGACGCTCCTTAGGCAAGTCTCCCATAATGTGCTCAACCATGCGCGGCCTCGTCCTGAAGCATCTTACACACTTGCTAACCGCTTTCGAGACGGCTTTGATTCCTCCAATAGGCCAATATTCTAATCGAATTTCAGCAAGCAAGGCGCGAGGTCCGGCATGGAGGTTCCGTTGATGATAATAGCTTATCATTGCAGATGTTACGGGATGCCCCTTGGGCAAAATAAGCGGGTGCTGAGCATTAAACGGGAGCGATGAGTTGCCGAGACGACCTCCAACTCGAAGTAAACCTGACGGATCGATGAACGGAGATAGCGAACTGATGAAGCTAGACTTCCTGACTTGCGTCTAATCTCCTTTAGGTCCGACCACAAACTTGCCAGCTGAACATGTCGAACAAGAAGATGCGTTCCTTGCTGTATGTCAGAAACCGTGAGTCCAGGATGCCTAAGACGATTAACGAATTTATGCATGTAGGCGAATGTGCGCTGCATGCCAAAGAAAGAATTAGCAAATTTGCATCCGGACGTGAGATCGGCATGTGGAGACGCGATCAGCAATACACGCTTGCGAAGCTCAATGTTCGGAGTTTCAGAAACGGCAGATACAGGCCACTCATCCTTAGAACCTAACAAAAACGAGGGGCCGTGAAACCACAGCTCTGACTGGATGAGGTGGCTGGGAAGCGAGCCTCTGGAGAGGATCAGCGGGATTCAACAATGTGGGAACATAGCGCCATTCCATGCCTTGCGTCAACTCCTGAATTGTTGCCACTCGATTTGCCACGAAAACCTGGAATTTGGCTGGCTCATCCCGAATCCAAGATAACGCCGTAGACGAATCCGACCAGCAGTAAAACTGACCTGGGAAAATTCCCGTCTCCTTTAAGTTCCGCATAACCTTCGCAAGCAAATGGGCTCCACTCAATTCCAGCTTTGGAATCGACAATGATTTTAGTGGCGCCACTCGAGACTTTGAGCACAAAACATTGCTCGACGACTCCCCTTGCCTGGACACGACATATATGCAAGCACCATATGCTTCCATGCTGGCATCACAAAATCCATGAACCTCTAAAATTGTGCTGGAATGATGGACAACGCGAGGAAAGGAAATGCGAGAGATGCTTGCCAAACTGCATCTCAGGTCAATCCAAGTTGAGTGCAGCGCTGTCGGTAGGCTTTCATCCCAGTCCAAATGTTCTCTCCAAAGCTGCTGAAGAAAGATCTTGCACTTCACAATAACAGGATTAATCAATCCAAGAGGGTCGTAGAAACGCGCAATAGTTGACAAAACCGACCGCTTGGAGGGCTTTGAATTCGTGTCCAGCGCGGACAAGGCAAACAGCAGCTGATCTGACGCAGGGTCCCAAGCTAAACCAAGAGTTTTGGTAATGTCGCTTCCATCATGAAACCGCAGAAATTTCTCCACGTCGTCCTCTGGAAATCCATCAAGCACCTCCTGGTTACTCGAGCACCATTTTCTAAGCTTAAAGTTACCGCAAGACAGCAGACTTGAAGTTTGGCGCATCTTTTCCTAGACCTCTGCGACCGAGTTGCCGCCAGAGATGAGATCTTCAACATAGAACTCCTGTTGCAGAGCAGCTGAGCCAAGAGGGTAGGGATTACCCTCGTCAATGGCCAGCTGGTGCATTGCGCGGACCGCTAAAACAATGCAACCCTCGTACCATATGTGACGGTGTCTAATGTGTAGAACTGAACCTCGGACTGGATGGAATCTCGCCATAGGGTGCACTGGAGAAAATTGTCGGGTGGAGATACCTTTACGCAGCGGTACATTTTACAAATGTCACCAGTGAGAGCGACGGGATATGTGCGGAACCGGATCAGTATGTTAAACAATGCTGGCTGAATAACAGGACCTGTCATCATCACATCATTTAAGGAGCATCCAGTTGATGTAGCTGCAGAGCCATCGAAAACGACACGGAGTTTTGTCGTGGTACTATCCTCCTTTAAAACGCAGTGATGAGGCAGAAAATACTTGCAGAGGCTACGTGAGTCAGGATGGACTTTGGACATATGCTTTAAATCAGTATACTCTTTCATAAAAGCTGAGTAACGCTCCTTGAGCGCGGGATTACGATCCAGTTTTCGCCCAAGCTGGAGAAATCGTCGATACGCCTGAGTATAGGAATCTCCCAAGCGATCAGCATCATGCTTTAAAGACAGCCGAACGGAGTACTCTCCTGATGGCAACCGTGAAAAGTGGTTTACGAAATGCGCCTCACAATCTACTTCTTCCTTGTACTCAGCTAGCCTCCACAATTCTCAACTTCCCAAAACATACGAAGAGTTCGATCCAACCTTGCATTCATTCTATCCTCCGAATCCGGAGAATTTCGGGTTGCCAAAAGCGAAGAGCTTGATACCCTCTGTCCACCACCAGATACGATCCACCCAAGCCGTGTCTTCTGCAGAAGAGGCATTCCATCTATGAGCTTGATTTTTCCTACGCAGAGAAGGTCATAGAAAATGCTCGCGCCAATGAGCAGATCTACTCGCTGAGGATTAAAAAATGCAGGGTCAGCAAGCTGAATATTGGAGGGAATGTTCCAATCGGCTACATTAACTGCCAGACTTGGTTGGCTATCTGTGATTGTGGGAGCGATGAGAGCAGTGAGTGTGGTCGAATAGTCCGAAGTGCGAGACTGCATGCAAATGCTGACGGTGGATCCCTCAGTGGACACGCTAGTATCGCCCAGACCAGAAACAAGGGCAGACGATTGAGTTCTCCTAAGCTGAAGCTGCTGGGCGAACCTGGAGGTAACGAGATGAAGCTGAGATCCTGAATCTAGAATAGCGCGACAAGGAACCAAAACGCCAGATCGATTCTTCACCAAAACAACAGCTGTGGCCAGCAACACAATATCGGAGTGGAGACCTTGGGCAGCAAGAGAGGTAGACGCAGGAGACGGCACACTGATGGCAGAATCCTGAACCGGCGTAGCAGCTCCTGGTTGTACTGCTCGTTCTGGATGAGAAACAGCTGGGGAGCTTTGCGCTATAGATGAGTCGAAGTGCAACAAGGTATGATGCCTTCTTCCGCAAATTCTACACTGGCCACCTGTGCATGCACGAGTCCGATGACCCGATTTTAGGCAGTTAAAACAAAGTGACAGCTTCTTCACTTCCTTGTGACGCAGAAAGGGAGATAAATTTGTGAAGATGCTGCACGAGTATATTCCGTGGCCCGCTGAATGGCAGAAAGGGCATCCAGACGGGTCGGCGGAAGAGTTAGAGGCAACAAAGGTTTTCTTTAGGTGTGTAGACTGGCTTTTTCCCACCTGAGCGCTACCAGCGTGTGTCGCTATAGCGTATTGCACGTTCTCCATCTTCTGGCATCGCTTCTCCAGGAAATCGTAGAATTCCCCAGCTGTTGGTATCCTGTCCGATGACGCAGTCATGTGGATTATCATGCATCCAGATATCTCCTCAGCACTTCCTAATGTCTGCAGAGCGCGCGTATGCAAGTTGACTGCATCCGAAAACTCCCGAAGCCTTTTAGCAGAATGCGAATCTACCTTCTTGAGCCCAAGAATCTCCTTGATGTGTGCCTGGAAAACAAGTCGTTTATTATTAAAACGTCTGCTAAGTATGTCCAGAGCCACACGATAATTGGCACTGGAGAGCTCCAACGATCGAACCGAATCCAGGGCCGCATCCGAGAGACATGAGCGAAGATGTTGGAACTTCTCGATTTCACTGAGATCTGCATCCCCTTCGATGACCGAATTGAACATGGCAATAAAATCCGCATATTCCACATAGCCACCGGAGAAGCTAGGTAGCTCAGTTCAGGAAGCCGCTGCTTGTGAGCCATGATGATGGTGTGACCTCCAGAGCTATTTGGCATGCTAGTGGAATGAGCAGCTACGCGCAAATGCCCTAGTTCGAGAGCCGCCAGCAGCTCGGCCTTCAAAGAAATGAAGAGCGTATCGAACGTTTCACGCAGCTCACTTCCAATCTCGTCTTCATCCAGTGATTCCAACTCATTATGGGATTTGTTGAACTCCTCACGCATTTCAGCCAACATATCGAGGCGCACATCTATTTCTGACGCACTTAAATTGTCGATTTTATTCCCCGAGAATGACTGGCCAAGACGCTGCAGCCGATCATGCAGAGACTGAACTTTACGCTTGTAAAGCCTCAGCCTTTTTTCCTCCATCGCAATATTTCCGCCCGCACCTGTATTCGGCTCGTTGTCCATGCCAACCGGTGTAATGCAACGAAACAACGGAAAATGTAAGACCGCTTAAGCGACGGCGAAAGAACGGGAGCGAGAATAGAAGACACGGAAAGTCAAGGGCCGCGGCTGCAGCGACGCAGAGCAAGAGAGAATCGGCGATTAAGCAACGGAATATTAGACGGCTGCAGTCTCACTGAACTTGCACTTTAACTGTTCTTGTTTGCACAAAGTATTTTTTTTTTGTTAAACGCCAAACGGCAAAGCATCTTTTTTTTTTTTTTTTTTTTATTGAATTTAAAACAAACGTAATAGTAATTTCTAATCAAGTTCCCTACATTTCATTTTTTTTTGTGTTTCGCCTCTTTTGCTTTTTTAAAAATTCAATAAAAGTTTTTTTTTTTTACTTTATAATGTTTTTATTTATAGCGGGGACTGGCAGCCACCTTTTCTCTTTTGCTTGCCCACAAAATAATTAATAAAAGGGTGTTAAAGTCTCCCTATGCGGCGAAAGTAGCAAAAAATTAAAAGAGGCCCAAGGGGGCCACAACCTCCAAACAAAAAAGGGGCGGATGCAGCAGTTTCAATAAAAAGGGGAAAGCAGCAGCGCCGAGGACCGCTGGGGAACTTAGTTTTCTTAGTTAAAATATTTTTTTAAACACTTATACACCTCTTTTTAACATTTTTTAATATTCTCATAAGTCGCCGGTAGCCAATACAATAGAGAAAATGAAAATAAAGTTATGAGGGGAGAAAAAAGAGTGGCTACCGCTTGTGAAGATGAGGCTGCTGTCTGTGTATTACATGCTACTGGTAAAGCTGGAGCAGATCGAGAAGCTGATTGGGCAATTTGAAACATTGCACAACGAGCTTGAAGAATTGGACTGCAACGAAATTCATAGTGGACTGTGCGACAGCTTTGAAACAATTGCCAGTGCTCTCAAGGCTTCGATCATGCGGGAAACTGCTAGGATTAGCGGATACATGCCGCTGCATTCTACGTTTGCGGGAGCAAATGCAACTGCAGGTTTTGCCGGTGCTCAGCCGCCACCTCGTCGTAGGCCAGGATCATCCCTTCCTCCCATACAATTGCCAAGGTTTAGCGGAGGATATGCTGATTGGAGCGACTTTTACTCGATGTTCACGACCATCATCGACAATCATCCATACCTATCCAACATTGAGAAGTTTCAGCATCGGCGATCTTGCCTGCGTGATTCGGCGTTGGAGACAGTTTGTTCGCTGAGATTCTGGGGCTGCAGGCAGTTGAGAATGGGTCAGTGTCGATGCTGCGGGAGATTTCTGACAAGTTCAACGCTCATATTCGGGCATCATAGTACAGGTGCTTCTTCGTAAACTGGACCCGGCGACTCAAGCCAAGTGGGAGGAACGTTTAGAGGACTCAGCCTTCGTCAACTTGATTCCATCATGGGAGTCCATGGCCTCGGTTTTGGAGCAACGATGCAGGGCGTTGGAAACAGTGGATTTCGATATGGCAACATATGCGCCAAGCAGTCAGGTGGGCAGGTGTAGAAAACCTAACCATTCTAAATCCACACTTGTTGCCATTAACCAAAAACATATCAATAGACACTTACAACTGGAATATTCCAGAAAATCTGCCACTATCTGATCCAGAGTTCTATAGACCGCAGCGTGTCGATCTTCTAATTGGCGCCAGCTTGTTTTACGAACTCCTTAGTGTTGGCCAGGTCAAGCTATTGCCAGGATTGCCATCAATTCAGAAGACTCGCTTGGGATGGGTCATATCTGGAGGTTGTTCCCGGGTAAAGGAGGGGTCCTCTTTAATGGTTTCGCGCGCCTCGGCCGTAGCTGCGGAGGATAACCTAGACGAGAGACTTGAGGTACTGCTGCGACGGTTTTGGGAGGTAGAGAATTGCATCGAACCTATAGTAAATTCTACCGAAGAAGAGCTAGATTGTGAAGCTCACTTTGTGCAGCATTTCCGCCGATTGCAAACCGGCGATTATTGTGTTAGGTTGCCCGCAAAATATAATCTGGATCTCTTGGGAGAATCGGTCCATCAAGCTGTTCGAAGGTTCTTATCCCTTGAACGGAAGTTAGATCGCCGTCCTGATGTAAAATCTCTGTATGCTGCTTTCATAAAAGAGTACCTTGATCTAGGTCATATTTACTTGGTTCCTGCCGAGTCAATCAGCTCCTGCCGATATTTTTTGCCTCACCATTGCGTCACAAAGGAAGACAGCTCTACAACCAAGCTTCGGGTCGTTTTCGATGGATCCGCATCAACTTCATCTGGTTATTCCCTGAACGACGTTTTAATGGCGGGTCCTGTAATCCAACCGAAGCTTTTCCATATTCTTACTCGATTTCGGTCACATGCAGTTGCGATTACGGGAGATCTTTGCAAGATGTACCGATGTGTAAGGGTCTCATCTGAGGACAGTATCTTGCAGTGTATTCTATGGAGGAATTCCATGCAAGAGGAGTTGCGTGTGTTCAAGCTGGACACCGTTACTTATGGGACGAAGCCTGCCTCGTATTTGTCTGTGCGGGCGATGAATCAGCTGGCAATGGATGAACAGACAGCGTCTGAGATTCTACGCCGTGCCTTCTACGTTGATGACCTTATATCTGGAGCCAGCTCTCCAGAGGAGGCTATCTGCATTCGTGAGCAAACTGCAGGAATTTTGACTAGAGGCCAGTTCCGACTGAGGAAATGGTGTTCGAACGTCCCTGCTGTCCTCGATGGGGTTCCTGAGGAGGACAAGGAAACTTATTTGAAGTTCGACGATGGCAGTGATTTTACCAAAACACTGGGACTTTCCTGGGATCCTGTGTCTGATCAACTTTTCTTCTCCTTTTCTGCCCTACATTCGTCTTCGCATCCCTGCAGGCGTTCCGTCTTGTCCACAATAGCCCGGTTCTACAACCCCCATGGACTAGCTGGACCTGTCATTACAAAGGCAAAAATCTTTCTCCAGCAGTTGTGCAAGGAGAAGTTGTCCTGGGATGAAAGCTTGCCATCAGGACTGAACACCTCGTGGCAGGAATTATGTAACAGTTTTGGCCACATTCGACGCTATGAATTTCCTCGGTTCGTGCTTATTCCGAATTTTGAGCTAGAAATTCACGGATTTTGCGACGCCAGCATTGAGGCTTATGGTGCCTGCATTTATGTTGTGTCTAAGGGTCAGCGGTTCAGCAGCCACTTACTCTGTGCAAAATCTCGTGTTGCTCCATTGAAAACACTGACTGTACCAAAGCTGGAGCTTTGTGGAGCGGAGTTGCTAGCTAGACTCATATCTGAGATAGCCGGAATGAAGGTATTCAAAGGGAAGTTTTACTGTTGGTGTGATTCGTCTGTTGCGCTCTCTTGGATTCGGGACGAACCGTCCAGATTCAACGTATTTGTCGCAAATAGAGTGGCAACGATACAGGAACTTACTGCTCAAATGGAATGGCACTATGTTCCCACAGCATTGAACCCGGCCGACATTCTCTCGCGAGGGGCTCTTCCAGTAGAGTTGAGCGAGTCACCTCTTTGGGCTCATGGACCTCCCTTTCTTTGCGGATCCTCTGATGACTGGCCACCCACTGTACTACCTGTTAAGCCAACCCTGGAGCTTCGTCGGAAGGTTCTCCTGGTAAAATCGCCCTACGTAGATATCGTATCTGAGTCCAAGTATGCGAACTCTTTTGCGTCCATGCAACGCGTTTTTGGATATATTCACAAGTTTGTCAACCGGATTCGGCATCCCGGACTCACTGTTTCTGACATTGAACATGGAACTCAGTTATTGGTGCGGCTAGTCCAGCGTACGGAACTATGGGAAGACATGAAGACACTGCGTGCTAAGGGGGTGGTCTCCTCATCTAGTTCCCTCGTATCGTTGAATCCTTTCATGGATCATTTCGAACTTCTCAGAGTTGATGGCCGGCTGAAGAACTCGTCGTTGGATTTTGATGGCCGTCATCCCATCATCCTGCCCAGCAGTCATCCGCTTACTTTTGCAATCATTTCTCACTTTCACGAACGGAATCTGCACGCTGGACCTCGAGCTCTGCTTGGATTAATCCGATCCCAATATTGGCCTATTGGGGGGAGGAAGACGGTAACCAAGGCCGTAAACAAGTGCGTAAGATGCTTTCGAACGAAGCCTAGAGTATTGGAGCACATCATGGCGGATCTTCCGAAGGAGCGGCTAGACGGTTCTCATGCCTTTGAGATCACAGGCGTCGACTTTTGTGGCCCTTTTTTCTACAAGCCAGAGGCACGCAACAAGGCTCCAATCAAATGCTACGTCTGCGTCTTCATTTGCTTTGCGACTAAGGCTGTTCATTTGGAGCTGATCAAGGATTTGTCTACAGTCTCCTTTCTGCACGGCCTAAAACGGTTCATATGCACAAGACGAAGGCCGCGACAAATTTGGTCAGATAACGCAACCAATTTTGTCGGCGCCAGGAATGAGCTTTTGGATCTAAAGCGCCTATTTCTCAGCGACGACCATCAGAAGGCGGTCCTGGAATTTTGTTTGGTTGAGGCTATTGACTGGCACTTCATACCGCCACGCTCCCCGCACTTTGGAGGCCTGTGGGAAGCTGCAGTGAAGACGGCCAAGTATCACTTCTATCGTGCTATAGGCACCTCGGTGCTTGGATTTGAAGAACTGCGTACGCTGTTATGCCACATCACGGCAGTTATTAATTCAAGACCCTTAGTATCCATTTCAGAGAATCCTGCCGATCTGGACGTTTTAACTCCAGCTCATTTCTTGAATGGCGGACCTCCTGCTTCGTTCGCTGAGCCTGACGTAACTCAGCTAAAATTCGATCGCCTGAACGGATGGCAGCGCGTTTCATATTTGCAGCAGATCTTCTGGTCCCGATGGAAGGAAGAATACATCACTTCACTGCAACAGCGCTCAAAGTGGCGCACGCCGAAGCCTAGTTTGGCAGTCGCAGATGTGGTCCTTGTTAAGGATGAGAATCTCCCTCCCATGAAGTGGCCACTAGCTAGGGTGGTCGAACTATTACCCGGAAGAGATGGCGTCGCCCGAGTCGCTGTTCTGAAGACTGCATCTGGAATGACCAAGCGAGCCGTTAACAAGCTGTGTCTGCTTCCCCTTAAAGATGCTGTTGAAAGTCAGGCTTCCAACGGGGGGAGTATGTCGGGTCAAGCAGCATAACGCATATGCCTACGCCCGGCAGCGGCTGTTCTGGCAGCTGTCTCCCGCTGCCTTCGTGTTGCTGCTGCACCTGCTGCGTTTAAGCAGCTCTCTTGCTCTACTCGGCTCAGAAGCCGAGCCTAACTATGCCATAATGCTCTCACGCTCTCGTTATGCATAGGGCACGGGCAGTCGGCCCATTTTGCCCTGCGATCAGTCAATTATTGATCTTCAGAACGTTCGGTCTATAACATAAGCAAACATATTAAATACGCGTACTGCCGCTACTAAAAAATAAATAAATTAAAATATTGTCATAAATTTATCGGCTCTTTTTATTTTATTAAATAAAATTAATATTAAAAAGCCTTAAAAACTCAAAAAAATATAAAATATTTATTTTTTTTTTTTTTTTTTTTTCTTTTTTCCTAATCTTTTTTCAAAGTTTAAAATCCCTACGTGCAGTTTTGCGTTGTTTGTCTTCTCCACAAAAAAGTTAAAATTTGAGTTGTGTTAGGGGTGAAAGGCCCCAACCACTTTTTTCCCGTTTTTACACAAAAACATTTTCCGGAGCGCGCTGGGGAGATCTGATCGGTCTCCACATATTCATTAAAATACAGAATAAACATTTCATTATTCGCCTACTCATGACTGGAATCCTAAATCTTCAATTCTATCCACGTGCTATCCCGCTACATTTAATTCATTTGCTCTTTGGATATTGTGTGCAATGGAAATGAAGCGAATGGCAAAATTTAAGCATCGTTGGAAATGGTATCGGTGGTGTCCCAGCGGCCCTATGAATGCGTATTGAACTTGTACCTATATAAATCCATTTATAAGGAAGCTCCAAACACCTGCGCAAACCACACAAAATAAATATCTACTCGTAGATGCTACAGAGACGCGGCTGGCAGGGTGCTGCGTGAGTGTGTCCTTGACCGTCCTGATGTAAGACAGAGTTTTGCGATAAATGTGCATTTTTGTGGGTTATTCAAATGATGTACGAGTATGTACATATGCGCATCGGTGTGTATTCACGAAAGTCTGTGATAGGGTATCACTGCCTCTCTTTCCTTATCCATCTCTCTCTCTCTCTCTTGCTGGTTGTCTGCCTGCCCTGGGTCTGCCTCTGAACTTCCTCTGAGTTCTTATAGTGCTTATAGTCTCTGAGAACTAGGCGCTCATCAACACGGACAGTATCTACCTATAACAATACCTATACAGCAGTGATGCCATTTCAGCCTTTTTCCGGACAGATCTGTCCTATTTTAAACTGCTTCAGCCTGAAAAAACGTCAAACATCTCTCCTGTTTTGAGTTTGATTTGGCCTTTTTTAACCTTTTTGTTTTTTTATACCCGTACTCAAAAAAGAGTTAAGGGGTATATTAGATTTGTGGTAAAAGTGGATGTGTGCAACGCCGAGAAGGAAACGTTTCCGACCCCATAAAGTATATATATTCTTGATCAGCATCAATAGCCGAGTCGATATAGCCATGTCCGTCTGTATGTCCGTCTGTCCGTCCGTCTGTCCGTCTTGTTGAGCGCCTGGATCTCAGAGACTATAAGAGCTAGGGCAACCAAATTTGGTTTCCAGACTCATGTGATATCACACTGCTACAAGTGTATTTAAAAATTTCGCCCCGCCCCCTTCCGTCCCCACAAAGGACGAAAATTGTGGCAGGCACAATTTTAAAGATACGATAAAACTAAAAACGCAGTATCGTAGAGAATGACCATATCTACCAGATTGCTGAATATAAATCAGATCGGATCATAATTATAGCCAGAATGAAGAAATTAATTTTCTGTAGGTTCCCCCGCCTCTTTCTCGCTCGCACACTCTGCCGCGTTCAGTGCGCGTGCAACCCCTAGCGGAGGAGATGCAGAATATAAATGGTACATCTATAATCAACATGTTAGATGTAAAATATACATTGTAGATGTAGATGTAAATAACAGATGTAGCAAAAAAATGTAAAATGTAAAATTTTTTTTTCTAAAAATTCTAAAAAGTCATATCTCAACGAGAAGGAACGTGTGAGTCGCTTCTGGGGACGCGACTCTACTTATACCCGTATTCAGTCAGTATATACATTTTTTGAGATATGATTTTTTAAATTTTAGAATAAAAAAAATACATTTTACATTTTTGCTACACTCTGTTATCTACATCTACATCTACAATGTATATTTTACATCTAACATGTAGATTATAGATGTACCATTTATATTCTGCATCTCCACCGCTAGGGGTTGCTCGCGCACTGAACGCGGCAGAGTGTGCGAGCGAGAGAGAGAATGAGTAGTGTGTCTCTGGCTGGAGGAGGCGGGGGAACCAACAGAAAATTAATTTCTTCATTCTGGCTATATTTATGATCCGATCTGATTCATATTCAGCAATCTGGTAGATATGGTCATTCTCTACGATACTGCGTTTTTGTTTTATCGTATCTTTAAAATTGTGCCTGCCACAGATTTTCGTCCTTTGTGGGGGCGGAAGGGGGCGGGGCGAAATTTTGAAATACACTTGTAGCAGTGTGATATCACATGAGTCTTGGAACCAAATTTGGTTGCCCTAACTCTTATAGTCTCTGAGATCCAGGCGCTCAACAAGACGGACGGACGGACAGACGGACATGGCTATATCGACTCGGCTATTGATGCTGATCAAGAATATATATACTTTATGGGGTCGGAAACGTTTCCTTCTCTGCGTTGCACACATCCACTTTTACCACAAATCTAATGTACCCCTTAATTCTTTTTTGAGTACGGGTATAAAAATGTATATACTGACTGAGTACGGGTATAAGTAGAGTCGCGTCCCCAGAAGCGACTCACACGTTCCTTCTCGTTTTTTGCTAAAATATGTGCAAAGTTTACCCAATTTCAACAATATTGCAATACATTTATAGCCTTTTTACACTGGGCGCTTCTGCTATCGATATCGGAATAGACGCAATGAAGCAGAAAAGGCGTTTACATTGGCAGACGTGCGTCTTGAATTTAGATTTGGGTGCTTGATGACAAGGAAAGAAACACAAATTTTTTTAAATCAACAGAATTATGCAAGACGGCAGGAATATGGACGAAAGAGAATTGATTCTCATATTTATATATTATTTTCAGACATTTCTTTGTAGAGTTTGTGGGAGTTCTTCTTCAAATTATGAAAACCACCGAAGTTCGTCTCCAGCAGTGTCTTAATGGCATCAGTTTCAAGTATTTTATTTAATGATTTTATGTATATTTTCACCTTTTTGCACAATCATACATTTTTAGCGCCAAAATTTGAGTTTTGATCTACAAGTTTTTGATGTTATTAGTGGTGATAGTTGCGCTGATATGCACAAAAGCGCAAAAATAAGCAAAACCAATCGAATATATCGAATAGACGCACATGAATTAGAAACTGACGCAACTTTTTGCCACCACTAGGGCCCTATGCTTAACCTATGTAAAAAAAACTGCGTCTCCGGCAAGACGCGAAGAAGCATGTCGCAGCTCCAATGTAAACGGCCTATTATACATACATGATTATATCGATAGCTTAAGTGAAATGTTTGTGCCCTTCTCTAAAAACATATGATAAAGTGTAGTGTCTTTTAACAATGCTCAAGGAAGCTTTTAAGCAAAAATTTCGCGATTCGTGGCTTCGCCAGACAGATTTAAAGCCTGGATGTGCCGCGACGAAGTAGATGCGAATAAAGCACATTGCAAGTTTTCAATCGATAATGCAGTAAAACGGTTTTTTGAACAATGGACTAAGCTGAAAATGAAATTCAAGGCTGCTGAAACAACAGAAAAAGGCCACAAGGCCTTTATTTTGTGCGAGATGTACGACGATATAAACTATTTATATTTGATATTTTTGAAGCTATTTCTTGGAGATATGCAGCGTATAAACAACAACTTTCAAAGCGAAAATCCCAATTCTACAAAGCTGCTAGGAGATCTACTTTTGGGCATTAACTCGCTCAAAACTAAAATAATGCCCACTGAAAACGAAGTCGACGTTTTAGAAGACGAGTATAAGCTACATATTAAAAGAGATATGTACTTGGGGTACGAGTTTGAAACGAACTTAAAACAAATGAAGGGGTGATACTACTGAAAATAATATTCGTATGATCTGCACTGATTTTTTTTTTGCATTAATTAATCAGCTGAAGCAAAGATATGAGAACTACCGTTGTTCATCATTTAATATTCAAATCAATTGGTATTACATCTATTTAGGTTGCCGGACAACTTTAACGTATTAAAAAATATCGATGCATTTTCGGTTAAAAATATATTGCGCAAAAAGAACCAATACATCAGATATTGGAGGTGTTTGAAGTCAATAGCAACGACAAACAATTGTAGCTCAATACAATAATATTCATTTGATAAAGTGGTTAAACCTTGACTCTACTGTTCGTTTTTGGGCTGAAGTAAAGAACTATAAGGACTCAGCAGGAAACATTCCATTGAAATGGGCAACATTTGCCAAAACTTTGCTTTCATTGCCCTTGGCAAATGCTGAAGTAGAACGAATCTTTAGCAAAATCAATATTGTTAAAAGCCAATCGTCTATATTTGCAGACGTTTAATGCACTTCTTTCCATAAGGTAAATCTATGCTGCTCATATAATTAAATATGTTTAAATTAACTATTTGTTTATTAGATTTGGATTACGCCGACACGGCGTAATTACCGGACAAGAACCTGAAAATGATAGGCACAAATGCCTCATATGAACGGAAGGACGAGGCCGAGACTGACAAAATAATTGAAAGTGCCCTAACAAAGCTTAAAACAGTACAAAATTGACAAAAAAAAAAAAAAATTACCCTCTTTTTCTCTCTTTTTTATACCCGTACTCAAAAAAGAGTTAAGGGGTATATTAGATTTGTGGTAAAAGTGGATGTGTGCAACGCAGAGAAGGAAACGTTTCCGACCCCATAAAGTATATATATTCTTGATCAGCATCAATAGCCGAGTCGATATAGCCATGTCCGTCTGTCCGTCCGTCTGTCCGTCTGTCCGTCTTGTTGAGCGCCTGGATCTCAGAGACTATAAGAGTTAGGGCAACCAAATTTGGTTTCAAGACTCATGTGATATCACACTGCTACAAGTGTATTTCAAAATTTCGCCCCGCCCCCTTCCGCCTTCACAAAGGACGAAAATCTGTGGCAGGCACAATTTTGAAGATACGATAAAACTAAAAACGCAGTATCGTAGAGAATGCCCATATCTACCAGATTGCCGAATATGAATCGGATCGGATAATAATTATAGCCAGAATGAAGAAATTAATTTTCTGTTGGTTCCCCCGCCTCCTCCAGCCAGAGACACACTACTCATTCTCTCTCTCGCTCGCACACTCTGCCGCGTTCAGTGCGCGAGCAACCCCTAGCGGAGGAGATGCAGAATATAAATGTTACATCTATAATCTACATGTTAGATGTAAAATATACATTGTAGATGTAGATAACAGATGTAGCAAAAAAATGTAAAATGTAAAATTTTTTTTTTTTCTAAAATTCTAAAAAATCATATCTCAAAAATGTATATACTGACTGAGTACGGGTATAAGTAGTGTCGCGTCCCCAGAAGCGACTCACACGTTCCTTCTCGTTTTTTTTATACCCGTACTCAAAAAAGAGTTAAGGGGTATATTAGATTTGTGGTAAAAGTGGATGTGTGCAACGCAGAGAAGGAAACGTTTCCGACCCCATAAAGTATATAAATTCTTGATCAGCATCAATAGCCGAGTCGATATAGCCATGTCTGTCTGTACGTCCGTCCTTCTTGTTGAGCGTCTGGATCTCAGAGTCTATAAGAGATAGGGTAACCAAATTTGTTTTCCAGACTCGCCCCGCCCCCTTCCGACCACAAAAAGGACGAAAATCTGTGGCAGGCACAATTTAAAAGATACGATGAAACTAAAAACGCACTATCGTAGGGAATACCCATATCTACCAGACTGCCGAATCTAAACCAGATCGGATTATAATTATAGCCAGAATGAAGAAATTAATTTTCAGTTGTTTCCCCCGCCCCCTTCCGGAAAGAGACCCACTACTCTATCTCTTTCTAGCTCGCACACTCTGCCGCGTTATGTACGAGAGCTGCCTCTAGCGGAGGAGATGTAGAATCTAAATGGTACATGTATAATCTACATGTTAGATGTAGAATATACTCTATTCATTTTGTGTCATTCTGTAGAACAGAACATTTGATGATATATTTTGTTTTTTATAACTTTTTGTGTGAAAATTTGTTTTCTGAAAAAATTGCAATTTGTGTAAGTATATTTGTTGCTTTTGAAAATGTGTGCGTTTTAAACCAACCTGTGTGGTTTTTAAAGTTAAATGTCGAGACGGTTAAATTTGGGTCGGCGAACGCGAAATTCGTTTCAAGTTGTGGCTTCAAGGAGCCGTGAAAGTAGCCAAGACATTGCACATCGCAATGAAAATAATCGTCTACGCACAGCAAGGTCCCGTTCAAATCAACGGAACAATGATGCAACAACAACTGCAAATGAACGTCGTGATATTCAAAATCTACAAGGTGTTGCTTTCGCGTATAGTAGTGTCACCGATTACGCTTCTCATGGTCATTATAATTGGTCCAATGAACGACCGTTGTCGCCATTGTCAGGCATTAAAATTTAAAGGTGAAGCAGATGGGATGTGCTGTGTGAGTGGTAAAGTGAAATTGCCTGAATTATGCAGCCCACCACAACCATTGAGCACATTACTTAATGGATTGACACCTGAGTCTTATCATTTTTTGAACAATATACGAAAGTATAATTCGAGTTTTCAAATGACATCTTTTGGCGCCACAAATATTATAAGAGACAACTTCATGCCAACGTTCAAGGTAATTAAATAGTTTTGTTTATGCAAATTGCACTTTTGTCTCATTCTATCATATATTTTATTCAGATCGAGCTGGTTCTTTGTTACCTTTCGACCACGCAGACCACCAATTTTTGCAATTATATTTTATCGGGAACGCGGAAGACGAAGCTGATCTTCGGTGTGCCATTATTACCAACACGCGGAGACAAATTATTTTCGATTTGCAAAATATGTTCCATGAGCACAACGAATTGGTTCAGGTTTTCAAAACATAGCTTGATCGAATGCCATCTGACGATCATAAAATTGTTATTCGAGCTGATAAAACACCGGTTGGCGAACATGCAAGGCGTTTCAATGCACATACAGTTGACGAAGTGGCAATAGTCATAGTTGGTGAACAATTTAATAATCTTGATATTGTGCTTCATCGTAGAAATGAACAACTTGAACGTGTATCCGAAACTCATCGCTGTTATGATGCACTACAATATCCCATATTGTTTTGGAGCGGACAAGATGGCTATAATTTCAACATTAAAATGATAAATCCAGTAAACGGTCGAGAAGGAACAAAGAAAGTTAGTGCTATGAATTATTACGCATACAGGGTGCAGATACGGCAAAATCAAGACAACCTCAACATATTGAGGTGTAGAGCACTTTTTCACCAGTATATTGTTGACATGTATGCAAAAATTGAATCGGAACGGTTAAATTTTCTTCGATTCAACCAAGCCAAATTACGTTCCGAAGAGTATGTTCATTTGCGTGATGCCATTAACAACGATGGTAATGCACAAAACGTTTGGAACTCTGATAATAATACCGTCATCGTATGTTGGAAGTCTACGTCATATGTTCGAGTACGCGAAAGATGCGATGTCATACGTTCGCCGTTACGGTCGACCAGACCTCTTCATCACCTTCACGTGTAATCCGCAATGGGAAGAAATCTCGGAATTATTGTTTGTTGGCCAAACATTGAAAGATCGCCATGATATTTTAGCACGTGTTTTTAGACAAAAATTGAAATCACTTATGGATTTAATTGTCAAACACGGTGCATTTGGGTCTGTTCAATGTTAGATGTATTCCATTGAATGGCAGAAACGAGGTTTGCGTCATGCGCATATTTTAATTTGGCTGATTGAAAAAATAAGGCCGAATCTAATTGACGATTTGATTTCGGCAGAAATTCCAGATCCGACAGTGGATCCTGACTTGTTTGAAGTGGTCACCAAAAATATGCTTCACGGTCCATGTGGTGTGTTGAATTTGAATTCACCCTGTATGGTTGAAGGGAAATGCTCCAAATGTTTTCCAAAAAATTTGGTCTCTGATACAGTGACGGGCAACGATGGATATCCCGAATATCGGCGTCGATCAACTGAAGATAATAGCCATTCGGTAACTTTGAGAGTTAAAAATCAAGATTTGGATTGGGTTGTGCCATATTCACCGTTATTATCTAAGATTTATAAAGCGCATATAAACGTAGAGGTTCTGCAATTAAGTTCAATTTATTAAATACATTTACAAATACATCAACAATGGTAGTGATATGGCTGTTTTTGGAGCAGTTGCTAATGTTACCGATGAAATCACTCAATTTCAAATTGGCAGATGCATCAGTTCAAATGAAGCAGTATGGCGCATATTATCATTCCCGATCCATGATAGGCATCCAACTGTAGTTCATTTAGCTGTACATCTTGAAAACGGTCAACGCATTTTTTTCACACCGGGAAATGGAATGCGAAGAGCTGCGCAACCACCAGCAACAACTCTAACTGCATTATTTTCGTTGTGTCAAGCAGATGATTTTGCGAAAACATTGCTATACGCCGAACAACCCGAATATTATACGTGGAATAATTCGTCAAAAGTTTTTCAAATGCGAAGACGCGGAAAAGCCATTCATGTTCAGCCAATATTGTTTCACTCAGATGCGATAGGACGAATTTATACAGTTCATCCTAACAATCAAGAGTGTTACTATTTGCGATTGTTGCTAATAAATGTTCGTGGACCAACATCATTTGAATCTTTGCGAACTGTTGATGAAGAATTGAATATGCTTGAGAATGACATGCATTGGGATCTTACACTTGAAGATGCAGCATTATCATCAAGTCCACATCAAATTCGGACACTTTTCGAAATTATTATAGCCACGTGCAGTCCAGCAAAGCCAATTGAATTGTGGCAGAAAAATAAAAATCATTTGTCAGAGGATACTTGATTCAGAGCGTGTTTCCAAATATTGTACAAAATTATAGAAACCATGACTGGTTGAGGGAACGAATAAAGATGTCAATGAGATCAACGCATCTATTTTGAATTCCATCCCAGGAGAAATGGTTGCGTATAGGTCGGTTGATACAATTATCAGTCATCTTGATTTGTAAATTGTTGTAAATTATCCAGTCGAATTTCTAAATTCATTGGACTTACCTGGATTGCCGCCATACTATTTACAAGTAAATCCACCACGACTTTGCAATGGTACAAGACTTGCTGTGAAAAAAGTTATGACTAATTTACTTGAAGCAACTATTTTGACTGGGAAATTTTGTGGTGAACACGTTTTAATTCCGAGAATTCCGATGATTCCGACTGACATGCCATTTGATTTCAAACGACTACAATTTCCGATTCGTCTTGCTTTTGCTATAACTATTAATAAATCACAAGGACAGTCGTTGCAAATTTGTGGTTTAAATTTGGAGCATCCGGTATTTTCACATGGTCAAATGTATGTAGCGTGCTCACGAGTAGGCAAACCTTGGGCATTAATTATTCATTGTACCGACGGCAAAACAAAGAATATTGTTTATCACAAAGCATTGCAATAAATAAAATATGTCATTACATCAAAATTATCATTTTTTAATTTCGATGAATTCCTAAACATTAAATTCATTTAGTAAGCAGCAGCGAAGCGCGCCGGTCTGCTAGTAGTATATGTAGATTTAGATAACAGATGTAGCAAACAAATTTAGTGCAGCCACTGCAGCGACTCACAACGTTCCTTGTCTGTTTTGTTTGTTTACTTTGCCAAAATTTCTTGCATCTTGCATGTACATGCAAATAAAAATTAATGCATATGAATGAATTCGGTAAAAATCTCTCACTTTCATTCATTTAATTCGTACATCTTCGTTTAAAATTTACATTCTTCATCTACATTGTAGATAGTGCTTGAGAGTTTTCGTGAGCGGACTCATTTACTCAAACTCTATCGGCCTTTGAATCCACTCGATTCATTTTGAGCATTAATTAATTCGAATGCCTAAGCATACAAATGTAAGTAGGTTGCCTCTTACAGCAACATATCATTTAAAGTGTTTTAATTGTTTTTGAATATATTCTCCATGAAGATGAATGTTAACGTTTGGCCCCACTTTGGCACTTAGAAGCTACAGTCTAGAAAGCAAGACCTTTAAGGCCGACTTCTGGCCAGCCATAACCATGTGCCATCGTTCTACGTTTATCTAATAGAACAGTGCCAACATGACAACTTTTTATTAAGAAACCTTTTGCTTCGATTTTCTTCAACCCCGATCAAGTTGTCCTGGCGAACGCGCCCATTGTCTTGGTGGAAAATTACTTTTTTTATACCCGTACTCAAAAAAGAGTTAAGGGGTATATGTATTAGATTTGTGGTAAAAGTGGATGTGTGTAATGCAGAGAAGGAAACGTTTCCGCCCCATAAAGTATATATTCTTGATCAGCATCAATAGCCGAGTCGATAGAGCCATGTCTGTCTGTCCGTCCGTCCGTCTTGTTTGACTCATGTGATATCACACTGCTACAAGTGTATTTCAAAAATTCCCCCCGCCCCCTTCCGCCCTCACAAAGGACGAAAGTCTGTGGCAGACACAATTTTAAAGATACGATAAAACTGAAAATGTCGTAGAGAATGCTCATATCTACTAGATTGCCGAATCTGATTTAGATCGGATCGTAATTATAGCCAGAATGAAGAAATTCATTTTCTGTTGCTTCCCCCGCCCCCTCCTGCAAGAGACACGCTATATTTGTTCAAATGTTGGCCCAGCCTAATACCTAGCCTGTTCTTATCTGCCGTACAAAGAAGAACGCTCGGAGGATGTCAGGGCCCTGATCCACCAAGCGCCATTGGGACTCGACATTGTCTTATGCTGTGACGCGAATGGCCATCACTCCCTCTGGGGAAGTAGGGGCACAAATTCTAGAGGAGAGTCGCTGTTCGAGTACTTTCTGTCCACAAATCTTGTTGAGTGTAACCGGGGAGACCACCCCACCCACCCACCTTCCGCAACAGGAAGAGGTTATAGATATAACACTGGCCTCGAATAGCGACTCTCTTACCATCGATGACTGGTACGTGTCCAGTGAGTGTTCCTTTTCGGACCACTACAAGATAGTGTACATAGTGGACTGGACTGGAACCGCTCCTCCGCAACCGTACAAACGGTGCTGCCCAACCCACAGGAAGTGGAGAGCTTTTCTCGAATCCTGCCCGATTAGACGACCCCCAAAGCACCAAAGGTAAACGGCGGCGTCTTCAGGAGACATGACTTAACGGTCTTGGGCCAGCAATACCACTATTAACACTAAAAATGCGACAAAAAAGGATCCAATGGGCCAAACTTCACGAATCTTGGACTGTAGAAGATTGAAGGAATGGTTTTTTCTCTGATGAATCGAAAATAAACCTATTTGGTTCAGATGGCATGACGTACGTTCGCCGCAAAGTCGGAGAACAGTATAAGGATGAGTGCCTCAAAAAAACGGTGACGCAAGGAGGGAGCAGGATGATCTGGGGATGTTTTTGTTATTATGGGGTTGGTAATCTAGCACTAATTAACGGATCTATAAACGCGGTTAAATACAAAGCCATTTTAGAAGAAAACCTCATACACTCAATTGAGGAACACTTTTCTCATACCGACTGTGTCATCTTTCAGGATGATTCTGCTCCTTGCCACCGTGCAAAATTGGTAAGTAATATTTATTTTAGCTTTGTCTATTGATTGGCAATTGATTTATAAAAAAATTTAATTTTTTACCCATGGGTTTTTTTTAGATAAAAAATGATTTAAAGAAGTGGGAATTTCGACGTTGGAGTGGCCAGGAAATAGTCCTGATCTCAACCCGATCGAAAACCTTTGGCACATTATGAAGCGGAGACCCAAAACATTGTTAGAAGTGGATAAGATAATTGAAAAAGTGTGGAATTATTACAATCCAAATCATCAGGAATCTAATAGATTCCATGCCATCACGCATAAAACTGGTTATAAACGAGAAGGAACGTGTGAGTCGCTTCTGGGGACGCGACTCTACTTATACCCGTACTCAGTAAGCTTATAATTTTTTTGAATTTTCGAATTAAAAATAAAAATTTTACATTTTACATTATTTTGCTACATCTTCTATCTACATCTACATCTACAATGTATATTTTACATCTAACATGTAGAATTTATATGTATTATTTAGATTCTACATCTCCACCGCTAGGGGTTGCTCGCGCACTGAACGCGGCAGAGTGTGCGAGCGAGAAAGAGATAGAGTAGCGTGTATCTTTCCGGAAGGGGGCAGGGGAAGCAACAGAAAATTAATTTCTTCATTCTGGCTATAATTATGATCAGATCTAATTCAGATTGGGCAATCTGGTAGATATAGTCATTCTCTACGATACTGCGTTTTTAGTTTTATCGTATCTTTAAAATTGTGCCTGCCACAGATTTTCGTCCTTTGTGAAGGCGGAAGGTGGCGGGGCGAAATTTTGAAATACACTTGTAGCAGTGTGATATCACATGAGTCTGAAAACCAAATTTGGTTTCTTTAGCTCTTATAGTCTCTGAGATCTAGACGCTCAACAAGACGGACAGACAGACCTGGCTATATCGACTCGGCTATTGATGCTGATCAAGAATATATATACTTTATGGGGTCGGAAACGTTTCCTTCTCTGCGTTACACACATCCACTTTTACCACAAATCTAATATAGTACGGGTACGGGTATAAAAATAGATATATGAAAATTGTATGAAAAAGTGAATAATTTTTGATTTAAGGATTCTTTCGAAAACAAGGATATTTGTGTTCTAACTTTTGGATTGTTTCTTAATCAGCATCAGTCCGTCCGTCTGTCTGTCGTGTTGAGCGCCTAGATCTCAGAGACTATAAGAGCTAGGGCAACCAAATTTAATTTCCAGACTCATGTGATATCACACAAGTGTATTTAAAAATTTTCTCCCCGCCCCCTTCCGTCCACACAAAAGAGGAAAGTCTGTGGCATCAACAATTTTAAAGATACGAGAAAACTAAAAACACATTATCGTAGAGGTTTATAAGGTTCTCATTATCAGGTTGCCGAATCTGAATCAGATCGCATTATTATTATAACCACAATGAAGAAATTAAATTTTAGTTGCTTCCCCCACCTCCTCCAGCGCTGCTGACGCTACTTATTCTTTTTCTCGCTCGCACACACTCTGCCCTTTTCGCGGAGAAGATGTAGAATCTACATTGTAGATGTAGAATCTGCATATTTGATGTAGAAGCTACATTTTAGATGTAGGTGAAGATAACAGATGTATATTTTAAAATTCGACATAAATCATAAGCGTACAAATTTATGTACTGACTGAGTACGGGTATAAAAGTAGTAAAAGTAAGTGTGTCAAGTACAATATCTACTGCACCGTACGATCACCGTTGAGGAACCACACAAACGAAATGGACCGGTCCAATGCACAAATTGCCAGGAATATGGACACACGAAAACTTATTTCACTTTACGGGCAGTCTGCGTTGCCTGTGGTGATGTTCATCACACTGAGGCCTGCCACGTAAATAAGGAGGACCCATCTGCCAAAAAATGTAGCAACTGTGGAGGAAACCATACTGCCAACTATAAAGGTTGTCCAGTCTATAAGGAATTGAAAAATCGCCTAAGCCAACAAATAACTGCAGCTCGAAACCCGGTCGTCCGACAAAACTTACCATATATACCATCAACTACGACTCCAGGAGTTAAGTTACAACAACGGGTCGTACGCCTCAGTCTCCAAGCCGACACTTCAACCAACCACAGCAGGGATAATGCAGCATCAAATCAGATCCCAGAAATCTCTGCCCACCATACCCATGCAAATCCGTCCCAATTGCCTAGTGGAATTGAGTCTATGCTGGTAAATATACAAACACAATGGTAGCAATACAACAAACGATGCAGGAGCTTATGCGCAACCAAAATCTCCTCCTGGAGCTTCCAATCAACCAGAAATCTGTTTAAATGGCTTGTCTAAATATATGTTTCTGGAATGCAAATGGCATTTCGCAGCACAAATGCGAGCTCTTACAGTTCTTCGCTCAACACGACATTGACGCCATGCTCATATCAGAGACTCACTTAACAAATAAAAACTACTTTCCTCAATGGCTACAACTTTTATGCGACAAATCATCCCGATGGTAAGGCACTGGCGTAGGTACTGATACTGGCGTTCTGATCAAGCATCGCATCAGGCATTATCCATTGCCTTCATTTGCTACACCTGATCTACAGGCAACATCATTTAATATTGAAATTCAGAGCGGCTGCCTAAACCTAGCCGCAGTATACTGCCCACCGCGCTTCTGCATTTCCGAAACAGAATTTTTAACATTCTTCGACCTACTAGGCGACTGATTTATAGCAGCTGGTGACTACAATGTCTATTACAGCCATTGCGGATCTAGACTTACCCACCCGAAAGGAAGACAACTATATAACGCTATAATAATGCCACGAAACAAGCTAGAATTTATCTCTTCGGGCAAGCCTACATATTGGCCAACAGATCCAAACAAACAACCCGACTTGATTGAATTTGCAGTTACACGAAGGGTGCTGCAAGCTCAGATTCATGTAGATCACTTAACAGATCTATCATCGGATCACTCCCCCACTACTTCACCTTTACGACCATCCACAGCTTTCGAAACGCCCACTTTCTAACATCTAGCAAAACAGATTGGCTCAAATACAGGAAGTATATAAGTTCCCATATTGATAGCTGCCCAAACATGTATTGTAAATATGACATTGATAGGTCAGTCGAAGCATTAGTATCCTCAATGTCACTGGCGGCAAAACGCTCAGCACCAATATCAGCAGCTAATAAACTTTCCAACAGCAGTCGTGTTTCTCGGCACATTGAAGTGCGCTCGAAAGAGCGGCTAAAAATAGAAACCTACTACACAAAGCGCTAGAAGATGAAAAAAACATAGCTCAAATATCCTATATGGAGCAACTCTACCCAACTAGCAAATGATTCCCACTGTGAAAAGCTAAATCAGGCGTTTCCCCACCAATCGAGAGTGAATCACCTTTGTGTACACAAAAAGGAGAGTGGGCTCGCAGCAACAAAGAGAAGGCAAATACCACCAACCAATAATCCCGAAGCTACTCCGCCTATCATATTCCAATCAGGAGAAGTCACAAGGGTCATTAAAGACCAAATCTCAAAGCAAAAGAAAGCTCCGGGCCACAATTTCATCTCCCCTAAATGATCATAGAATTGCCGAGCTGTGCAGTGTATTTCCTTACTGTGATATTCAACAGCATGATGAAATTGGGCTATTATCCTCAAGAATGGAGGAAATCAGTCATTACAACCCATAAAGCCAGAAAAGACAAGTCCAAGCCATCATCATATAGACCTATCAGCCTACTGCCTTACCCATCAAAGATATTTGAAAAGCTGCTCCTGAATCGTATCAAACAACACCTACACATCAACGGTGCCATCCCGACTAACCAATTTGGATTTCCCGAAAAACACGGAACCATTGAACAAGTAAACCGTATAACCTCTGAGATACGAAATGCATTTGAAAAAGAGTATTGCTCCGCTGTCGCCCAGGCTTTCGAGCACGTTTGGTTGGATGGCTTAATCCACAAAATCAAAATATTACTTGCACAGAACATCCATGGAATATTGGAGTCATACCTACAGCAAAGAAGCTTCGCAGTACGATGCAAAGATTTCCCCTCTGAATATCATCCAATTTAAGCTGGTGTACCGCAAGGGAGCGTGCTTGGACCGACACTGTTTATCGTATTCACAGCAGATCTACCGACAAACAGCCTAACAACAACTTCGACATTTGCGGATGATACTGCCATACTAAGTCGCTCCAAGTGTCCAACAAGGGCCACGGAAAACTTTTAGCTGAGCAAGAATATATATTCTTTATGAGGTCGGAAACGTTTCTTCTGTGCGTTACACACATCCACTTTTAACACAAATACAATATCCCCATTAACTCTTTTTGAGTACGGGTATAAAAATCACAATTTAAGAAACGGAAAATGCAAGCAGAAGTAAGAGCTGCTTTCCATAGCCATAAATGCGTAATACCTGTGCCCAATTCGAGTCTCCCTGATCAACGTAGGAGTTACCCATATTGTCGTCACTGCTATCAGAGACTATTGACTTAATGGTAGGCAGATTAAAAAGCAAGGGAAAGAGACAAATGAGGAGAGAAGCAAAACATAGACAGGACAAGACAGTTATATAGGGGAAGAACCAATTTATAAATGATTTCAATAACAGTCTCACCTGGATAAAGTCACAAAACTTAAGGCAGGTCTTGCACAACTTAAATATGGCTCGATTTAAATGGGAGGACTCAGTCAGCATGCAGTTCTTTAGACACGAGTCCAGGAAGTCTTGATGCAGCCTTAGTACATTGTCCACGTTCTCGACCTTTTTCATCTTCTCGATAAATATGTGCCAATTGGGTTCTATGATCTCGATCATCATATAGTACTCCAGGTTCTGTATGGCATTCATCATGCGCTGGCGCAAAGTGAACGCTGATCGATACAGCTGAGCGGACTGCGGCGAGAACTTTTTAGCTATAGAGTTCTCTTTCCAAATCCTGCAAGAAATTACAAAGGCAAGGACTAAGAAGCGACGGAATGTCGAAAAAGTTGTATACTTACTTGCAAAGCTGACGCTCGACGTGCTTGCAAAAGAAGAGCTGACGAAACAGCATCTGGTACTTTGAAATAGCGATGTGGTTAAGGACGAGCGAGACAGGCCACTTGACCTCGTAGGTGAAGGCAAAGCACTCGAGACCACTGAGGTCCAGGCGGTCCTGCGCCTGCCAGTATTCTTCCTTTTGGTTCATGATCTTTGCCATCTGAGTAACCAGGTCATAGGTGAGGAGCTCGCAGTGCAGGTCATCTTTGTAGGGATCATTGCGGGCCGAAGAAAGTCTTAATGTTAGACCGAGCAGATTCTCCAGGGTCATGGGCAGCACCAGGTCTACGTTCTTACATAGCTCGTCCTCACAGGCGTCCATAAACTGCATAATGAAGTCGCCCTGGTTCAGCAACAAATAGTTTTTTACTGACTGTAGATGCCCCATAAGGTCGTTTTCCGTGAGTAGTACGTCAAGTAGCATGCGGGCGGCAAAGTAGTAGGCGTCGTTGATTACATACACGTGTCGCTCGTTGGTCGGATCAAGCTGGAGCTCCATTTGCTGAGTGGGCATCACTCGCTTTCCGCACTGTCGGATCACATTCAAGTACTTGCCGGTTCGCAGTATCTTGTCCGAGTACTTATCCAGGAAAGAAGGGATCCGATCGCGACGCACTGTGTAGCGCTTTTCCCAATAATCGTCCGAATAGTGTTCGGGCAGCTCGCCTTGGTGGACGACCTCGTTGTCCTCCACCAGAAACTCATGGTTGCGGTCAACAATAACTCCTTTTTGGATCCAAAGTTGCAACATTCGCATGTACGGCTCGGCTGCCTGATGCGTTAAATTTATCATTATTTGCTGGGCCGCTCTGTCCCCCTCCAGCCGCTTTATCCGCCCGTGTAGATGTGTCAGCACTGCAGCCGCCTGGAACTTTTTTAGTTGCACATCCACCAAAGTCGTCCATATCTCCTCCATCACCCAGATGGTCGGCTTTAAGTAGTATAGAAGCTTCTGAACAGTCAACTGCTGCTGCTGCAGTTCCTGTTCAGATTGTACAACCAGAACCTAAAGGTATAATCCATGAAATATCATTTTTTTGAGGTGTGAAATAATTTCGAACTGCATACACTTACGTAGAAATCGTGGGTTAGATCTTGGAGAGCCGCATTAAGAGAATTAATGACCTGCCCGTGGCCATCAGTGGCCGCCATCATCTTTTGGATGCCTATAAAGTACGATGCCAGAGGAAGGATATCCTGCAGAAGCTCTTTAAGCGATTTATCCAGGTGCGCATGGATAGTGAAATTTGTTTCATACTTGGCTATGCCTGCACTGTTCACATCTGGCGGCAGAGGGACAATAAAGTTGCCTCGGGTGCCACACAGACAATGGAGCAGCTCTTTAAGAAGCACTTTCTGCTGGCTTTCCAAAGGCAGGGCGCCAAGCTCCGGCTGCACCATGTTGTTCCCGTCTACTTTGCAGTAATCCCAAAGCATGTGCGTGCGATACTCATCCGGCAAGCATGTCACCGCCGTTAGAAGGGAGCTACTAGGCTTAATGCTGACGGATGACTTCGTCGAACCAACTTCTGTGCTTCCAGGCGGACGGTAGCTACTCAGAGAACTGCTGGAAACTGCCATCAGCACGCGCTCTTTGATCTGAATTCAAAATATATGGATTTTGCTTAGAATCTAGAAAAGATTTAGATAGTTCGCTCTAACCACACTCAAATCGGCGCGTTCTGGATCCTTTTTCTGCTTCTGATGGTACAGTTTTAGATTCTGGTTGCGTCGTCCAAATAATCCTCCAGTGGAGAGGACTGGGAAACTTTCGCTTCTACGATAATTCATTGGAGTCGATGTGGGAATGCTTTGCGACAATGTATGTATTGCACTATGGTCAGTCGACTCACATTGAACCAAGCTCAGCGAAGACAAGGCACTGACCGGAGAGCCAGTACTGCTCTGAATGGTTGGTGATGGCATTTCAATCTCGCAGCTAAATCGCTCGACGAACACAAGCAGAGCGTACATAGGATCCTTCCTGAAAGAAAAGGAATGTGAAAAACAAGACTCCCAATGAATCATATTGAAATACTGACGTCTTAAGTAATTGGGTGACCTCTGTGATCACTGTTTGAAAGTTTGGACGCTTTTGGCTAATGGTTGCTAGTAAATGCAGAAGCTCGTTAGATGAGAGACGCCGTTCGTGTGTGGCACGAAATTGTCTCACAATGATGTCTGGCGTATACGGAGTTCTGTAAAAAAAAATTGTTTCGGAATTCAGAAAATACTTTGAGATAAATAGCAGAACTCGGTGAGATTCAATTTACTTACTGCGACTCGATAATGAGATTTTGTAGTACCCCACGTACTAGATCAACTTTGCTCATAATGGCGTGGGGGAACTGTTGTTATAATTCATAGACCAGCGGTAAAAATTACAACATTTCAAAGGCATTCATTTGCGCTTGAGCTAGAATTGAGTGGACTCTCCTTGTTTTGTTTTTAGTACTTTAGAGTTGTCATCTGTTGCAAAATCAAATCAAATGTCTTCCACAACGCCGGTGTTGCTGATTGTATATTATTTTTATGAATTTTAACCCAGATACGATACATACATATATCGTATGTATCGACTATCATATAGTCGTATTCCGCTACACTTAAATTTAAAGCTGTTAAGTCTAGTTCTCAGACAAGATACATCTTTTGCTGACTAAGAGAGGGGTATGGAACATGATTTACCTATTGATAGTTAAAGCATAGTATCCAGCACCGCGGAATCGAAAAATTCCTGTAAAACTCCATATAAAAAAACTGTGTCAGGAATTTTTCGTTTACGTTTTCCTGGTGTGTGTATAACCTAGTACTCAGATCGAAAAACTGTTTGCCAGCAAACAAATGTCATATATTCCTCGAGCGGCCAGTGTGTGACCAGAGGTGTGCACTGCATTCCGAACGGTTACTCTGCTCAGACAGCTGCTTGGTTTATTTTAAAGATAATAAAATGTATTTCTTCAGCTGGGGTCGCTCTTTCCCAGGCATATCCTATGCTCCCCAACATTTTACTGGCAAGGTAATGTGTCTGACTATCAGCATCAGCGGATGGCGACGCCTCCCGTGCCGGACACCGTGAAGAAAAAATGTTTTGAAAATTATGTCTGGTTAATATTTATGAAAATTAATAAAAATAATAAATTATAATAACCATATAATTTTCATTCATATAATACTGCATTAACTAGATTCTATTTTTCTTCATTATTAAAATATTTCATTTGGTTTTTTATTCTCTTATTGCAATGTTGGCTGGCAAATTATATCAAATTCATATCTTTTTCGAGGTGTGTCGAAACATACCAAAAAAAACTAGCAAATACTTCGGATACTTTTCCAGTATATACCGACCTTTTTGCTTATCGATCTTAGTACTGCCTTCCGTACAGAGCCTAGAAAACAGTTTTTTAGCCTTTTCACACTGGGGACCATCCACCATCCACCATCCATTTCTGGGATGGTCCGTAAGGTTTTGCCGTTCCGAAAATTTCCCAGTTATTCCACCATCCATCTGGGATGTTCCTAATTCTCATGTTTCAGTTCGGTATTTTTTCGATAATTGTCAAATGCAACCATAAATATATGACATTCACAACAAAAAAATCGGAATTCACTACGAAAATGTAAACAATGACAGACAGGAAAATGGTAAAAACAACAACAAAACATCTGATATGTCAGAATTGTCTCAGGCAGAAAAACTCAGGTCTGTGGACTGGGAATTTTTTTATGAATGCTCTGCAAATCTCATGCAGTATATTGCACGCGCTGTTTGCTGACAGCTTTCCGACTGCTCTGTACTCAGAAAAAGAACCCATAGTATACAATGCCATAGCCATAGGCTATACAAAACTTTCCTTAAAAAGCGCCTCGTTTTTTTTGGGTATATCTTCACTCCAAACCGCTTTTCAAAAATCATAGAATATATAATTGTATTTAAAACATTGATTGAATTTAGTAGAAGCAGTCACAAATGACCACGCTTCAGTGTTTTCAAAACAGATATCCATTCCAATGAATTCTCCTCGTCAATGTTGACCACATTATTATCATCATCCATGTCCAGCAACATGATTAGATTATGCAAGAATATATATTGGTGCTGAATCAAATTCACAACCATTGCAATAATATTAATATTCTTTTAAATTATAAAGAAGAAATTTTCCGCCGCACCAAATTGTGTGCACAGCTATTTCTCATGGATGGTGGATGGTGGATGGTGTCAATGTGATTCGGTGTTTCACATCTTTCAAAAATTCCCACCGTTCCCCCAGGATGGACTCAGTGTGCAGAGAGTATTACTCGTAAAACATTTCTTATCGGGTTCATACGAATATCAACTCTGATTCTGTTCGCGAGGTGTTTTTTTCGATCTGAGTACTAGGTTTAATAGGCTGTTTACATTGGGGCTGCGTCATGCTTCTCTGCGTCTTGCCGGAGACGCAGTTTTTATACCCGTACTCAAAAAAGAGTTAAGGGGTATATTAGATTTGTGGTAAAAGTGGATGTGTGCAACGCAGAGAAGGAAAATTTTCCGACCCCATAAAGTATATATATTCTTGATCAGAATCAATAGCCGAGTCGATAGAGCCATGTCTGTCTGTCCGTCCGTCCGTCCGTCCGTCCGTCCGTCTTGTTGAGCGCCTGGATCTCAGAGACTATAAGAGTTAGGGTAACCAAATTTGGTTTCAAGACTCATGTGATATCACACTGCTACAAGTGTATTTCAAAATTTCGCCCCGCCCCCTTCCGCCCACACAAAGGACGAAAATCTGTGGCAGGCACATTTTTAAAGATACGATAAAACTAAAAACGCAGTATCGTAGAGAATGCCCATATCTACCAGATTGCTGAACATGAATCAGATCGGATCATAATTATAGCCAGAATGAAGAAATTAATTTTCTGTTGGTTCCCCCGCCTCCACCAGCCAGAGACATGATACTATGTATATCTCCTTCTCGCTCGCACACTCTGCCACGTTCAGAGCGCGAGCAACCCCTAGAGGAGGAGATGTAGAATATAAATGGTACATCTATAATCTACATGTTAGATGTCAAATATACATTTTAGATGTAGATGTAGATAACAGATGTAGCAAAAAAATGTAAAATGTAAAATTTTTTTTTTAATTCTAAAATTCTAAAAAATCATGCTCCAAAATGTAAACACTGACTGAGTACGGGTATAAGTAGAGTCGCGTCCCCAGAAGCGACTCACACGTTCCTTCTCGTTTTTACATAGGTTAAGCATAGGGCCCTAGTGGTGCCAAAAAGTCGCGTCAGTTTCTGATTCATGTGCGTCTATTCGATATATTCGATTGCTTTTGCTCATTTTTGCTCTTTTCTGCCTATCAGCGCAAATATCACCACTAATAACAACAAAAAATTGTAGATCAAAACTCCAATTTTGGCGCTAAAAGTGTATGATTGTGCAAAAAGGTGAAAATATACATAAAATCATTAAATAATTACTTGAAACTGATTGTATTATTATCATACGAAATTTTTCGGAGCCCCTGATGCCATTAAGACACTGCTGGAGACGAACTTCGGTGGTTTTCATAGTTTGAAGAAGAACTCCCACAAACTCTACAATAAATGTCTGAAATTAATATATAAATTTGAGAATCGATTCTCTTTCGTCCATTTTTCTGCCGTCTTGCATAATTCTGTTGATTTTCCAACATTTGTGTTTCTTTCCTTGTCATCAAGCACCCAAATCCAAATTCAAGACGCACGTCTGCCAATGTAAACGCCTTTTCTGCTTCATTGCGTCTATTCCGATATCGATAGAAGACGCACCCAGTGTAAAAAGGCTATAAGCAAATACAAAACAGTGTAATCGTAGAGCATACCGTTTGACCACTTTGGTCAGACTGGGCACCAATCGCTTTTACTTGCGGTCGAAAGAATATTTAGTGCGTCTGCGTACTAGACTTAAGCCTTGTAGCCTAGTACTCAGATCAACTAAATTTTACTCGACCGAATCTGTGATGATATTCGTATAGAAAAGATAAAGCTGGCTTTTATGGTGTTATGACATTAGAATTATAGCTATATGACATTAGACTTTGCTAACTGAATAGCTGGACATGTAGATGGCCTTATGGGAAATGCCTGCAGTCAGAGCGAAAGAACTGTATGCGTCAATCTGGCTTTCCAGGTGAGCTGGGTGCAGCGATTAATCGGTTATATGGGTTTTATGTTTTAATGCTATCCCTGTCTACGCAGCAAAATTGGCAAAGTCTAATGTTATACCACTAAAATTGTAGCCGCAAAGTAAAAGAACCGATTAATCGCTGCTCCCAACTCACCTGCAAAGCCAGCTTGACGCATATATATTTCTCGCTCTGACTGCATTTCCCATCTCTATTTTTCTATTCAGTTAGCAAAGTCGAATGTCATATGACCATAAGCAGACGAGTACACAGAGCCGAAAACCGCCAGTTAATAAGAAGCAACCGATTGTATTTCTTCGGCTCGAGCGAAAAAATGAATTATTCTATTGTCAAAAAAACCATATACACGCAAACCGGCTAGAAAAGTGAAATAATGAAGAAAAATGTATTCTATTTAATGCAGTCTTATGAATACCGATTATGGATTTTATAATTCATTAATTTTATACCCATTACTCTTCATAATAATTTATATGAATACAAAAAACATGATGTTTGCATTTCTATCCCGCCAGTATGGATTTACCTAATCCTGGCGGTCCTTTCTTCGTTGATCAAATAATATAGTTTTGCATGCTCTCATACAAAATTTTTAATTTTTACAAAATTTGGTTTATATACAAACCAAAAACTAAAGAAAACAATGTACCCGTAGCGACTGTACAGCTGGCCACAAGTTTTTGACAAAAAATTTAGTAGATCTGACTACTGGGCTTCAACCAGTATTGAATCTTAGTGGAATACAACAATTAGTGAAGTACCATTAATAAATCACAGATACTTTTAAATACTTTCATTTTTGCTAGAAGTCACTGTTTAGGAATAAATTTGTATGCATTCATTGATTGAAGCAGGATACTTGTTGAAAATACTTATTGAAAATCTTTGACAAAGCCATGTTTCCCTATCTGAGGAGTCAGGGTCAACGTTTAAACCTCCAACTTCTGCAGGAGGCCGCTTACAGTGAGCTTGTAAAACACCTGGACCGGATCGAGGGTTCAATAATCATCGTGCTTGACGAGGCAATGATTGGGCCGTTCGAGCTTGTAACGAAGCCAAAACTCTTTACTGAGCGATCCATTAGGAGTGTAGCTCTCAAGCCGGACTTGGTCTTGCCCAATGATATCAGAAACATCGTCTACATTCTGCGACCGAGGGTCTCGCTTATGGATCAACTGGTGGGTCACGTCAAATCTAATGGTCGAGTCGGTCGACGCCAGTTCCATATTCTTTTTGCGCCACGACGATCTTGCCTATGCGTTAACCAGTTACAGAACAAAGGCGTGATAAGCAGTTTCGGTTGCATTGATGAGCTGTCCTGGAGCTTTCTGCCGCTAGATGCGGATGTGGTGACAATGGAGATACCTAATGCCTATCGCGACGTAAGCATCGATGGCGACACAAGCTCTCTGTACCAGGTTGCTATTGGTCTCGTTCAGTTGCAGCGTCTTTATGGCCGCATTCCAAAGATCTACGGAAAGGGTGCCCAGGCTCAACGCGTTTGGGATCACGCCAAACATCTGGGAATAGAGGAGAAGTCGCTATACAATGGCGACAAAGGGGCCATCGATCAGTTGATACTGCTGGATAGGGGCATCGACCTGCTCAGCCCCTTGGCCACACAGCTCACCTATGAGGGCCTCATCGACGAGTTCTACGGCATTCGGCAAAACAAGCTTACACTCTCAGCCGAGTACTTTCCCTCAGATAAGACAGCAGAAGGCCGTAGACCTGATGAACACTTGCCCGAGACTTCGAAAAAGAAAACCATTTTGGTGCACTCTGGAGAGCAGCTGTATGCGGAGCTGCGTAACAAAAACTTCAACGAAGTAACCAAACTGCTTGCCCGCAAAGCCAGGGAGATCCACACCCAGATGCACGCCACGTCACAGGACAAGACCGTTCAGGAGATCAAGAGTTTTGTGGAGAACGTGTTACCCCAGCTGATGGCCCAGAAGAAGTCCACCTCAGAGCACACGGCCATAGCCGGCCTTATCCACGAACAGGTGAATGCCACCACCTTCACAGACGATCTGGCTGCCGAACAAGAGTTCATGGTCTGTGCCGACATTGACAAGCCCAGTGCGTACATCGAGGATAAAATAGCCAGTAAGGCCGATATACGCAACGTGATGCGCCTTATTTGCTTGCAGTGTGCCGCCGCCTCTGGTCTCAAGGATAAGCTGCTCATCCACTACAAACGTGAGGTGGTCCAGGTCTACGGTCTTGAAAAGTTACTCAGCTTCAGTAACCTAGAGATGGCCGGCCTACTTCACCCGCAGACGGATTCACGGGCATATGCTGTGCTAAGAAAGGTGAGAAAGAGCCGTCTTGATATTATTGATGGATATTCTTCAGTCCATAATCGACAATTCTTGGACTTGAATATTTAATGAAACACAACCTTTTTCCCCAAGATTCTAGCGTATTACAAATTGAATAGAAATTAGAATTATTTTCCCCAAGATTCTAGCGTATTACAAATTGAATACAAATTAGAATTATTTTCCGGAGAATTTTTTTCGTCATTATTTATACCCGTACTAAAAAAAGAGTTAAGGGGTATATAAGATTTGTTGTAAAAGTGGATGTGTGTAACGCAGAGAAGAAAACAGTTACGAACCCATAAAGGATATATATTTATGATCAGCATCAATAGCCGAGTCGATATAGCCATGTCTGTCTGTCCGTCTGTCTGTCTGTCTCTCCGTCTTGTTGAGCGCCTAGATCTCAGAGACTATAAAAGCTAGGGCAACCAAATTTGGTTTCCAGACTCATGTGATATCACACTGCTACAAGTGTATTTTAAAATTTCGCCCCGCCCCGTTCCGCCCTTACAAAGGACGAAAGTCTGTGGCAGACACAATTTTAAAGATACGATAAAACTGAAAATGTCGTAGAGAATGCTCATATCTACTAGATTGCCGAATCTGAATCAGATCAGATCATAATTATAGCCAGAATGAAGAAATTAATTTTCTGTTGCTTCCCCCGCCCCCTTCCGGAAAGATACACGCTACTCTATCTCTTTCTCGCTCGCACACTCTGCCGCGTTCAGTGCGCGAGCAACCCCTAGCGGTGGAGATGTAGAATCTAAATAATACATATATAATCTACATGTTAGATGTAAAATATACATTGTAGATGTAGATAGCAGATGTAGCAAAATTCTAAAAAATCATAGGCTTATAAATGTATATACTGACTGAGTACGGGTATAAGTAGAGTCGCGTCCCTAGAAGCGACTCACACGTTCCTTCTTTTATATATATACCTGGCACTCGAAAGTTTAGGAATATATTAAATTTGTGGTAGAAGTGAAAGGAAATTTTCCGACCCTCATAGTATGTATATTTTTGATCAGCATCAATAGCCGAGCTTATGAAGCTATGTTTGTCTGTCCGTCCCAATGAGCGACTAGATCTCAGAGACTATTAGAGCTATAGCAACCAAAATCAGGACGAAAATTAGTGAAATCGACAATTTTAAAGATACAAGAAAACCGAAAGTGTGTAATAGTGAAGACAAACCCTGTATCTTAGATTGCAGAATCTGGATCGGATTAAATTTATTTGCAGTGGCTGCGCTACCCTTCCAGCGATGCAGAGCTACTCATTTTCCCTCTCGCTCACACACTGCCTCGTGCAGCCTTCTGGCGGAAGAGAGCGAGATCAAACGGCGTGATGATGGGAGAGAAAAGAAAAAAAAAAAACGAGGGGGCACTGAAAATACCATTAAATTGTTTGTTGTTTAATCCTTGCAGACGCTACATCTAACCGTGGAGGATAATGTCGAGGTAGATCCGAAGGACATAAGCTATGTGCATAGCTTCTACGCTCCGCTGACCGCTCGCCTGGTGGAACTTTCTTTAAAGCCACTTGGCTGGCAGACTCTGAAGAGTCAGATTAACAATCTGCATGGGCCAACCTTTGAGGACTTTCAAGCGCAACTAATCGGAATAGGCGGTCGGCATGCAGGCTCCACAGTCAGCGAGGGCTCTCTGCTGCATGTTCCGCGAGTTGTACTGGTCTGCTTCGTAGGAGGTTGCACGTTTGCGGAGATTGCTGCCCTGCGGTTTTTAGCTGACCAGGAGGATAACAATGTGGAGTTTCTGATCGCAACCACCAAGATCATTAACAAGAACACATTTCTTGATAGCCTGATAAGCGCCTGAACGCGACGCCTCAAGGTCTCGTCCATGACCACTTATCGACTATGTTTGGATGCATGCATGACCAATACGCAACCGGAACCTTAAAAATAAGTCCTCAATGTAGTTAAACATATTTATTAGTTTCCCTTAGGTTTTCTCTTGTATTGAAAAAATCTTTAACCGATATCTTTTTCGTTTATGACGCCTATTCATACATTAAATTTATAATAAATTTAAATGCATCAAAAAAGGTATACTGTATAAGCTAATATTCATAAAAATAAAAGCAAAGACACCATTTACATATTTATAAATTTTCTAAAACATAAATAAATACATACATATTGTTACGTTTTTACGATTCGTATTCAATATTGAGAAACGGAGACAGAGTTTTTTTTATTACTTAGGAAGGCTTTATTTCCGGGAGAATTTAGGTTTTGTTCCGAACAAACTGTGAGCTCCAACTGACTCTTTCAGTGAAAGGCCTGACAACCCAAAATATATCCGGCCTACTTGATTCGTTCTTTTGTTACAATATATATTCCAAAGCTAGTTTGTGGTATTGGCTAGGGAAGGGGAAGGTACCTCTTCGCCACAAACACAAAAAAAAACTTCGTTCAGAATGTAATCGAGATAGTTTCGAAATTAAAGAATCTTGTTCATTAGTTTGAATGATGACTTTATCATGGAGTACTGATGGGATAAAAACGACTGTTGAGAATAACTTTCTTGTTTATCAAGCGTCTCTATAAAAAATGTTTACTCAAAAAGGAGTAAATTATATTTGTGTAGACATAACTAACATGAAAATGAAGCGTTGCCGGCATAAATTTTTGTATTCTTAATGAGCATAGTCGTTGAACCATGTCTGTTCAAATGTTGTATCCAGACTCGAGTGATAAAACACTGCAACAAGTGCATTTCAAAACTGTTCCACGCTGCCTTCCGGGTCTACAAAATGCGAAAACACGTAGCATAAAAACTTTTGAATATAAGAGAAAACCATAAAATGCTGAACCATAGGAAATGATAATATTTACCGAATCAGAGTCCCGTGGTTGACTTATCCCCCTGCCACGCACTTGCTCTATCTCTACCCCACACCCACTCCCTCGTCCAGTGTACGCTCCTGCCGAAATGAGCCAGATAACACGGCCGGATGCTAATTCGATTGATGGGAAGAAAGTTCATACCGCAATAATATATTTTTCAGCAGGTGGAAAGAGCGTATACGGAGTGCATAAATAAATAAAAAATGTCGAATTATTTATGAAGTTTTATTTTATTATCAAGATAAATATTATAAAGATACAACTTTGAAAACAAAACAAAAACGTAAAGAAAAGCCAATCACAAAAAATTATTTTTTTAGTTTTAGTTAAAAAATTAAAGTTTTCTTTTATGAAAAACAAAACACAAACAAAAAATTCTGCCACAAATTTCCTGAAAATAACGAAACTAGCTATAAACTTTTAAGCAGCCACAATTTTCAAGATACGATAAAACTAAAGACTCAGTATCGTAGAGAATGACCATATCTACCAGATTGGCTACATTTTACACGTTTAATCGACATTGTAGATGTAGATAACAGATGTAACAAAAAAATGTAAAATGTAAAATTTTTTTAAAATTCTGGATAGAAAAGTCGGGTCCACAGAAGCACTTATATTTTCAGCTGCTCACACTGCTAGAACTAGCATTGACAACTAGCAGTCACTTTTGATATTTTTAAGAAAGTATCGTTTAAATCAAATCATTTTCAATGATTCAAGGATCTTGTTAAAACTTGAGCGACTAAGCTATTAGTGCTTATTATAACTTTTGGACTTTGAATTTTTTTTTCGACTAAGGCATCGACCTTTTTGCGCGTACAGCCGTACCAAAATTGAGAAATGCTTGGGTATTTTTAAATATGTGGTATTTTATAGACATAGACGTGCATAAAATTAATGTGTTTTTTCCTTCCATAAATGCAAAAATACAATTTATTGTTATATAATAATAATTATAATATAAAATTAATCAATTTTAAAGATATAGAAAATATTGCATATGTTTTAAATTCCCCATGTTCTATCTCTATTTCTCTCATTTTCATATTTTCTTTCTTGTATCATAATAATCATTTTGAATCTAAATCTGGTGGATTTATACATACAAAAGTATCTATCAAGCTGTGTAGTTGGATGTAATACACCTCCAAAATAATAATCAACATCATCATATCTAACATATCATGCTCATCTGTATTTCTGTGTCTGTACGTCCAAAATTTCCTCCAATTCTCATTAATAAAATGAATTTGTATTCTATGTAATTGAAATAATAACTAACGGAAAATTTTTAAGGGCTGCGTAATGCCTTTGCATTTAAATAATTCACTGGAAACTTTATTTCTATAATTAATTTTAATATGTATATCTAGTTATTTATCATTTCTTCACTTTTTTGTATGGTTGTCTAGAACGAGTGTGTGTGCGATTGATTCGTGTTAATTAAAATCAATGACTAAAATAATATATTTCCCCAAAAATATAGCTCTTTTAATAATTAAACATTTATAAGGTGTAATTTTCTATACAATTTTTATTGTTTTGACTAAGCACTTTGCATTAACTCTAAAATAAGAATATTTAGTTTATGTATTTAATATCTTTTTTGTTAAAACAAAAAAAATAATTATAAATAAACAAACCTCTTTGCCTTCCGTCTATACAAAATTTGGCCATAAAACTTATTTTTCAACAAACAAAAAAAAAAAGTGAAATACATGTAGTATCTGATATCAAAAATCAATATTTACTTGTAACCAGCCAAATCGAAAATCTTGCACCTAGCGTGCAAAAGTTCCGTAAACTTTTCAGGCTAATTATAATGAATTGAAATAAACATTTACAATTCAAAACATTGAAATGCAACGGCGATCTTATGGGGTGAATAACGAGCGATACAATAAATACGCACACATAATTATATTCAAAATTGAGTGCAAAAAAAACCCGAAATGGGTAACAAAAAATTAGTAATTGATTCAATTTTCTGGTAATAATATTTGCTTTTACACTCTGGATATATCATTTTTTACTTGTTCTTTGTTTGCCCGTTTGATTTTTGTTTTCAGCTTGTTTTACTATTTGTGGTTGACGTTTGAGCTTAAGTTTATTATCATGCAGCTAAGTTTTCTAATTTTACTTCGGTTGTGTTATTTTTTAAATTTATTTCTTCTGATGTTTTCTTTAATCGATTTCATCTTATTACAAAACTATTCCAGCTTCTGCCTTTTTTTAATTATTAAAAAGTAGTTTTTTTCCAATCATTATATTGTGATTATTGTTACTACAAAACAACACTTGCCAATATTGTTTTTGTGTTATTTTTACAGTGTTATCTGCAGATACTGTTACTGATGTCGGATTTCAATTATGTTGTTTTTGTGTTCGCTTTATAATTGTAATAAAATTTAAATAGTTCATATTAATTAACGACTTTTCTGATTTCCATTGTTGAAGTTGAAGATGTTGTCTATGCTATAGCGAACCAGCTGGAAAGCTTGTTGAACTATTGCTATGGGCTAAACTTATCATAGATCCAGAGAGACTTGCTTCGTCATCTGGATAGGCTTCACGGGATACCTCAGTAAGCGATAAAGTGCTGCAAGATCGAGATTTATGGTGAATAGATGAATGCATTCAGCATGCAATTGATTACACTACCCGACACGATTTTTCCTCAAGGAACAAAACCAACTTTTTCTTAAAGATTTGGGGCTTAGAAATGGTTTGATGATATTTTTTTTTTCTATGGCAGAACTTTTTTTTGAATAATTTTTTAAATCTGGTATTTTTTTAAAGCTTTTTTCAGAGGTAGCGCTTGTTTTTTTCATATAACTGTAGTATCTTACGTCTGGTTGTAAATTTGGCGTCGTTTAAGGTATCGCTCATTAAAATCTATGGAGAGACTTTGGAGCTAAAATTCGTTAGCCAAACCTAAAATATGGAAAAAATGAACAAAAATACCTTTTGGAAGGTTGCGGGCCCAACTGCCCATTGGGAACAAAGGAACGCGATCAGGTACCAAATGTACAACCCTTGTTCTCTCCATAGATTTTAATGAGCGATACCTTAAACGACGCCAAATTAACGCACCTATACACAAAAAAAAAGAGGACACAGGATATAATTTTTGTTCGACTTTTACTGAGTTTTTAAAGTCAAAATTTCGTAAAAAATACCGCACAAAAACCATCATTTTTGCATTTCAATGCTTTATATTTCCCAGACGGTAAGCTGAAATCAAAAAGTGTTTGGCATCAGCTTCTACCTGTTTCAATTATCTTTTCAAAATAGCGAAGTTCTTTACAACCAGACGTAAGATACTAGAGTTATGTGAAAAAAAACAAGCGCTACCTCTGAAAAAAGCTTTAAAAAAAAATACCAGACTTCAAAAATTCTTCAAAAAAAAGTTCTGCCATAGAAAAAAAACCATAATTCTTTAAACAATTTTAAAGCCCCATATCTATCAGAAAAAGTCGGTTTGGATCCTTGAGGAAAAAAAAAGTTCGATTTTGTCGAGTAGTGTTATGCACAACCAAAAAAATATTTACCTGAAACCTAAAGCAAGTGATTCATTATCAAATGCTTCCAATTCTCTAGCATGCTTTTCATGTTTCATGCGCAAGCGCTCGGCGCGTTCCTGATTGAATTGTTGCAACTCGGCATCCATCTACAAGTGCAGATACAGGTATGGGTACAAATAAAAAAATGAATGTGGATAATTGTGGTTAGTTTTACGAACCTTGTTCTCGAGGAGCCCACGACGTACGCTGACACGATTCTCCAACTCACGACGCTCACGGTCCCTCTGTTCCTGTGCTTGTTTCTTGTTCTTGTTTTGATATGCGGTCAGCATATCCAGTTCGTATTCCAATTGCTCATTAGTACGTTGGCACTCGATCACTTGACTTTCATCCAGTTTATAGCTTTGACTTTGAAACATATCCGCAATACTTTGTTCATACTGTAATCAAATTGACAGCATTATTTAGATGATTGTTTGGCTAAAGCTGTTTACTGACCTGTTCACCTAACAGCGTAAGCTTCCGATGCTTTTCCTCTTTCAGCTGTTTGATAACTTCTTTCTGTTGTTCTTTTGGTGTCGTTTGCAGAACTTGAGCCTTGTAACGTTTGTATTGTTTCGTTTGCGTTTTGCAAGTCTCACGAAACTGTTTACGTATAAGCAGCTCTTTTTGCTAGAAGAAGAGTATAAAATAATTAAACTTCTGGTGACTCAATTAAGTAGCAATGCACACCTTCAGGCTTTTGGGCTGTTGTCTTAGCTCGAGTGCATGCTTGCGCAGCAGCTCCTTTTTAATGCGATCCATATAGTCTTTTTGATTGTGCAACTCCGTGTCGTGTTGCTTGTTTATCTCCATGACGGAGGGAAATAAAGATTTATATTAGTATATTGAATGTTTAATTTGCCATTGTAAATGTCTTACCTGCTCCTCTCGCAACTGATGCACGCTCTTTTGCTGGCGATACTCCAGTTCCTGTGTCTTTTCGTGGTGCTTTAAGAGCATGGCATGCGCTTGCTCTAGCTGATGTTCCTTCTTGCTGAGCTCCTGTAAGTGAAGAAATAAGGAAATTATTAACACATTACCCTGTCACTTTTGTGTCATGCTTACGTCTCGCAACTGCTGATCATCATGTTCGTGATGCACAACCATACGCTTTCGCTTGAATTTGCGCATCTCGAGGTCAATATATTGCTTTTGTGCCTGTAGCATACGTTGCTCCTCTTGCGCCTCGTGTTGCTTTAGATTATCCTTTTGCGACTGCAAGGTAAGATCACGTTGACGCTTCGGCGTTGAGTCGTCCATAGAGAGCTCACGTTTCCAGCGCTCCTTGTTCGCTTTGTATTCCTTTTTGCGATTTAAGTCGAACACTTTGCGATCGCCGTCTTGCTTCAGGGTAATCTCTTTGTGTAGTTTCTTCTCGGCTGCGCTAGTCTGTTTTGATCGACGCTCCACGTCCTGCTGGTGCCTATTCTGCAATCGTTTTCGATATCACTATCGCTCAGAACGGTAAAATACCTTTAGTTACCTCGAGTCGTTCGAGTTCCCTGGTGAAATTATGCAATAGAGTGTCATATTCCTTGTCAAGGGCCGTCTTGTGCGCTTCCATATCAACCTTGCACTTTTCCTCGAGCTTCACAAGATGAGCCTGATGTTCGCGTCGCATCCGTTTGTAGCCCGACATCTGTTCGTGCATTTCTTCCTATATATGTCGGTGGGTAGAATGGGGACAGACAACGCTCATGATTAAAGATAGAAATGATGAAAAATACCAATGGAACTAGAATATGTGCCGAACCCGCGTTCTAATCTAAAAAAAAGAATTGCTATCTATCAGGGGTGCCACAGAAATCACTTCCGCTGGAAAATCACCTCAATTCCATTCCGCCATGCCACACACCGATTTTTCTGCGAAATCAAAATCGCTCACAATTTATCCAGCGATTTGATTAAATACACCCATAAAACACACCTAAAACGATTCGGATCTTACTTTCCCATAAAGGTTGTTCAATTGGTGATTAACCCTCATCCAAATAATTTAACATTATACATGTTAAGTTAATAAAATAAGCATTTTAGGAAATCACTATTCAATCCGCTGACTGAATACGCTGCAGACCGAGGTGGCCACCTAGGGCGATTCGGACTTTCGAAGTTAATACAGTAATGACACCTTTTTTAAGTCGAGTTCGGAGCAACACATTTAATATTAATTATTATACCCGTACTCAAAAAAGAGTTAAGGGGTATATTAGATTTGTGGTAAAAGTGGATGTGTTTAACGCAGAGAAGGCAACGTTTCCGACCCCATGAAGTATATATATTCTTGATGAGCATCAATAGCCGAGTCGATATAGCCAAATTTTGTTACCCTAGCTCCATAGTTCTTCGATGGCCAACAATCTCGGTAAAAGCATTTTAATTAAGTTTACCGTAAAATTCAGTTGTCTGTTTTTGTTAGGTAGTTGCCAGACAACTACTGGAGTTGCCGAGTACATTGTTTTGTTTTACTCGCACGATATGGTAATATTTTTTGGTTTGAAATTATAAAAGTACAGCGTTGAAAAAACAGTTATTTTATATCATTAAAGAAAAAAAGAAAAACCAATTGTTTTGATATGATAAAATCAATAAAACTGAAAAATTAACCCTATTCGAATTGAGTCTTGAAAGGTGTCAGCCCTAGCCTTAGTTCGATATTGGTTTGTGACAATGTTAAGAAAAATGAAATCGCTCGGAATTCTGTGGCACGGCGGAAATTTTTAAGCGGAAATCCTCTGCGCGGTTTCCCATTTCACTAGTGATTTCTGTGGCACCCCTGACAGAGAAAAAGAGAGGAACCACGATGGCTACTTCTGCTCTAATGTTTTTGCAATCCGGTTATCACCTTACCACCTAATCGCCTATTTGATCAATATTATAGAATATTTTATCTGTTACCGTACTTCTGTAACTTATTCCTCTCTCTTCTCACAACAAAGGTGTTGTATCCCGCTCATCTCCGCAAGAAGGCGCACACTGCACGGGGAAGAGTGTGTCAGAGGGATAGAGAGAGAGAGAGAGAGAGAGAGAGAGAGAGAGAGAGAGAGAGAGGGAGCGAATGAGCAATATACTTTTATAATTCTCTACGATTCTGGGTTTTCGGTTTTCTCGTATCTCGTGGGCGGATAGTATATAGCTCTGATAGTATCTCATATCTAGGCGATCATCGGAATGGACAGAAAGACTATATCGACTCGTCTATTGATGTAGATCAAGAATATACATATACTGTAGGGGGTAAGCCTCCTGCGCACTTGCTTCGCTCGCTCACACAACCCTTCACGCACTGAATTCCAGTGTCAAACTGAAACAAACAAAAATAACAATTCCAGTGTTTAAACTAGAACTAATTAAATGATACAAAATTTAAATTTGTACTTTCCTAGCTTTTAACGAAGAAAAGTCATCATCTGCAAAATCATTATCTGTTCGATATTTAAAGTTTTTTTAGAGAATACTCAATCGATAACAAACCGAGACTGCTTTGAAGATCTTAAGTGGTTCTTTATTAACTTTAGTTGGCTAAATGAGCGCTCTGCTGATGCTGGTATAACAGGAATGTTTAAAAATATCCTGCAAGTAATTTTCATTTTCATGTTAAATTAAAATTATGAAAGAATTGAGGAATTTAAAAATAATTCATTTTCCGCTACGAAGCAAACCAACTTTCTTTGATAGATGTTTAATGTTAATGATTTTAGACCCGTATTCAAAAAGAGTTAAAGGGTTTATTGTATTTGTGGTAAAAGTTGATGTGTGCACCGCAGAGAAGGAAACGTTTCCGACCTCATAAAGAATATTTGATCATCATTAACAGCCGAGTCTATAAAGCCATGTCCGCCTCGATGAGCGCCTAGTTTTCAGAGACTATGAGAGCTAGTCTCCGGACTTATGTGATATCACACTGCCACAAGTGTAATTCAAAATTTCGCACCGACGCCTTCCGACCCACAAAGGACGAAAATCTGTGTCTGTGGCAGGCAGAATTTTAAAGATTCGATAAAACTAAAAACGCAGTGTCGTAGAGAATGACCATATCTGTAGATTATACATGTACCATTTAGATTCTACATCTTCTCCGCTAGCGGGCACTCGCGCACTGAACGAGGCAGAGTGTGCGAGCGAGAAGGAGATAGAGTAACAAGTCTCTGGCTGGAGGAGGCGGGGGAACCAACAGAAAATTAATTTCTTCATTCTGGCTATAATTATGATCCGATCTGATTCAGATTCGGCGATCTGGTAGATATGGGCATTCTCTACGATACTGCGTATTTAGTTTTATCGTAGCTTTAAAATTGTGCCTGCCACAGATTTTCGTCCTTTGTGGGGGCGGAAGGGGGCGGGGCGAAATTTTGAAATACACTTGTAGCAGTGTGATATCACATGAGTCTTGAAACCAAATTTGGTTGCCCTAGCTCTTATAGTCTCTGAGATCTCGGCGCTCATCGAGACAGACTGACAGACAGACGGACAGACAGACATGGCTATATCGACTCGGCTATTGATGCTGATCAAGAATATATATACTTTATGGGGTCGGAAACGTTTCCTTCTCTGCGTTACACACATCCACTTTTACCACAAATCTAATATACCCCTTAACTCTTTTTTGAGTACGGGTATAAAAATTCTTAATGAGAACACGAAACTCACTTTTTCCCATTTTTCTTCAAAGCAAGAGGAAGCTTGCTACGTAGGTTGCTACTTCAGTTTCTGTCCTAGCTATGAAAAACACAACATAGGCGGCTGAAAATGGGTTTATTGTTTTTAACAATATTATCCAGGAATATAAACCCTATTTTAAAATTTTTTTACATATTTTTTCAGCACTTTTGGCCCTCAGAGAAAGAATCTCAGGCCTTAATCAGCTTTAAAATTTTGTTCGATTAAATATTTTTCCACCCAATATTCGTGTATATATTTTTTGAAGCACCACGATCGTATTTTTGTATAATTTTCTATTTTTAAATTGTTTGAGTTCCCACGCTGGCGCACATTTTTTACTACGAGGTTATCATCGAACATCTTATTAATGGTCGTCATACTTATGCCCAAGGATACCTCAATCTCACGGGATGTGACATGACGACCTTGCTCAATCATTTCGCACACAGCATCGATTTTTTGCGGCCTTCTCGAAATTCGTCCTGCAACGAAGGACGTCCACGATTGAATTCGCGATACCAGTTTTTTACATTGGCAATGCATAGTGCATGCATAAAATGCATAAAACTTCAACAAACTTGAACATGACACACACTTTTTCATGTGTACATTTCTGAGATGGCTGAGATAAATTTTTGGTTTATCCATATAAAACGTGGCCGTAAAAAAAATGTTATACTTTCATATATTATATTTCTCTCCGAAATCACCAATTGAACAACCTTTATGGGGAAGTAAGATACGAATTGTTTTAAGTGTGTTTTATGTGTGCATATAATTAAATCGCTGAATCAATAGCGCGCGATTTCGAATCAGCGTAAATATTGCTGTGTGGACAGTTGAATGGAATTGAGGAAAAATTCTAGCGGGAACGATTTCTGTGGCACCCCTGAATAGTAGAGAAACTTTTCAAGAGACTACGATCTAACAACATTATCTAATAGTGTCCTTTTTATCCAATATAATACATGTATATTTTAAGTTAATTTAGCTAGCTAGATTTAGCTAAGGAATGTACCGAAAAGAAACTGCACACTTTATTTTTCGTATAACTTCTTTCGTTTTTATCCGATTCCAATTTTTATTTCGTTATATATTAGAGAATAACATTAGAATTTAATTTCGTTAAAAAAAATTAAAGAAATGTTCAGCCTCTTCTTTTTAATCGAATTTTGTGCTTAACTCCACTCATCAGGTTCTGCACACACTCTTTGGAAACCATGCGGGTTGCACGCATCCAGTTTTCTTTCATATCTTCCATATTTTCGGAGAGACTACCATTCTTCTTTAAATTGCGCTTGACAATGGCCCAATACCGCTCAATTGGCCGAAGCTCTGGGCAATTTGGTGGGTTCTCCTCTTTTGTTACAAAATTGATATCTTTTGAGTCAAGCAACGCCAGAGTTGAACGGGCATATTGCGCTGACGCTAAATCTGGCCAAAATATTCTCGACACATTGTGTTTTCGATAAAAAGGTATCAGGCGTTTTTTAAGCACTCCGTCATATAAACATCAGCGTTTATTGTCCCTTTTGTGAAAAAAGAGCTTGTTCTTAAGCCACAGGTGCAAATGGCCTGCCATATCAGCACTTTCTCGCCAAATTTATCAACTTGAATTTTCGACACCGAGTCGTCAACAGTCCCACCTTTCGTTTTTGTATAAAATTGAGGGCCGGGTAACGTTTTTGAGTCCAATTTGACATATGCTTCGCACTCTCATTTTGCCGACTTCTACTTGTCGCAGACTCTTTTTCGGAACTTTTTGTTTTTTGTATGTCTTTAAGTTATGCCGTTGCTTTATTCTTTGTACCATACTCATACTAGTTCGGGCTTTTTTTGCCAATTCTCGAACGGACATCGTTCTGTCTTTGTGGATTAAGGCCAATACTTTGTTATCAACATTTTTATCACTTGCACCTTTGCACCTTCCTTCCAGTTTTTGGCAAGTCTTTTAAAGAACATGTCTCTCCAAACTTTATTATAATGTTTTTTACACTATTAGCACTGACTTTGTAGCGTTTAGCCAATTGTCTGTACGACACACCTTTTTCAATGCAGTAATTGTGCACAATGTTTTTGCGAACTTGTTCTTCAATTCGGGGCATTGTTGAAAGTGAGGGGCGAATAGTGAAAAGAGAACATGTAAACAATGCAGAGTTCATCGAGCTTTCTAACGGTGCATCGCATGATCGAAAGCTCGCACTGCGAGAAATTGACGATTGAAAGTGTGCAGTTTCTTTTCGGCACATTGTTTTCGCTAACGCCTGCAAGACGCTTTCACATTTTGGTATATATTTATAGAAACCGCCCTTTGTAAAACGTCTCAGGGTTGATTGTGTTATTTATGAGACTTCTCCTTACACATAACACCATAAATTCTCTATTCAATTGAGATCGATCCACCTATTCATATGAATATACTCTATTGGAGCGAACCACTATTTGGCAATTTTTCGGGTGTCCTTCGGATCGTTGTCCTCCTGGGATGTACGAATAAGTTGCATATCCTCAGATGCATAAGGTCATATAAGCATCATGTCGGTCGACGAACGTATAAATGATTCAATATGTTTTTAACCCATTTAATGGTCAAATTCTGTAGTAGTTCTCGTAGTAGTATCCTCAGATGCATAAGGTAGTATCTAAGACGGCCTCGCACATTCTTGAAAAACTGTAAAATCTGCGTCTCCCTAAACAATGGGTTGGGTGAGTTTTTCCTTCTACGGAATTTGAGCAGTACATATTTTTATTAAGATCATATTGGATCGTCATTTATACGTTCAGATATTGACCGATATGATGCTATGACTTGGAGGAAATTCCGCTTATTTGGACGTCCCGGGAGGAAAACTATCCAAAAGTTACCAGAAAGGTTGCCAAAGAATAGTTCGTAGCAAATAAAGTAAATTCAAGATCGGTCACCCGATCTCAATCTTATGAGAGTTTCTGATGTAATGTGATTAGAGAAGTCCCATAAATAAAACAACTAAAAATACTCATTCAAACATGGATGTGTCTTAATGGATGTACAAAACATTCTCAGAATATTTTGTTAGACCGTAGTCTTATGTACAGTTGTGTTCAATGAAATAGTAGTGCCGCACCTCACTACTTTCAAAACCATTTTTGAGATATTTCTAGTCTTTCAAATTGAACAAGTGATATCTTTACCGAAAGCCTGGAATGTAGACATTTGAAACTTGAAGAAACCCTGTTACATTTGCATTCCAACTTCTTGTTGATTACATATTATTTCAATGCAAGAAGTCCCAGAAAGCTCCGCGTTTGGGTCTGAGAGTACATGGGTGCACGACTTCAGTTTCGAAAAACTCATATGGAATGGCCTGTGTCACAGTGACAAAAATACTTTTGGCTGATGATAGTAAAGTTGTATTATATGGTAAGATAGACTCAAAAGAATATGTTTGGCATACAAAGAAATCCGATTACCAGTTAAAATCATGAAAAAATTAGCATTGGGCATGCTAGGTTGAGCCTTATGGGGCCCAGCTCATATGAGCTAGTACTTTCTAGCCTGGCGATTGAGTATAGTATGGTTTTGAGCAAAACTGTGAATGTAGGCATACTTTAGAATAAATTACATTCATACTACTGTTGAAAAATTCCTGCTAAAAGGATATTTTAACCTGATAATGACTTGAAACACCCATAAAAGCTCGCTAGGAATTAATTTTTATCGGAAAAGATCGACATTTTGCCATGGCCAAATGTCCAACTAGATATTAATATCATCAAAATCTTATGCTGGAATACCAAATACGTTGTTGCAACTGCAAATCCGTCAACCAGAGCAAAGTTTTAGAAAGTGGTTCAAGGATTATTGGCTCAAATCCTATTGAGGTGTTGGCAAGAGATTAATGACCAATGTTCGGCCGTTACACGTTCGCAATGAAACCCAAATTGATTAAAAACTAAATATTAAAGCTCAAGAAACATGAAGAACATGAAATATATGTTTTTATTTGAGTTACGTTGATTTTTTCAATTTTCTAAAAAAACACTACTATTTCATTGAACAGCAGATTTCATGGGTATTTTTCTAAAGTCATGAAAAACAAGAAGATGAAATTCAAATGAAATGGGATTATTTCAGGCGTTTAATGATAACACTCTAAGCTTTCCAAAAAGGTTTCACTTGTTCAATTTGGATGACTGGAAGAGTATCAAAAAGGGGTTTGAAAGTCGTGATGTGTGGCACTACTATTTCATTGAACACAACTGTACTTTTATTGAGGAAATATGAAAACTCATATATTGGCACTACTATTAATTTGACCGCATCTGTATGTGTGTGTGAAAATAGTAATAATACCCGTACTAAAAAAGAGTTAAGGGGTATATTGTATTTGTGGTAAAAGTGGATGTGTGCAAAGCAGAGAAGGAAACGTTTCCGACCCCATAAAGTATATATATTCTTGATCAGCATCAATAGCCGAGTCGATATAGCTATCTCTCTCCGTCTTGATGAGCGCCTAGATCTCAGAGACTATAAAAGTTCGAGCAACCAAATTTTGTTTCCAAACTAATATGATATCACACTGCTACAAGTGTATTTCAAAATTGCGGCCCGCCCCCTTTCGCCACACAACGGACGAAAATCTGTGGCAGGCACAATTAGAAAGATACGATAAAACTAAAAGCGCAGTATCGTAGGGAATGACCATATCTACCAGAATGCCGAATCTTAATCAGATCGGATCATAATTATAGCCAGAATGCAGAAATTTATTTTCAGTTGCTTCCCCCACCTCGACCATCTCTGCGTGTCGCCAGCGGTCACAACTCTGATATGGAGGGAGCAGGTCATATTAGTTTCAAAACTACTGCCACCAAAATGCCTCACTTCAAGTTAAGCGCACGGGTGCCGTTGTAGAGACAGACTCACACCTGGAGAGCGTGATCAGCGTAAGCAGAACGGAGGAAGAAAGTCTTCTCCGCTCGCCTGAACCAGATACCAGCTCCCTGCGTAGGGAGCGGCCGAACCGTTCTAAAAAGGGGATGAACGCTAAAGATCATTTCAAGGCGGCGGTTAAAATCCAGAGCCGGCTCCAAGGAAAGGCACCTATCTCCCAGGAGGAGAAAGCCAAGCTAGCCTGGGCCGAGCAAAGGAAGAACGTCTGCACTACGCACATGCCCCAGATGAAGGTATCGAACGGCGGATTCGCCAACAAAGTTTATAAACCGGGAGTTCCATCAAGAATATTCTGGTGAACAAGCGGAAACGCGGGCCCCAGGTGGCAGGCCCTCCACCCAATACGGCAAAGAAGCCAATACCCAAGGCGAAGGTCAATGAGGTGGCCAAACGATATCTGATCGTGGCACTCATTGACCGGAGCGACGAGAACGGCAAAATGACGGCGGCGCGGTGGAAGATGGCGCATGTGCGACTCGGGGATGCGCTGTTCCCTCGAATGGGCCAAACTGGAGGTGGTGGACAGGATGTTAATCCCGTCTATACCCAAAGCAAAGGTACTTTTCCGTCGCAATTCAATGGGACCGTGAGCTGAAGCTCAGAATCCAGACGTGCCAACCAGCATGCCTACACCAAAGGGAAATCGGTAGAGACGGCACTGCATTCGTCAGTAGCCACCATCGAGAGAGCCCTTCATAATAGACATATCCGGAGGATTTAACAACGTGAATACGAACGCGATAATGGACCGCCTAGAGGCGTAATAATACCCGTACTAAAAAAGAGTTAAGGGGTATATTGTATTTGTGGTAAAAGTGGATGTGTGCAAAGCAGAGAAGGAAACGTTTCCGACCCCATAAAGTATATATATTCTTGATCAGCATCAATAGCCGAGTCGATATAGCTATCTCTCTCCGTCTTGATGAGCGCCTAGATCTCAGAGACTATAAAAGTTCGAGCAACCAAATTTTGTTTCCAAACTAATATGATATCACACTGCTACAAGTGTATTTCAAAATTGCGGCCCGCCCCCTTTCGCCACACAACGGACGAAAATCTGTGGCAGGCACAATTAGAAAGATACGATAAAACTAAAAGCGCAGTATCGTAGGGAATGACCATATCTACCAGAATGCCGAATCTTAATCAGATCGGATCATAATTATAGCCAGAATGCAGAAATTTATTTTCAGTTGCTTCCCCCACCTCGACCATCTCTGCGTGTCGCCAGCGGTCACAACTCTGATATGGAGGGAGCAGGTCATATTAGTTTCAAAACTACTGCCACCAAAATGCCTCACTTCAAGTTAAGCGCACGGGTGCCGTTGTAGAGACAGACTCACACCTGGAGAGCGTGATCAGCGTAAGCAGAACGGAGGAAGAAAGTCTTCTCCGCTCGCCTGAACCAGATACCAGCTCCCTGCGTAGGGAGCGGCCGAACCGTTCTAAAAAGGGGATGAACGCTAAAGATCATTTCAAGGCGGCGGTTAAAATCCAGAGCCGGCTCCAAGGAAAGGCACCTATCTCCCAGGAGGAGAAAGCCAAGCTAGCCTGGGCCGAGCAAAGGAAGAACGTCTGCACTACGCACATGCCCCAGATGAAGGTATCGAACGGCGGATTCGCCAACAAAGTTTATAAACCGGGAGTTCCATCAAGAATATTCTGGTGAACAAGCGGAAACGCGGGCCCCAGGTGGCAGGCCCTCCACCCAATACGGCAAAGAAGCCAATACCCAAGGCGAAGGTCAATGAGGTGGCCAAACGATATCTGATCGTGGCACTCATTGACCGGAGCGACGAGAACGGCAAAATGACGGCGGCGCGGTGGAAGATGGCGCATGTGCGACTCGGGGATGCGCTGTTCCCTCGAATGGGCCAAACTGGAGGTGGTGGACAGGAAGTTAATCCCGTCTATACCCAAAGCAAAGGTACTTTTCCGTCGCAATTCAATGGGACCGTGAGCTGAAGCTCAGAATCCAGACGTGCCAACCAGCATGCCTACACCAAAGGGAAATCGGTAGAGACGGCACTGCATTCGTCAGTAGCCACCATCGAGAGAGCCCTTCATAATAGACATATCCGGAGGATTTAACAACGTGAATACGAACGCGATAATGGACCGCCTAGAGGCGACCAACACGCACCCCGCATCCCTCGGATAAAGAACCTTCCAGGTCAGCAGCGCCGGAGGAGTGAGGGTAGCCACTGCAAATAAATTTCTTCTTTCTGGCTATAATAATCTGATTGAAATTCGGCAATCTTGCCCCTCATGTGAGAGCTTCCACCCCCACAATCGCACTCACCACCGCATTGTTGTGAACAAAAGCGCACATATTTGTGGCTGGGGAGCAGAACAAAATGTCTTAGTAATAGAGAGCAGAATTGAGAGACATTGCAGCAAGCAGGACAGAATATACGGAGGTCTTTAAGCGATCGATTATAAGTTAATTAATGTCTGGCTATTGAGAGGCTATTGAACGCGGGAATAGATGAATTGAATTGCAATGCCAAACTACCGAAAGGTTTATCATATGAATATTCCAATGGAGATAGACTGTTCTGCAACCTTAGCAGGACTTTAAATTGCAGTAAAAAAAATTTTAACGGGAAGAGGAGAGATAGAGAGCACAAAGGAAGGAAAGCATGTAAACGCACCTGCATGTGCTCCTTCTGTTGCTTGGTGACAATGCTGGTGGTGCGTATAGTGGCGAAGTTATTGGGTCCGTGATCGTTGACCGCATTGGAGATGGCTTGCTGCGAAGAGGCCGAAGAGGCTGCATAAACGGCTGCCTGGGCAGCAGGAGTTGTCAGATAGCGCGGCTGGCATACGATGGGTGGCATACGATCAGCTCCAGGGCCGGAGGCCGGTGGCCCTCCACTGCTGCCTCCTGTGCCATGACCTATTCCGCTAAGATGCGTGATCACGGAAAGCGTCGGGGCGGGCGCTGGCACGACAGATGCCGAGTTAGTTGGCGTCACATTGTTGTTCATGCTGTGCATGATGTTAGGCAACGGCGGTCGATTACGATGTCGCGATGAATTCCGCGAAGCGACGCCGACCGGAACCACCTGTTGCTGTCCGCCGCCACCACTAGGCCTGCTGAGTTGCGGCTGCTGTGAATGATAGTGATGATGCATGGCAACTACCACTGCAGCAGCCGACTGCTGATGATGGTGCGCAGCGATATGGTGATGACTCTGTGCCGCAGCCGGTATGGAATTCGATGATGAGCTCTGCAAGAGGGTACGTACATATGAAAATGATTGGAATTCAAACCAGGACTGGAGACAGTGGGGCTGCGGATAGGCATACCTGACTACTTGCTGCTGATACACCAACAGAGTGTATGGAGTGTTCCGAAGTAATACTATTGCTCTTGCTGCTGTCACCGCCGACATGATCGTCCTGTTGGTCATCGGCATCGCCCATGGCACTCTCTGTCTCGCACGTGTCCACCATAAGTATCTTCTTCATCTTGCGGTAGTTGAGGTTATCTAATTCGCGCACGGCTGACTTGGTGCGAGCTATTAGTTCTAGCAGGACCGTCTCGGAGCGCGGTCGTGTAACATACTCATGCAGCAAGAGCTCTTCCGAAGAAGGACGCTCGGGAGGCATCTTTTTGAGGCACAACTCGACAAATCTACAGAAAGCATCTGACCAGTCATTCTTCTAAAGCGGTAAAGAAATTTTTGAATTATTGATATTTTGTGGACAAGCTTTCCTTTCGGACATGAGAAAGGACTAGGCACATAGGCTAATAACTGCATAATGTATAACGTTAACTTTTTAATATCCAAAGTATTTATACACATAGTTAAGAATTCTCCAATTTCTAAAATGCATATATGCGAGGGCGGATCAATAAGTCCGTGACCTATTGAATTTTCCGCCTCTTAATTGATTGCCCTTTTTTTTGTCAAGGGCATCTATTAACTGATTCCTGTCAAAATTTGAAGAAGCTGCGCCAGTTTGTTTGTGGTTTACAAGTGGTTTACTGTATTTGGTTGTGCCCGTACAAGCACAAGCGATGCCTCACATCCTGGACGACCAATTAAGGTCTTATACACGAAGAAATTGAAATAATTCTCGATATGGAGTTGGCCGCTCGTAGATTGAAATTGCAAGATGTTCTGGAAGCCATGGGGAACCATACAGAAAGTGGTTTTTATATCCGTACTCAAAAAGAGTTAAGGGGTATATAAGATTTGTGGTAAAAGTGGATGTGTGCAACGCAGAGAAGGAAACGTTTCCGACCTCATCTATACTATAAATTTGTAGAAAAAAATCTGTGTGTATGCGGCTCCGCAATTTCATGCTGTTTTTTTTAAATGATAGCCAGAGAATGTGACCTGGTTTGCACAAACAAATTTGTACTTTTCTATAAATAGGTTCCCCAAGAATTAAAAATGAATAAAACAAATTTTATATTGGTTCAAAAGTGTGTGTTTGAACGCCTACTTCATTTCATTTTGTGTCATTCTGTAGAACAGAACATTTGATGATAGATTTTGTTTTTTATAACTTTTTGTGTGAAAATTTGTTTTCTGAAAAAATTGCAATTTGTTTAAGTATATTTGTTGCTTTTTAAAATGTGTGCGTTTTAAACCAACCTGTGTGGTTTTTAAAGTAAATGTCGAGACGATTAAATTTGGGTCGGAGAACGTGAAATTCGTTTCAAGTTGTGGCTTCAAGGAGCCGTGAAAGTAGCCAAGACATTACACATCGCAATGAAAATAATCGTCTACGCACAGCAAGGTCCCGTTCAAATCAACGGAACAGCATTAAAATTTAAAGGTGAAACAGATGGGATGTGATGTGCGAGTGGTAAAGTGAAATTGCCTGAATTAGGCAGCCCACCACATTAAGTATATAAATTCTTTATCAGCATCAATAGCCGAGTCGATTATAGACATGTTTGTGTCCGTCCGTCCGCCCCTTCCCATAATTCTCAAAAACTATAAGAGCTAGAGCAACCATATGATATCAGATAACAGATGCAGCAAAAAAAAATTAAACATTTTAAAAAATTCTGCATAAATTATTAACTAAACGAGAAGGAAGGTGTGAGTCGCTTCTGGGACGCGACTCTACTTATACCCGTACTCAGTCAGTATTTACATTTTTGAGCTAATGATTTTTTAGAATTTTAGAAAAAAAAAATTATACATTTTACATTTTTTTGCTACATCTGTTATCTACATCTACAGTGTATATTTTACATCTAACATGTAGATTTTACATGTATCATTTAGATTCTTCATCTCCTCCGCTAGGGGTTGCTCGCGCACTGAACGCGGCAGAGTGTGCGAGCGAGAAAGAGATAGAGTGGCGGGTCTCTTTCCGGAAGGGGGCAGGGGAAGCAACAGAAAATTAATTTCTTCATTGTGGCTATAATTATGATCTCAACTGATTCGGCAATCTAGAAGATATGGGCATTCTCTACGATACTGCGTTTTTAGTTTTATCGTAGCTTTAAAATTGTGCCTGCCACAGATTTTCGTCCTTTGTATGGGCGGAACGGGGCGGGGCGAAATTTTAAAATACACTTGTAGCAGTGTGATATCACATGAGTCTGGAAACCAAATTTCGTTGCCCTAGCTTTTATAGTCTCTGAGATCCAGGCGTCAAACAAGACGGACGGACGGATAGGCGGACAGACAGACATGGCTCTATCGACTCGGCTATTGATGCTGATCAAGAATATATATACTTTATGGGGTCGGAAACGTTTCCTTCTCTGCGTTACACACATCCACTTTTACCACGAATCTAATATACCCCTTAACACTTTTTTGAGTACGGGTATAAAAATGTATATACTGACTGAGTACGGGTATAAACGTAGATTCGCGTCCACAGAAGCGACTCACACGTTCCTTCTCGTTAAATTTTAAATTATCAGTTGGGTATGAAAAGGCTGTCTGCAAGATGGCTCCCGCAGGTTGCTCACAATAGACCACGCACGCACTCGTGTGACAACGTAGGAGTGTTTAGCGTTATTGACCCACAATAAGGACGAGTTTTTTCGTGGATAAATTGTGGATCAACTACAACACACCAGAGACCAAAGCAGTTAAAACAGTGGGTTTCTCGGGGTGATTCTAGGCAAAAGAAGGACAAAGTGTGTTTTTTAGCCAATAAAGACATGACGACAGTATTTTTGAATGCTCATTCTCGCGGAATTAAAGACATTGATTACCTTTAGAAATGGTAAAACAGATAAAGGCAAATATTATGCCAACCCAATGGATCGATATAATGGGGATTTGATAAAAAAACGACAACATTTGGACAAGATATACGTTCTCTTTCGTAGTGACCTGACGTGTTTTTGTTTTGCGCTCCGCATTTTCCTTTTGTTTAACTTAAACAGCCGGTGTTTTTGATCTATAATTTAACTCTCTAACTAACTTACACTAAAATCAACTTTTACCGCGGGTGCATGCCTGATAATTGTGTAAAAACACAACTTATTTAATTAATTTTGTGCGTCGGTTATTCGTGTGTTAGTGTTGTTGCTTTTCGTAAGTACGCCCTCTCATTACATTTAGCCGCTCTTTTGTCGTAGTTATTGCCGTCTAGGGAAAACATGCGTTCGTTCATGAAGCAGACGCGGAGTGGTTCGAAAGAGCTGATCGTAGGCTTTAAACAGCAATATGATCGGCTCTAGGCCATGGACACTCAGTTCAGCAGTTTACAGCTGCTGGCTGAGTCTTCGAGGCGAAAGAAGTCTACGTCGTGGGACTTGCAAGTGCCGACTGCCTCATGTCCGCCGGCATCTGAAAAACTTACTCCGACCACTGCACTAAGGCAGTAGTCGATTACGCTTGCTACTCCAAGGGCAACGATCGCTGCTGGTGATGCAGATTCGGGAGCCGAATGCGTCACTTCGGAGAGTATGCAGATAGACATGTCTGCAGCGTCCGTGTCTGTCGAGTCCGCACCCAACTCCTTAATTATCCCATCAGTTTCGCTCCCACCAGCTAATAGATATCCAGGACCACCGGATACTGGCATCATAGGTACTAGGCCTGAGGTGCCAAAACCACTGGTTGGAGTCCCACCAAAGCGACAAGTTTTTGTCTCGCGGCTAGCCCCTGACCTCACATCCTATGATGTAACCGCTTTTATACAAAGCAAAATAAAAGCCATTCGCTTAAAGGTGGAAAAGTTTAACTTTTCTTACGCCAGGGAGATATCTTCCTTTAAGATAAGCGTCTCCCCGACTCAATTTGACACCATTTGTTCCGCCAAGTTTTGGCCGGAGTATTTGGTGGTTAAAGAGTTTAAGGCTAAGAAAAATAATAGGCCCCCATAACTCTTCCTAGTAGTCAGACCAGTGCTCCATCTTTACCCTCATCTTCCACCTCAACTTCTCCCCATCCAAAAAAAATAACTTCTTCTCTTTTAGTTACCTACCAGAATGCTAGAGGCTTGAGTAGTAAGCTCAGCACTCTTTTTCTTGAGAGTCTCGCATTTTCGTCTCATGTTATTGTGTTTACTGAGACTTGGTTAAAGCCGGACATTCTTAGTTCCGAAGTCTTGGCAAGTCGGTACACAATTTTTAGAATTGACCGTTCGTCTCGGCGTGGAGGTGGGGTTCTCATTGCAGTGGACTCAAACTTCACGTCGGAACATTTAATGGTCCAGGTTCAACAAGACCTGGAATTCCTGTGCGTAAGACCAATTCTCCCAGGTTTTTCCATCTTCATTACTTGCTCGTATATTCCACCTTCCTCGGATATCTTAATATACGAGCATCACCTGTCCGCTTTAAAAACTGTTTCTTCCTCGCTATCAGATAAAGACCATATGATAGTTCTTGGTGATTTCAATTTGCCGGGTACTGTGTGGTCTTTGGTAAACGAGTCTAATAACCTTGTGCCCATATCACGACACGACTTTATCGACGGCTTGCTAGACCTATCCCTGTCTCAAATCAACCATGTGAAAAATTCCTTGGGCCGAATGCTTGATCTGTCCTTTGTCTCGGATCCGACCATAGAGTTGTTAACCCGAGCCCTTCCGCTCACTATACCTGAAGACTCCTACCATCCTACATTCGAAGTGTCAGTCGATATTGGCCCAACTCTATTGGATCGAACGGGTAGGCTATCTGAACGTGTCCTCTGCTTTCGTAAAGCCGAGTCTACGAAGCTTAATAACCTCATTAGTGATTTTGATTGGTCCGCTCTGTATTTGTGCACTGACGTTATGAAAGGCACAAGCATTTTTATACCCGTACTCAAAAAAGAGTTAAGGGGTATATTAGATTTGTGGTAAAAGTGGATGTGTGTAACGCAGAGAAGGAAAATTTTCCGACCCCATAAAGTATATATATTCTTGATCAGCATCAATAGCCGTCTTGTTGAGCGCCTGGATCTCAGAGACTATAAGAGTTAGGGCAACCAAATTTGGTTTCAAGACTCATGTGATATCACACTGCTACAAGTGTATTTCAAAATTTCGCCCCGCCCCCACAAAGGACGAAAATCTGTGGCAGGCACAATTTTAAAGCTACGATAAAACTAAATACGCAGTATCGTAGAAAATGACCATATCTACCAGATTGCTGAACATGAATCAGATCCGATCATAATTATAGCCAGAATGAAGAAATTAATTTTCTGTTGGTTCCCCCGCCTCCTCCAGCCAGAGACACGATACTCATTCTCTCTCTCGCTCGCACACTCTGCCGCGTTCAGTGCGCGAGCAACCCTAGAGTGGTGATGCAGAATATAAATGGTACATCTATAATCTACATGTTAGATGTAAAATATACATTGTAGATGTAGATGTAGATAACAGATGTAGCAAAAAAATGTAAAATGTAAAATTTTTTTTTTTCTAAAATTCTAAAAAATCATATCTCAAAAATGTATATATTGACTGAGTACGGGTATAAGTAGAGTCGCGTCCCCAGAAGCGACTCACACGTTCCTTCTCGTTTACAATGTCAATGTGTCCCACTTTCTTGTCCGGTTAGATCTGGAAAGCCTCCTTGGTTTACCAAAGAGTTATCCAGTCTAAAAAACTTAAAATCAAGACTTTATAAAAAATTTGGAGAATTTGGTTCTCCCTCTTCTCTTTCTCACTATGTAATAGCTCGGTCAAATTTCTCCGTTCTTAACGCTCAATGCTATAAAAACTACCTATCTCGATGCAGGATAAGATTTTCACAGGACCCTAAACAGTTTTACAGCTTCGTAAATAGTAAGCGTAGAACGTCCGCACATCCATCCTCGCTATCTTTTCTCAATATGTCAGCCAACAATGATCAGGCAATTGCCGATCTTTTTGCCAAATTTTTCCAGACCACCTATTCTCATGAAAGCTACTCTGGTCAGCCGTATCCATACAGCTTACCAAGGTCGAATGGCATCTTCAGCCCCTTGTTAAATGAAAGCTCACTGCTTCATGATCTTCGACTAGTTAAGCCGGTGTTTTCACCAGGTCCCGATGGAGTTCCCGGCTGTGTACTTAGGTATTGTGCCGACGCTCTGTGTGGACCCTTGCTTAAACTATTCACCCTATCCATTAACTCATCATGCTTCCCCCCCATCTGGAAGGAATCTTTTATTATTCCGCTCCATAAGAAAGGTAGCAAGTCTGATGCAAATAATTATAGAGGTATATCTAAGTTATCCGCTATTCCTAAAATGTTTGAAAAAATTTTAACTCCGCATTTGCAACATCTCTGCAAATCAATTATATCTCCGTCCCAGCAAGGATTTAGAAGGCGACGATCAACAACCACAAATTTATTAGAGTTTACCTCTTTTATCATTAAAGGCTTTCAAGGTAACTTGCAGACGGATGTCATTTACACTGATTTCAGTAAAGCATTCGATTCTGTAAACCATTCCCTTTTAGCACAAAAACTTGACCTTTTAGGGTTTCCGCCTAATCTTTTGAGATGGATTTCTAGCTACCTTCGTTCTAGGTCTCAAAGAGTCCTCTTCAAAAACTCCTTCTCTTCACCTGTTAAGGTAACTTTTGGAGTACCACCTGTGTTACCATCTATGTCCCCCCTGTTCACACTCTTTATTAATGATCTGTCTTCAGTATTACCAACAAACTCTCGAGTACTCATGTATGCGGATGATGTTAAACTCTGCGTCCAGTATAAGGACATTTCATTTCACTCTCGCTTGCAATCCGATGTCAATAACTTTCAGTCATGGTGTCGTGCAAATATGTTACACCTAAATGCCTCGAAATGCAAAGTAATGACATTTCATCGCTCCAGCCCCCTTTTGGCTCCTTATAGCCTCTGCGGTGGTTCTCTTGAGAGAATTACCTTGGTTGATGATCTTGGTGTTAAACTTAACTTTGGGTCTAAAGTTAAAGTTTTCTGAACACATTTCTACCATGGTAAATAAGGCCATGGGTGTGCTTGGGTTTATAAAGAGATGGTCAAAGGAATTTGACGACCCCTATATAAAGAAGATTCTCTACATATTGCTTGTTCGTCCGATTTTAGAGTACGGCTCTTGTGTATGGTGCCCCCAGTACAAAGTACACCAGGACCGTATAGAATCAGTCCAGAAAAACTTTTTGCTCTGCGTGGCCTTAACTGGGATGCAGATGTGAGACTGCCATCTTACCCTCGTAGATTGCTTTTAATAAACCTTTCAACCTTAGTTAGATGTAGAAACAGGCTTGGTGTGATTTTTATGCACAACCTGATCAAGGGTGACGTAGAAACCCCTGACTTGTTGAGCCGCATAAACTTTACGATTCCTGTTAGATCTACTAGAAACTTCATTCCTTTTTTTCTTCCGCTTTGTAGATCGAATTATTCCTTGCACGAACCATTTAGGGTTTTTTGCTCGGACTTCAATTCCCTCTACCATATAATATCCACTACTAATTCACTTCCTCTTCTTAAATCACTAATACTAACATACCTTTCCCGTAATTAGTACTATTTTTTAGCTATCTGTGCATGCTTAGCTCTTTGAGTTGTGTTTAGTTCTAATTTTCCTCGAATTTTAGTCTAACACCTATCTTTCCTGCATGCTCGCGATCGGTTCGGTAACACGCGTCGCGCGTCATGCGGCAGCGCCCCTCGGTCGGTTGGGCGGGAGGAGGGCTGCGTTTCTGCCTGGGTTCCGCGCATAGCAGGCTTCGGCTAAGTGTCGCATGGGCCACTTGATGGTGCAGTCATTGCATATCAACGTCCAGACAAAAAAGAAAAAAAAACTTTCAACAGGACAATGCAAGGCTGCAGACATTTGCAGTTTCCATGGCAAAAAAACATGAATTAGGCTTCGAATTGCTCCCTTACCCAACTGTTGCTCTGGATTTAGTCCGTAGTGAATATTTCTTGTTTCCAAACCTGAAGAAATGTTTGTTTATTTAAAAATATTTTTTTAATCCAAAAAGTTGCGGACTTATTGCGGAAAACGAGAGCACTGACAAGTGTTTCCAGACCCGTATCGGTAAAAAAAGAAAAAATGAAAAAATCTGCGAGATGTTGTCTAGCCGTGCAAGAACGATAGTAGACTGGCGGTGGTACCTGTCCCCGCTTGTGGGATCTCACGCTCGCTCTGGCCCCATTACGACCCTAAACGCACCAAGGTCTTCTCAGTGATCTCGACGGCGGTTGTGAAGCCCAAGTCTATAGAAGACATCCGATATCTGGGGCTTTTGGTAAAAACTTAGATAAAGATGAACGCACACGTCCATATTTTTGAGGACGTTTTACTTACCGGAAGCATCGGCGACTCATTTTGGGCAATGTGATAGAGGGCGGACATTGCATTCATGTTAAAGTAGGGTGGCTTTCGTTCAGCCAACTCAATGCAGGTGATGCCCAAAGACCACACATCCACCTTGCCATCGTACTGGCCCTCGTCCATAGCCAGGATAACCTCGGGAGCCATCCAATAGGGGGTACCGACGAAGCTGTTGGCGGGGCACTTGATGGCCGCACTTCCGAAGTCAGCCAGTTTAACGATACCGTTGTCTGTTAATAGGATGTTTCCAGCCTTTATGTCACGGTGGATGCGACCGAGGGAGTGCAAATAACTCAAGCCACTGAGTACACCCAGGCAGATGGCAGCGATTTCGTCCTCGTGCAGAGGTTTCTTGTGCACCTCGATTATATCCGAGGCGGAACCCACACAGTACTCCATCACTAGCCAGGCGGTTGACTCGCGTAGGTAGCAGCCTTTGTATTCAATAGTATTCGGATGATTCAACTGACGTAGGAAGCTGTATGGTGTTAAGGAGTTCATAAATTAGTGAAAATAAATTTGAAATGTAATTTTTACCGGATCTCTTTGAGTATGTCCTGCCACTTCTCTTGACTTTGTTTACCCGTATACGACATCTTCTTGATGGCCACAATCTCCTTGGTGAGATTGCAGCGGGCATAGTAAACGGCACCAAACGATCCATGGCCGATCTCACGCAAATCCTCAAAAATCTTTTCCGGATCATGCTTGTTGAATAGATCGGCTATTTCCGGATCTTTAAGACTACCAGGGCGTACCGAAGGCATAGCTGTCTATCATACTCCAGCCACTCAGATCCAACTGACTCAATATTGCTCTCTATCACGCCTTTCTCTGGTTTCCTTTTATTTATGTCTGCAAAAAAAAAAAAGAATATGATCCTGAAATTTAGTCAAGGTGGAAAAAACGAATTGCACTCCATACAGGAAATATCATTACATGTTATTGAATCTTGCTCTTTGTTCCCTGATTTTATTGCGCTTCATTAATTTAATCAGAACGAACTGAAATCTAGGAAAAGGGGTTGGGATATCAACCTCCAAAGGTGAGAGTTACCAATTTGGGTGTCGACCACGTATGCTTTGAGCAGTTAGCTGGAAATCAAACTAAGTGATTCAAGGATTAGGTCGTCTACATTCTTTTCCACACATTTTGACATAAATCTTTAAACATTCCCCACGCAGCACGCCCCACTTATTAAAAAATATTTTTATTGTTGGATATATTATGTTATTTATATTTTTGTCTTTTTTTTTATTCCGGCCTACTAAGGCGTTGCGGTACTTTAAAAATTTAATACCGACGAAGATTGAACTATTTTGCCTTAAATATACCATTCTAAAAATGTCAGTAATTGCATTGAATAAAAAAGTAATGAGTGGAGTACACAAATGACCGGCTAGCAGCTGAATATATGCGATGGGGGCACGGAATTTCATAAAAAGTACTGCGTTTGCCCATGTTGCAGATGCAAAAAAAAAAAAGCCACACACACATTGCAAAGTTTTGGACGCGGGTGCGCTGGTCCATTCGCGCTACCGATGGAGTAACCTTTAGAATTCCATCGTAAAGCTGCATGAACGAAACTTAAATTGTTAACTTTCGAGAATTTATTGTGATCAAGTTTTTTTTTAGTCTTTTTGTTTATTTCCCATAATTTTTGTAGAAACACGCCTTATTTTCCCGAGCACAGTCTTGCACAATGAGCAGCCATGTAGCTCTCACAAATACGGGTTACAAATACACACTAGCGTGGTCATACATCAATATAAGTATGTATGCGCATAGATACGTAATTATCTATATTCGCTTGCTGGTCGGTTGTTGTTTATGCATTTTATATTCCTGTTGAGACAACCATAAATTACATATAAATAATATTTAGTTTAGCTGCTTTCTGAAATAATTTTTGTATTTAATGTTTATTTTGTTTGTTTTTTGGTGCAGACACAACACCAAAATATAAACACAAAAAATAAAGGTCTTAGGCGTCATCGGCGATGCTTTTAAAAAATTGTTTTTTCTTATTTTAGCTGCTTGCTTAATAACATTGCGATTGCATTTCTAAATTATGATGTATGAATTATCTGCAAAGATATAAAACGCTGAATTTCTGTGCAATTTCTATGCAATTTCACATCGTAAAAATTTTGTGCACATTACACAGTTGCAGTCGCACACGGAGAGCAAATAAATATATGTACATACATATACAATATCAATGTATTTGGATTATTTTCAGTGTCCCAGCTCTTGTTATAACTCAACGCCGTAAAATTGTTTGCAGAGTGTTATCACAAGCATTACACAATTCAAATTTAAGCAGGTTTAATAATTTTTTCTATTAGGTGGCCGTTGCCATTTTCACTTGGAGGAAAAAAAAACAGGAAAAAGAGGAGTATGTACACACACAAACACACGCATACACAAAGAAATAAAATTTGCCTCATATATATATTATACATATATATACGGTTTTTAGATTCAGCCGCTTACATTTTGTAATTAGTAAATGTTTCCTAATTTCGAGTAAATAAGCATTTTTATTTAATGACTGGTTTCCCGCTGCAGTTATTTTCGCTTTTCATCTTCGCATTTGATTATCATTTGAATGTGTCAATTTCGGATAAGATATGTTTAAGTTGTTTGGCACTTCGAATTTCAATTTCCGTTTACTCGATTTTTTAATTAAATTGTATAAAGTTCACACACATAGAACAATGAAGAAGAAGATGAGGAAAGAGAGATCTGAGAACAATCGATACGCGTATCGATAGATTTAGATTATTAGCCTAGTACTCTGATGCACTAAAAGGCTGCTTATGGTGTTATAACATTAAACTTTGCTAACTTTGCTGCGAAGAGGATCTGTCCGTTTTTAAACTGCTTTAGCCTGCAAAATATCAAACATCCACTATTCTTTTTATACCAGTACTCAAAAAAGAGTTAAGTGGTATATTGTATATGAGGTTAAGTCGATATAGCCATATCTGTGTGTCCGTCCGTCCGTCCGCATAGTTCTCAAAAATTATAAGAGCTAGAGCAACCAAATTTATTTTCTAGTCCCATATGATATCACACTGCTAGAAGTGTATTGCAAAATTTCGCCCCGCCCCTTTCCGCCCACACAAAGAACGAAAATCTGTGGCAGGCACAATTTTAGAGATACGATAAAACTGAAAACGCAGTATCGTAGAGAATGTAGAGACTTACACGGTCCTCCTTGTTTTTGTTTGAATTATGTAAATTTGATAAAATGTGTCATTGCACAAGGTGTGCAATTATGTCCAAAGACGCAACATTTTCGATATTCATGGTTAAACAACCAGATTTCAAGAAGTCTTCCGCTACGAAACTTATACAAAGAAAGCATATTGCAAATGCTGTATAAATTAAAAAATATACCAAAACCGTGCACTTATGCATGTATGTATATATTTATGGCTACAAAAAACATGTACAGAGTGCATTGCATTGCGTTAATAACAAAGACATACATAGAACACATTTTGGACCAATTTAATAAACGTTTCCTTATAATATGCTTTTTAGGTTAGGTTAACCCAGACGGCCCTCGAGGGGCCACGCATAGGCCAATATGGCCCTTAGTTGTCCGCATGGGGGTGTATGAACCTTTCGAGTATATTTATGAAGTTTTGAAGTCCTTGAGGATCGAAGTGTTTTTGGCAAAGGCTAGCAGTTCCCCTGGCGTCCTCTTGGAGGCATCTTCCAGTGATGCCAGTACCGGGGAGCCCAGGTATATTCTCCTAGCCCTTGAGAGAGCCGGGCAGTTGCAGATGAGATGTTCCAGGGTTTCAGTTGCCCCGGATTCCTCGCATTTCCTGCAGTTGCCACTGTTGGTGATGCCTAGTTTGACAGCATGTGCCGCGGCCAGACAGTGACCTGTGAGTATTCCCTGTGTCGGCCCGTTTCTCTAAATCGCTTTGGAGCGTTCTAAGGCACGCTCTCAGTTCTGTCGTTTGCCAGCCCGACGCCGTCCTTAGCCAGACCGTCCGCCATCTCGTTGCCATCGATGCCTTGGTGGCTGGGAATCCAGTAGATCCTAGACAGCCTTATCTCAGGGTCTGTACAGTATATGCCTGCTCCTACTCCTCCCTCCATCTTGGAGCCGTCAGTATAGATGTTGAGGTATTGAGTCTGGTCGCGACCCCTTTTCCAATCGTCGGGTCCCATGTATGAGGTTGTTTTTACGTCCAGGCCAGTTTGGGGGATCATGTAGTCAGATATACTGGTCATGTCTCGGCCAATTGAACTGTGCCCGAATCCTTGTAGAGACATATTGCCTGATGCTACTAAGCGTTGTGTCGCCTTTCCTGCAGTCAGTTGAGCGTGGATGTCCAGGGGGTCGATTCCGATTATGGTTTCGAGAGCTTTTGTTGGGGTTGACCTCAGCGCCCCGGAATGCAGAGCAGTGCCTGCCGCTGGGTCCTTTCCATAAGCTTATTGTACGTCTTCTTATCTGTCGCTTGCCACCACACTAAGACTCCGTACAGCAGAGTCGGTCGCACCACCGAGATGTAGATCCAGTGCATTAGAGCAGGTGACAGTCCCCATGTGCTGCTAAGCATCTTCTTGGATGCGTATAGCGCAATGGTGGCCTTCTTCACCCTTTCCACTACATTGGGCCTCCATGCCAGCTTTCTATCCAGTACTATGCCGAGGTATTTGACTTGTGCTTTCGGGGTCAGCCTGGTTTTATAAATTTTCGGAGGGATCCATGCCGGTACCTTGTATCTCTTGGTAAAGAGGATGAGGTCCGTCTTGTCCGCGTTGATACTGAGTCCTACTTTTCCTGCCCACTCACATATCTCCCTGAGTGTTGATTCCATTATGGAGCTGAGGGTCGATGGACATACTCCCGTAATAATTATGCTTATGTCATCTGCATAGGCTGTTATTTTTGGGGCTCTCCTCTCGAATCTCTTTATTAAGTCGTCAACCACCAGGTTCCACAGGAGGGGCGACAGGACCCCACCTTGTGGTGTGCCTCTATGCGCCCCCCTCACCATGGAAGCGGTGCCCCACTCTGATTGTACCCGTCTGCAACTTAGAAGGTTCTTTATCCAGAGGTTGATTGCGGGATGTGTGTTGGTCGCTTCTAGGCGGTCCATAATAGCGTTCGTAGTGACGTTGTTGAATGCTCCGGATATGTCTACGAACACTCCTAGAGCATACTTTTTACTATGGAGGGCTCTCTCGATGGTGGCTACTAGCGAGTGCAGTGCCGTCTCTACCGATTTCCCTTTGGTGTAGGCATGCTGGTTGGTTGACATCAGTCTCCCTACACCATTCCTGATGTGTAGATCCAGCAGCTTTTCTAGTGTTTTGAGTAGAAAGGAGGTGAGGCTTATAGGTCTATAATCCTTGGGGCTCATATGGCTGCACTTTCCTGCCTTTGGAAGGAAGACAATCCTCGAGGTCCTCCATTGGATAGGAATATAGCCTGTGCTCAGGCAAGCTGAGTATATTGCAGTGAGCCATGGGGTGATCACGTCTTTGGTTACCTGTAGCATGGCTGGGAATATACCGTCTAGTCCAGGTGATTTTGTACCCGCAAAGGAGTCTATAGCCCAGTGGATTTTCTTAGACGATATGAGACCTGTTGGGGGATGCTCTTCCTCAGTTACTAGGTCCTGATGCGTTGTAGCGTCAGCAACCTCGGTGCATCCTGGGAAGTGAGCTTCCATTAGTGCTGTTAGCGCTTCTTCACTGCCCTCAGTCCACCTTCCATCGTTTCGTTTCAGCTGACTCTGTATGGTAGGTTGCTTTGATAGCAACTTCCGAAGTCTAGCCGTTTCTGGGACTTTCTCGATATTGGGGCAGAAGTTCCTCCACGAGTTTCTTTGTGCCCTGCGTATTTCCTTCTTGTACTCCCTGAGTAGGGTTTTGTACTCCTCATTGATTATCTCCTCGTTCGCCTGTTTGGCGATTTTGAAGAATTCTTTGAGGTTATTTCTTTGAAGCGATCAGTCCCGGTTCTACCAGAGTGGTCTGGTTCTCTTTCTCGTTCTCGAGGGTGGGCATGATGCGTGGTACGCATCCAGTAGTTCCTTGGACAGGGTCTCTAGGGACGTTTCTATGTATTCCGGTGATTTCATTGTGCCCGGGTGAGTCGCGAGCTTCGAAGTAACTGTTTTTTTAAACTTTTCCCAGTTTGTGTTCCGGGGGTTTCTATTAACAGTTATGTGTTTAAATTCGCACTTGAATTGAATGTACTTGTGATCTGAGAAGGATGGTCTTTCAAGGACTCTCCAGCCAGATACCACAGTACTCTTTCCCGTTACGAGTGTTAGATCTAGTACGTTAGACGAGGTGGGACCTACGAAGGTGTGTTCCTCACCTACGTTTGCTACATCTAGGTTAGTTGATAGTATGAAGTCTAGAAGTGACTCACCTCTGTCGCTGATGTCGGGGCTTCCCCACACGCTATGGTGGGCATTGGCGTCCGTACCAACCAGAAGTTGCTGGTCTTCCGGGCTGGCATCCGCCACCAGACTTCTTAGCTCTTCCGGTGGAGCTGGCCTGTCGTGTGCCATATAGCAGGAAGCTACCATAAGGTGCTTTTCCTCGCTTTCTAGCATCACAGCAGTCAGGTCATCAGTGATGTAATGAGACAAAAGGTAAGCATGGATGCCCTTTCGTACGAGTACGGCGGTTCTGGTCCTGCTTACCGATGGTGAGTGGAGGAAGGTTGTAATTAGAGGACTTTAGTCCGGCCACAGCGTTGCCAGAGGCAATCCATGGCTCCTGAACCAAAGCTATGTCGACGGGCCCTTGCTCCATGGCGATGAGGAGCTCCGCCGACGCGAGCTTGCTTTTATGTAGGTTGAGCTGCAGCACCCTCACTGACATGGGAGGCTGGCTCAACTACACTCGACGGGTTGACTATTATTGTCAGGTCACCGTCCTCCTCCTCTTCGGAGTCGTCCAGCGCAATACCCTGAGCGGCCTCCATGATGGACTCCAGACCGAGGTCCTTCGCCACCTCGCCTGCCTGCAGGGTGTGCGTGTCCATGTCTTCGGGGTGGCGCTTTTTGAGGCGGAGGTATACGCAACCATGCCCCACGCCATCTTCCCGAATCTGAGGTACAGCAGGTCCTCTGCCTCCTTGCTGATTTGGAGGATCGCACTCTGGTCCCCGTTGGGTAGTGGGCTCCCAATGTGCAAGATCCTCCAGTTCGCCGTTGGCACGTCTGGGTTCTGCCGCTGTAGCAGCCTCAGCGCACGGTCTCCTTGGATTGCGATGGGGAAGAGTACCTTCACCTTTGGTATGGACGGGATTAGCTCCCTGTCCACTACCTCCAGTCTGGCCCCCTCCAACAATCGCCTCCATTTGGCAGACCGTTTGCGTCAGCCACTTGAGTGTGGGGTCGTCCATACATTTCAGTATTTTGACCCCGTTAAGCCACCCAGCACCATCGAACGTGGGCATGGGGGCTGTTGGGTCCTCCTCCATTCTTCCGAATAGCGACTCTACGAGCTGCGCGTGCACCATCTTCCACCGCGCCTCCGTCATCTTGCCATTCTCATCGCTCCGGTCAATGAGTGCCACGATCAGGTGTCGTTTGGTCACCTCATTGACCTTCGCCTTGGGTTTGGGCTTCTTTGCCATTTTGGGTGGAGGTCCCACCCCCTTGGGCCCGCGTTGCCGCTTGCTCGCCGGAGTGTCCTTACTGGAGCTCTCGGTCGAGCGTTGCCTTTTGGTGGCGAGAATCTCCTCCACCTTGTTGGCAAATTCCCCCTTCGTCGCTTTCATTTGCGGCATCTGTGCAAAGTGTAAGCGGCCCTCCTCTACCTTCTGCTCGGCGCAGGCTAGCTTGGACTTCTCCTCTTGGGAGATGTCTTCTCTGCCTTGGAGCCGGCTTCGGATTTTGAGCGCCGCCTTATTTTGGGCCTTAGCCTTCATCCCCTTCCTGGAACACTTCGGCCCTTCCCTACGCAGGGGGCTGGAACCTGGTTCAGGCGAGCGGAGAAGGCTATCTTCCTCCGTCTTGCTGACCGAGAGCACGCTCTCCAGGTCCGAGTCTGTCTCGACTAAGGCACCTGTGCGGCTCAGCTTGGAGTGAGTCCGTTTTGTGGCAGTAGCATTGCAACTGACATGACCTGCTCCCGCCATATCAGAGATGTGACCGCTGGCGACACGCAGAGAGGCTTGCTCCTCCCCGTGCCCGCCGGTGGTAGCAGTCACGCTTTCCACCGACGTTTGGGTTGACATCCCAACCCGTGTTTGACCGTCTGTCCGCTCCATACTAGGCCTGAAGGTCCATACGTAGTTGATGTTTATCGGGGGAACCACCCCCTAGCGTTTTATGCCTACCCGCCAGGCACCTCCAGCCATGGCCATGGTTCAGTTCCCCCGATTTTGGTCGGGAGGACCTGGACCTGGCCTTGGCTAGACACCGCATTACCTCGGACAGAGCAAGCGACAGTGCATTGCCCGATCCGGGATAATGCAGTGTCCATTGCCCAGCCGGCACCCTCGGGGAGTGTTCAGCTGGAGGATTTTCGCCGGCCGTGGTTATTGTTTGATGCGACAAAAACAGCTGTTTGCGGCCGATACCCCATCGATACCCGTCGATACCACATCGATTCCAGTCGATACCCAAATAATTGCAGTATTTTGTAAAAATACTAGACAGAAGACGGTAAAAAGATGCGGCCGCATCATTGTCTTCTTCAATCCACAGGGCTCTTATGGGCATCATTGTCGCATGTTCAATTTAAAGGCCTGTCTCCAGCACCGCGGAAAATTGCTGCAAGGAATTTGCTAGTTATTCCGTGAGGGTGTGGAACATAGCTAAAACAGGGTTGATGAATCAGCTGTGTTTTGTAAATAGAGCCAACTGTAAAATTCTGCTAAAATTAAAAATGGAAAAAATGCACTCTGATGATGAAGTGATTGTGTTGGTGGCGGCATATATTGTTGCAAAACAAAAAAGAATAATTTTCATCCCTTTTTTGGTTTTGCGGACAGTTTTTGCCTACATCTTGCAACATTCACTTCAGGAAGAATTTTAAAGTATATATTCCTGAGCTAGGTATCAGCTGTTCTCTCAGTCCACACACAGTCCCGATAGGCAACTATCGATATAAATCTGTGGATTCCGCTCGTGTTGCTGGATACACACTCCAGGAATACGTAAACGAAACATTCCTGTCACAGTTTTTTATACCCGTACTCAAAAAAGAGTTAAGGGGTATATTAGATTTGTGGTAAAAGTGGATGTGTGTAACGCAGAGAAGGAAAATTTTCCGACCCCATAAAGTATGTATATTCTTGATCAGCATCAATAGCCGAGTCGATAGAGCCATGTCTGTCTGTCCGTCCGTCCGTCCGTCCGTTCGTCTGTCCGTCTTGTTTGACGCCTGGATCTCAGAGACTATAAGAGCTAGGGCAACCGAATTTGGTTTCCAAAATTCTAAAAAATCATTTCTTAAAAATGTATTTTCTGACTGAGTACGGGTATAAGTAGAGTCGCGTCCCCAGAAGCGACTCACACGTTCCTTCTCGTTTTATATGGAGTTTGACAGGAATTTTTCGATTCCGCAGTGCTGTGCTTAAGGGTGGAAAATATTGACTACACTGCACGCTTTTTTTCTGAAATGAAGAAATATAAGGACTCAGCTGAAATAGGGAAATTTTTCGAATTGCTAAAATTGTTCCTTAATTTTCGTTCATTACGCTGGAACCGTGCATGCTTTCAGAACTATAAAATAACCTACAAATATAACTTTAAATGCGCTAATAGCCTATTCCCACAGGCCACCATCCACCATGCATTTCGGGGATGGTCCGTAAGGTTTTGCCGTTCCGAAAATTTCCCAGTTATTCCACCATCCATCTGGGATGTCCTAATTCGCAGCGGTATTCTGTGCGGTATTTTTTCGATAATTGTCAAATGCAACCATAAATATATGACATTCACAACAAAAAAATCGGAATTCTCTACGAAAATGTAAACAATGACAGACAGGAAAATGGTAAAAACAACAACAAAACATCTGATATGTCAGAATTGTCTCAGGCAGAAAAACTCAGTTTGTGGACTGGGAATTCTTTTATGAATGCTCTGCAAATCTCATGCAGTATATTGCACACGCTGTTTGCTGACAGCTTTCCGACTGTTCTGTACTCAGAAAAAGAACCCAAAGTATACAATGCCATAGCCATAGGCTATACAAAACTTGCCTTAAAAAACGCCTCGTTGTTTTCGGGTAAATCTTCACTCCAAACCGCTTTTCAAACAACATAGAATATATAATTGTATTTAAAACATTGATTGAATTTAGTAGAAGCAGTCACAAATGACCACGCTTCAGTTTTTTCAAAACAGATATCCATTCCAATAAATTCTCCTCGTTCCACATTATTATCCTCATCCATGCCCAGCAACATGATTAGATTATGCAAGAATATATTTTGGTGCTGAATCAAATTCACAACCATTGCAATATTATTAATATTCATTTAAATTATAAAAGAAGACATTTTCCGCCGCACCAAATTGTGTGCACAGCTATTTTTCATGGATGGTGGATGGTGGATGGTGCCAGTGGGAATCGGAGTTTCACATCTGTCAAATATTCCCACCGTTCCTCATAGATGTGCTGTGTGGCTGTTATGCTGTTATAGCCTATTCCCACAGGCCACCATCCATTTTCGGAATGTTCCTAATTCGCACCTTTCTGTGCGGAATTTTTTCGATAATTGTCAAATGCAACCATAAATTTTTGACATTCAGGGCCGCATCAACCCTCAACCGGGCCCTGTGCAACCATCAATCTGGGGCCCTCCATTTTTTCACGCCAGTTACAAACTTACAAATTATATTATATTTTTTATCCACTATTTGGAGTTTTGTTTTTTCAAAAATTTTTGGACAAAATTTACATCAATTTTTTCGCACTTGATAAATAATAAAATTTACTTTGAAGTTTTTTTTGTTCCCCATTTTTTTTATTATGCTCACAGCACCTAGGCCAAAGCAGCTATTTGTTTCGGTATTAGCACAAAAACTGCGTATTGTTACCGAATATGACTCCCAATACTCAGATCAGAAGCATCTGCTTGCTGTCCAAGTTTTTGGGGGGTGGGTCACAACTAGTACCTGGTCCACAACAGGGCCCTCTCCCTTACTGATGTGGTCTGTGCAAATTGCAAAGAAAATCATGTAGCTACATCTGTTTCTTGTCCTGCAAGAAAGCGAGCGTATGCTGTACAAAAATGTATCACGGTGGAAAATATACTGTTGCAAAACAACATGTCTTCCATGGCAGAAACTGTACATTATTTTAAACCCTTTAACAAAATTGTTAAAAACAACAAATATAAACACGGAAAGTCTAAATGCACAAACATACAATAAAAGCTTGGCAGAATGTTTTTAGAGAGCATGAATATGTTCCAGAAGTAATATAAAACAGGAGACGGCTCTTAACACAGCTGAAAAAAAGCCTTAACAAGCTTTTTCTAGACATCTCCCATTTTCTTACAGATACAGACAACAATAATATGAATATAGATACTTGAAAATTCCTAGAGGAACTAAATACAATAATTTTGCAAACAAACTGTAAAATTGATTTAAGTAAAATTTATAACTAATATTTATTAATTTCAAGATTCTTGATTTGATTAATTTTTAGTTTTTTCGGTTTATAATTATTTTCTTTAGTTCTTTTTTTTTTTAATTTACATTGATTCTAACTATTTCAAATGAAAATACTACAATACAACACTAAAAGTCTTACTACAAATAATAATAAGCATCTACTAGAAATTTTCTTGATTACACTAGTCAACACTAGAATTAGGCTGTGGCCCAAAATAACTTTTTCTTATAGATTTCGGGGCTTACAAATTTTTAACGAATTAAGGTTTTTTTATGGTGTTGTTTTTTTTAAGAATTTTTTAAAATCTGGTATTCTTTTAATGTTTTTTTCAGAGGCAGTGCTTGTATTTTTCACATAACTTATAGCCTATTCCCACAGGCCACCATATACCATCCATTTCGGGGATGGTTCGTAAGGTTTTGCCGTTCCGAAAATTTCCCAGTTATTCCACCATCCATCTGGGATGTTCCTAATTCGCACGTTTCTGTGCGGTATTTTTTCGATAATTGTCAAATGCAACCATAAATATATGACATTCACAACAAAAAAATCGGAATTCACTACGAAAATGTAAACAATGACAGACAGGAAAATGGTAAAAACAACAACAAAACATCTGATATGTCAGAATTGTCTCAGGCAGAAAACTTAGTTTGTGGACTGGGAATTCTTTTATGAATTCTCTGCAAATCTCATGCAGTATATTGCACACGCTGTTTGCTGACAGCTTTCCGACTGTTCTGTACTCAGAAAAAGAACCCAAAGTATACAATGCCATAGCAATAGGCTATACAAAAATTTCCTTAAAAATCGCCTCGTTGTTTTCGGGTATATCTTCACTCCAAACCGCTTTTCAAAAATCGTAGAATATATAATTGTATTTAAAACATTGATTGAATTTAGTAGAAGCAGTCACAAATGACCACGCTTCAGTGTTTTCAAAACAAATATCCATTCCAATAAATTCTCCTCGCCCATGTTGACCACATTATTATCATCATCCATGTCCAGCAACATGATTAGATTATGCAAGAATATATATTGGTGCTGAATCAAATTCACAACCATTGCAATATTATTAATATTCATTTAAATTATAAAAGAAGAAATTTTCAGCCGCACCAAATTGTGTGCACAGCTATTTTTCATGGATGGTGGATGGTGGCAGTGGGAATCGGAGTTTCACATCTGTCAAATATTCCCACCGTTCCTCATAGATGTGCTGTGTGGGAATAGGCTATTAAGTATCTTATATATGGTTGCATAGAACTGTGCAGTTCTAAAAAGCTGACAAATGCAGCTATAAATCCGACCCAGACCCCTTGTATCAGCAGCTTAACGCCTGAAAGATATTAAGCTTTCAAATTTCATCATTTTTTGCGGTATTTTTTTTTCGAAAGTTTGACTTTAAAAACTCGGGAAAAAGTCATTTTGGTTCACAGTTCAATTTTGTTGAGTAGTGTTATCAATAACATTGTTATTGCCATAATATCTGAAATTTGGTTTAAAAATAATGTCATGTGTAGTTTATTAAATTTCAACTTTATCTGTAAAGAGCGGGAGGATGGTTACGGAGGTATTGGAATTTATATAAAGAAAAATATACAATTTAAAATTTTGAAATGCAATACAAGTCTTGAAGTCATAGGTCTAATTACAGAAAATCTCTCGCAAAACATAAATATTTTTAGTGTGTTGTGTGCCCCAAACATCGACCTACAAACTTTCGAATCAGGATGTAAGAATTTATTTACTAAAGCAGCTTCGTTAAATGGTCTGACTTTCATAGGAGGCGACGTTAATGCCAAATCGTCCATATGGGGAAACATAAAAAATGGCTCTCCAACTTTTTCACCCAATCCAGATTACACTAATCAACACGAGTTTTCCCTCAAGGAACAAAACCAACATTTTCTCAAAGATTTGGTTTGATGATATTTTTTTTTTTATATGAGACTTTTTTTGAAGAATTTTTGAAGTCTGGTATTTTTTTAGCTTTTCAGAGGTGCGATAGTTTTTCACATAACTTTGGTATCTTACGTCTGGTTGTAAAGAACTTTGCTATTTTGAAAGGTAATTAAAAAAGTTAAGCCCAAATACTTTGTGATTTCAGCTTACCGTCTGGGAAATAAAAAGCATTGAAATGCAAAAATGATGATTTTTGTGCGGTATTTGTTACGAAATTTTGACTTTAAAAACTCAGGAAAAGTCGAAATTATATCTTGTGTCCTCTATTTTTTGTGTATAGGTGCGTTAATTTGGCGTCGTTTAAGGTATCGCTCATTGATGGAGAGACTTTGGAGCTAAAATTCGTTAACCAAACCTAAAATATGAAAAAAATGAACGATCAGGTACCAAATGTACAACCCTTGTTCGTTTGCTTTGTTCCCAATTGGCAGTTGGGCTCGCAACCTTCCAAAAGGTATTTTTTGTTCATTTTTTTCATATTTTAGGTTTGGTTAACGAATTTTAGCTCCAAAGTCTCTCCATAGATTTTAATGAGCGATACCTTAAACGACGCCAAATTAACGCACCTATACACAAAAAAATAGAGGACACAAGATATAATTTTTTTTCGACTTTTCCTGAGTTTTTAAAGTCAAAATTTCGTAACAAATACCGCACAAAAATCATCATTTTTGCATTTCAATGCTTTTTATTTCCCAGACGGTAAGCTGAAATCACAAAGTATTTGGGCTTAACTTCTAGCTGTTTTAATTACCTTTTCAAAATAGCAAAGTTCTTTACAACCAGACGTAAGATACTAAAGTTATGTGAAAAAAACTATCGCTACCTCTGAAAAGAGCTAAAAAAAAAATACCAGACTTCAAAAATTCTTCAAAAAAAGTTCTGCCATAGAAAAAAACACTAATTCTTTAAAAAATTTTAAATCCCCATATCTATCAGAAAAAGTCGGTTTGGATCCTTGAGGAAAAAAAAAGTTCGATTTTGTCGAGTAGTGTTATTCGTCAGCACTAGACATTACACTGGTAAATAGATCCAATATTAACATAAAATTCCCAAATTTCAAACAGCAACTATTTCACTATAGCTATTGATATTTTGAACTACTGTATCAAACCTAGCAATAAAATTATGCACAAAAGAGTAGTCGAGGATTTCTCTAAGATAAAAATTAGCATATTAGAGAACCTAAATAATTCAACCAAAAAAATAATCTCAGATAATACCATAAAATTATCTGTAAATAACAATTATGTTCCTAAAAAATACTGAGACGAGGCGAGTGAAAGACTTTTTAGATTAAGAAATGCTAAGAGAAAAAAATATTAAAAAATATCACGGACGCATTGGAATATATTAAAGCTAACAAAACTCTAAACAATTACATATTCATATAATAGCCTTTTTACACTGGGCGCGTCTGCTATCGATATCGGAATAGACGCAATGAAGCATAAAAGGCGTTTACATTGGCAGACGTGCGTCTTGAATTTGGAGTTGGGTGCTTGATGACAAGGAAATAAACACAAATTTTTGAAAATCAACAGATTTATGCAAGACCGCAGAAAAATGGACGAAGGAGAATTGATTCTCATATTTATATATTAATTTCAGACATTTTTGTAGAGTTTGTGGGAGTTCTTCTTCAAATTATGAAAACCACCGAAGTTCGTCTCCAGCAGTGTCTTAATGGCATCAGGGGGTCAGAAAAATTCCGTATGATAATAATACAATCAGTTTAAAGTAATTTATTTAATGATTTTATGTATATTTTCACCTTTTTGCACAATCATACATTTTTAGCGCCAAAATTTGAGTTTTGATCTAAAAGTTTTTGTTGTTATTAGTGGTGATAGTTGCGCTGATAGGCAGAAAAGAGCAAAAATGAGCAAAAGCAATAGCATATATATTGAATAGACGCACATGAATCAGAAACTGACGCAACTTTTTGCCACCACTATGGCCCTATGCTTAACCAAAGACAATATAAGTATAAGATAAATAACGCCATACGATATTTTGGTACACGAATTTTTCATGCTGGCTCTAGAGCTGGCTCCAGGCTCTCTTGTCTATATTGTCTTTGGCTTAACCTATGTAAAAAAAACTGCGTCTCCGGCAAGACGCAGAGAAGCATGACGCAGCCCCAATATAAACAGCCTATAAGATCAGAAAAGATAACATGAACACACTTTCCGATGCAATTTCAAATCCATCATCTCCAAAAGAAATGTGGCAAAAATTAAAAGTCTTAATTTATATGTATAAACAAATCAAGCATACTACCATTCCGGACCTTCACTAACTAGAACTAATTTTAAATTAGATGAACTTTTATTTTTTTTTTTTAAATCCAGAAATTCTGACTCAGCTAAAGGTATAGATCAGAGATGGGCACGCCGTGGCTTTTTCAGCTCCAAAATGTTTTTCGGGAGGCGCCAACAAGTCGGCTCAGACGTTCGTCGCTCGCGTTCAGCGATCCGTGAATTTTTACAAAAACAATAACACAGAAATTTGGCGTCAAAGAGACGGCAAAAATGCTTCAAAGGCGCGATCTCGAGATTGCAACAACACATCATGTGTCTTGGGCTACGCACATGAAAATCAGAGCAGCAACAAATTTAAAGGGAAAAGCTCATGACTGCGACGCGTCGCGAAGGGGGTTGTTTTTTTTTGTTTTTTCTGTCTGGCTCTTTCCGTTAGTTTTCGTGCCCATCACTGATTTAAAAGCTAGGAGGGTATGATAAAGATTCGTATGAAATCTTTTATAAATAGGCGCAATCGACTGCCCAATAGATATTTTGCCTTTAGAAAAGGCACTCAACTGCACACTGCATAAATGATGTAATAAATAATGTAGCCAATCTCCAAGCCAAAGGCTTTCAGGTTATTGCAGCGGTTTTGGATATAAACAAGGCGTTTGACGCAGTCAACATACCTCTGCTGTGTCGGAAGCTAATAGATTTGTAGTTATTAGGCTATATTATTATTATTAGGTTTATAGTTAGTTTTTTGGAGAAAAGGGTTATAAAATGCGGCAAACATGAAAAAACTTTTCAGAAGGGTGTGTGTCAAGGTATGCCTTAGCCCAATACTTTTTAATATCTATCTACACTAGAGATCTGCGTAGCTCCATTCAAAAAAAAATTCCAATGGAATCCATTCGAATTGAATTGAGTTGAGTGAGTGACACAGACACTATGAATTAAGTTTATACGAATGGGAGTGTATTAGAGGTGGACAACTTCGGCGCCATCGATAGTCGACGATAGTACTTTCACAACCATCGATAGTGGACGTTAGTGCCATCGATAGTCGACGATAGTGGATGGGCCAACAATAATATACATATTTGGTTTGTAGTAGTAGTTCTTTCTTTCTTTTTTCTACATATTTGGTATGTATTTAAAGTTTTAAGTTTGTTTAAATTTTAAATATGAAAATCCATACATATTTGGTTAGTATTAAAGTTTGCTTAAATGATAAACAAGAAAATCCATATAATACATTAATTTTTTGTTATCCAAAAGTTTTGGTTTAAGAATAAAAGTATGTTCACGTTTTCTTCTTTGAGCCTGGTTCGCCTTTCTGAAACAATTTGGGCCGCCTTGCTAAATTCTCTTTCGGACTCAACGGATGTGCCGGGGATGCACATTTAAAAAAAAGCCTTTTAAGCAAGGGAAAATCCGTTTGGTTGACCTGAAATATAATTTAATATAAATACATATATATTTTTTGAGTATTGATAATTCGTTATTTTAGTTTACCATAATCCATAAAAGAGGATCCATTTCTTGGGCGGCTATATCTCTTTCTAGATATTGTCTTTTAATAATAATTGCATCTGTTCGTGGGTTTGTTTGTTTGCTTATATGTCTTATCCGATGATCCTATTGGGCTTTGAGGTGGCTCAGAGGGGGCTTAGCTGAGGCCACCGGACGGGTCGCAGGTTGCGGATAGCGAACGGCCTACCCTAGTGGGTAGGTCAGCTGCGAATAAGCGGGCATCCTAAAGAGCATCAACTAAGTTGGCTCTGAGGGAGAGTACCGAAATAAGCAGTCCCGGACAGCCAGCGGGTGTTCGCGACGCAGCAACACTGACGATGCGCTTGTGGTGCCGCCTCTCATTAAGTAGCTCACACAATCCCATCCCTACACAACACCTACCCACATCCCAACCCCAACACTCACCTCACACCGGGCCGGACTAAGGTGTCACTCGACCCGTGCCAAGAGTCAGCCTGGCTGGGGGCCCGGTACAAAAACTAGCCCAGTCGTGAACGGAGAGCTCAGGGACTTGGCATCCCCTGTTCTAATTATGCCTTACCCGGGTAACGCAGAGCTCTGCCGGGGTGGACCGTTCCCTTTCTCTGCAGCTCGTGGGAATCATATGGATAAATACACAAAATACAAAAACGAAAACAAAAACGAGGAAGGCACTCCCCAAATGCCGGCTGGGAGAAATCCCAAGCGAGAGAAGGCAACGGCCCAAAGGCCTGGCCAAATCCGCTCAGACGCAGGAAAGACCTGCACGGTGAAGGACGCGGAATGAATCCGGGTGGGTCCCATCCCAAACCTGGGATGGGTGGAAAGCCAACACCCAAAACTGATACCATGGTAGGGCAGCTAAGCAATATTGCGGCTGCTCAACCTTCCGGTGAAGCGGCGGGTGATGACTTACCATCAACCAGCGTCCAAACCAAAAAATATAGTTATGCCGAAAAGAGGAGTGCTGGGCACATACTCCGTCGGCAGAACGCCAGCCAGGAAGTCAGTCCAACAGCAGATTGGCTGAAAAAGGTGGAATGGGCCTCGGCGGTGTTGCCCAACTTCAGTGTGGAACCACAGAAGGTGGCCGCACAACCGAAGAGGCAGCGCTCGCAAGAGACGCCCGGACCTGCCGCGAAGCGCTCTAGAGTGCTTCCAAACGTGTCCTTCGCGCAGATTGCCAAGGAGAGGACGCTGATAGGCGTTCTCGACAAAGGCAGCGCGGAGGGGAGAATACCTAGAAGCCAATGGAAGTGGGTGGAAGCGGCACTGGCCGACCGCTGCTTCGAGCTTCTAGAGAAGGATCCCGGGCCACCCCCAGTCTGCAAAGACATGGGATGGTTCCAGGGGAACATCAAAGTGGTAGCCTGCGAGGATGAGCGCTCCGTAAAGCTATACAAAGCTGCGGTGGCGCAAATCGGCGAGGTCTACGCCGGGGCGAAGCTCGTCGCTGTGGACTGGAGCGAGGTGCCCAGTAGACCAAGGGCCCGTATATGGGTACCGGCCACTTTTAAGGAGCCCGAGCGGATCCTCACTATGTTGCAGAGATGCCACCCCACACTGCCAACCACAGACTGGAAGGTGGTCAAAGTGGAGGCATCAAAAGGCCCCACCAACCAGGCAGTGATAATCCTGAATAAGGAGTCACTAGCCCCGATCGAGGCAGCCAAGGGAGAGCTCAACTTCGGGTTCAGCTCGGTGACCATGAAGGTCTATAAGTCGGATGAAGCGGCCGAGGCGCGTTCTGTCAACAACCCAGTTGAGCAGGACGTTGTCTCGGAGATCGAGGCACCCGAGGTAGACCCGGAGCCGGCCCTAGAGAGCTACTCCTCGGATACGGAGCTGATGCTCGATTTTGAGGCGCTGTGTCGGGACGATATCCTCGACGACTCGGACGCCGATATAACAGTGGTGGAGAAGGACTCTAATGAAGTCTCTGAGACTTCTGCAGATAAATCTCCACCACTGTAAAGCAGCATCCGCTGCCCTGATACTCCGCTTAGTCGCGAGCGGAGGGGACATAGTCCTAATCCAAGAGCCCTGGGTGGTCGGAGGCAAGGTCTGTGGATTAGCGACGAGGAACTACAAGCTGATTGGAGCCCAAACTGAAGTTAAATTAGAACCTGCATTCTAGCAAGAAAGCACCTAAATATCTTTCTGCTCCACAATTTTAGCAATGGCGACAACACGGCGGCTAGCCTAGAGCTACAAGGGACACGCCTGAACCTGGTGTCGTCCTACATGGCTCATGAGGAAAGCGATCCTCCCAGTGACCTCGTTCGCAAGATTGCCAGCGACAGCGAGAGGTCGGATACAAGCCTACTAATAGGCTGCGATGCCAACGCTCATCACACCCCATTGGGGGAGCTCGGATACAAATGTAAGGGGTGAGTCACTTTTCAGCTTCATCCTAAACTCCAACCTAATTATTGGTAATAGGGGTAATGACCCCACTTTTATCATAAAAAACCGTCAAGAGGTTATTGACCTCACTCTACTGTCTCACAAACTGTCAGACATAATGAAAAGTTGGAGAGTCCTAGAGGACCACTCCTTCTCCGACCACAGGTACATCGAGACAATCCTATCGCTCGAAAGCACCATACCCGCTAGCTATATAAATCCAAGAAAAGCCAACTGGGATACGTTTAGTGCAAAAATGGAGGAATTACTCCCCCCCTAGCCCCAAAATGCCCGGACACACAAGACGATCTTAATCGTCTTGTGGACAATTTCACGGAAGCTTGCAATAAGGCCTTCATGGCAGCTTGCCCCTCAACCAAACCAAGAGGGAAAAAGAAACCCCCCCTGGTGGTCTAAACAGATAGATACCCTCCGGAAAGACTGCAGGATTCTCTTTAACAGAGCCAAAAGCAGCAGCCAGGTAGAGCACTGGGAAAATTACAAAAGTAAGCTAACCCTATACAAAAAGAAACAAGGAGAGAAAAAGGGCCTCTTGGCAAAAATTTTGCTCCGATATTGAGGACACGTCAGAAGCCGCAAGGCTACGCAAGATCCTGTCAAAAACATCCCCCTCGGTGGGATATCTCAAGAGAACGGATGGTACGTGGACGAACTCTAGTGAGGACTCCCTACACATTCTACTCGATACTCATTTTCCTGGGTGTACGACCATCGAGCCGGCAGACACCCCAAGTGAAGGCCCGGAAACCTCGATGAGGCACATCCTCACAAAACGGAATATTAGCTGGGCAGTAAACAGCTTTAAATCCTACAAATCGCCTGGCCCGGACCACGTCATTCCGGCTCAGCTACAAAAAGCCGGGGACATGGCCATCAACTGGCTGCAAAGTATCTTCAGGAAGATACTGACAGTGGGAAAAGTCCCCCGCGCTTGGCTAAAGGCTAAAATAGTCTTTATCCCCAAAGCAGGGAAACCCTCACACACAACCCCAAAAGACTTCAGACCAATAAGTCTATCGTCCTTCCTTCTCAAAACCTTTGAGAGACTAGTCGGGCTGCAGCTGAGGACAACCATAAATCCTCAGTGGCTGTCAGGCGCTCAACATGCCTACCGAAAAGGGAAATCCACGGAAACGGCACTCCATGAAGTAATCTCGGCGGTGGAGAAATCTCTACACGTCAAAGAATACTCCTTAATTGCTTTCCTAGACATTGAGGGAGCTTTTAACAACGTCATACCGGGAGCCATCACAGAGGCCCTGACTGACCTGGGAGTGGATCGTCACTTGGTGATGCTCATAGATCAATTGCTCACATGCAGGACAGTGACATCATCAATGGGATCGTCCACTCAGTCAAGGTATGTCAACAGAGGCACCCCGCAAGGTGGTGTCCTGTCTCCCCTTCTATGGAACATAGCAGTCAATAAGATTCTGTGTGACCTGGAAGGGGAGGGCTGCAAGGTGGTAGCATACGCGGACGACGTTGCCATTATCTTCTCGGGAAAATTCCCCCAAACACTCTGCGATCTAATGACCGCGAAGCTCGCGCGACTTTCAGAATGGACAAAGTCGCGTGGACTGGGAGTTAATCCCTCAAAACGGAACGTTTTAAAAAAATCCCGTCCCTCAACCCCCCAATACTAAACGGATGCAGGCTCTCCTTCAGCGACAGTGCCAGTTACTTAGGGTTGGTAATTGATAAAAAGCTTAGCTGGAACCTGAGCATCAAAGACAGAGTGAAGAAGGCTACGATAACCCTCTACACTTGCAAGAAGGCCATTGGGCTAAAATGGGGCATGAACCCAAAAATAGTCCAATGGATCTACCTGGCAATAGTAAGACCAATACTGCTCTACGGAGTCGCAGTGTGGTGGCCTGCCCTATCGAAGGGGACCATCACTAAACAACTAGGCAAGGTGCAGCGTACTGCAGCCCTATGCATCAGTGGAGCTCTGAGCACAACACCAACGGTTGCGCTAAATGCCATACTATGCCTGCAGAGCCTTGACCTTGCAGGTAAGGAGCAGGCAGAAAAGGCAGCAATCCGTCTGAGAGACTCGGACCAATGGGTGTCACATCACACCGGTCATGCGTCCATCCTAAATGGAAACAAAATCGTCCCCACAAAAACGGACTACTGCGTTCCGAGGGAGTATACAGATACCCCCTTTGAAACAATCATCCCTCACAGAAACAACTGGCTTGAGGGACCACCTGGTCCAAAAGGAGCCATTCGAATCTTTACCGATGGCTCAAAGATGGACAACAAGGTCGGAGGAGGAATCTACTCCGAACAGTTGAACATAAGTTACTCCTTCAGGCTCCCGGATCACTGCAGTGTCTTCCAAGCGGAGGTCATAGCGATCAAGGAAGCTTTGAGCTGTCTTCAGGAACTAACCCCTGCGGCAACTCACATAAATATCTATAGTGACAGCCAAGCTGCAATCAAATCGCTGAATGCGATAACGACAAGCTCGGCTACCGTGGCAAACTGTCGCAAATCTCTTCATGAGATGGCTTATCAGTTCGTCATCAGCCTAATATGGGTCCCGGGCCACCAGGACATTGAAGGCAACTGCATAGCAGACGAGCTGGCCAGAGCTGGAACAACAATCCCCCTTCTCAATGATAAGGAGGATATTCGTATGCCAATGGCCACCTGCAAGCTCAAAATAAAAGAACATTTTAAGCAACTAATAAATGACAGATGGCAAACTGTGCCACTATGTCGTATAACTCGGCAAACATGGCCTAACATAAATAGGAAGCGCACCGATGAGCTCTGCAAACTCAGCAGGAGTAGGTGCAGCTCAGTCATACGCTCCCTTACGGGACACTGGCTAATAGGCACACATGCAAACAGGCTGGGCGCCCCATACAACGACTTCTGTCGTAGCTGCAGAGATGAGGACGAGGAGGAGACTGTGGAACACCTGTTCTGCTCCTGCCCGGCTCTCAGTAGAAGGAGACTCCAATACTTGGGCGCTCCTTTTCTAGGTGACATTTCGGACATGTCTGCAATCAGTCCCAGAAGAATCGCAAGCTTTATAAGGGCATCCGGATGGGATAATGGATAAAATAGGGTCTCACGAGGGAGAAGGGAACGTAACATGCGGTATCACAACGGGCCGAAACCGGCCTAGGTGTGTCGGGTCTCTGACAACCCCGACAGCCGCCTCAACCTAACCTAACCTATAGGTCTTTCATCTAAAAAATCAAAAAATGTGTCCTGAGTTTTGGTCTCCGTTGCCGGGCTCAAATTGACAGGGTTTTCTTTAACCGAAAAATTTACAAGCTCGTTTTCAAAAGCTGTTGATGCTTGTTCAGCATTTGAATAATAATCGTAGCCATTCTGGTTAATGACCGTTGCTCATAAATGGAAAGACGTTTTTTTATGGACTCAAATAAAGTATTTTGCATTTTTTTTCCATGCAAAGTTTGTATTTGTGGTAGAAGATTTTACAGTTTGCGGTAGAGTCCATATGCCATCGGTATTATAAGCGAAATCGTCACATATTTTCCACCAGAAATTTGTTCGCTTGCTTGTTGGAAAAAAGGCCAATATTTTTTCTAAATCTTTTAATATATTAATTTCTTCAGCAGTAAATGGTAGCGGTGCTTTTGTAGTTGATAATAAAACTGTAGAAATGGCATCATTTGTTGCTAATATACGCTGGATCATAAGGTAGAAACTGTTCCACCTTGTTGGTATTTCTTGTAACAAAGTATAAGAGAATTCATCTTGAGCCATTTTAAATTTTTCACACGATATGGTGCTGTGCTTAAAAAACATTACTATGGTCTTACACTTTGTTAGGTTAGTCTCAGCTTGCTGTCGAAAAAATGACGAACGTCTCAGGTCCGCCACCCGAACGTCACAGGTCCACCAGCCGAAGACCTGGGGACCTGGGACAGAAAACTCAGCTGCGACACGTTCGGTGTATGAACTGGCACATTTTTGTTTTTGTATGTTTTTGCTATTAATTTGAAATAAAACCCTAATATATGTACCTCTATGAAAAGGTAATATTACAAGCTTTAATATAACATTTTTCAATTTTTGTTTTTTGTTAGTTTTATACATTTTATTCGCGTTTGAAGTTGAAAAAAAAAAAACCGAATATTAATATTATCCACTGTATATACTGTAGTTAGTTAGTGCCCGTACTCAGTCAGTATATATATTTTTGAGCATATGATTTTTTAGAATTTTAGAATTAAAACGAGAAGGAACGTGTGAGTCGCTTCTGGGGACGCGACACTACTTATACCCGTACTCAGTCAGTATATACATTTTTGAGATATGATTTTTTAGAATTTTAGAAAAAAAAAAAATTTTACATATTACATTTTTTTGCTACATCTGTTATCTACATCTACATCTACAATGTATATTTTACATCTAACATGTAGATTATACATGTATCATTTAGATTCTGCATCTCCTCCGCTAGGGGTTGCTCGCGCACTGAACGCGGCAGTGTGCGAGCGAGAGAGAGAATGTGTTGTGTGTCTCTGGCTGGAGGAGGCGGGGGAACCAACAGAAAATTAATTTCTTCATTCTGGCTATAATTATTATCCGATCCGATTCATATTCGGCAATCTGGTAGATATGGGCATTCTCTACGATACCTACTAATAGGCTGCGATGCCAACGCTCATCACACCCCATTGGGGGAGCTCGGATACAAATGTAAGGGGTGAGTCACTTTTCAGCTTCATCCTAAACTCCAACCTAATTATTGGTAATAGGGGTAATGACCCCACTTTTATCATAAAAAACCGTCAAGAGGTTATTGACCTCACTCTACTGTCTCACAAACTGTCAGACATAATGAAAAGTTGGAGAGTCCTAGAGGACCACTCCTTCTCCGACCACAGGTACATCGAGACAATCCTATCGCTCGAAAGCACCATACCCGCTAGCTATATAAATCCAAGAAAAGCCAACTGGGATACGTTTAGTGCAAAAATGGAGGAATTACTCCCCCCCTAGCCCCAAAATGCCCGGACACACAAGACGATCTTAATCGTCTTGTGGACAATTTCACGGAAGCTTGCAATAAGGCCTTCATGGCAGCTTGCCCCTCAACCAAACCAAGAGGGAAAAAGAAACCCCCTGGTGGTCTAAACAGATAGATACCCTCCGGAAAGACTGCAGGATTCTCTTTAACAGAGCCAAAAGCAGCAGCCAGGTAGAGCACTGGGAAAATTACAAAAGTAAGCTAACCCTATACAAAAAGAAACAAGGAGAGAAAAAGGGCCTCTTGGCAAAAATTTTGCTCCGATATTGAGGACACGTCAGAAGCCGCAAGGCTACGCAAGATCCTGTCAAAAACATCCCCCTCGGTGGGATATCTCAAGAGAACGGATGGTACGTGGACGAACTCTAGTGAGGACTCCCTACACATTCTACTCGATACTCATTTTCCTGGGTGTACGACCATCGAGCCGGCAGACACCCCAAGTGAAGGCCCGGAAACCTCGATGAGGCACATCCTCACAAAACGGAATATTAGCTGGGCAGTAAACAGCTTTAAATCCTACAAATCGCCTGGCCCGGACCACGTCATTCCGGCTCAGCTACAAAAAGCCGGGGACATGGCCATCAACTGGCTGCAAAGTATCTTCAGGAAGATACTGACAGTGGGAAAAATCCCCCGCGCTTGGCTAAAGGCTAAAATAGTCTTTATCCCCAAAGCAGGGAAACCCTCACACACAACCCCAAAAGACTTCAGACCAATAAGTCTATCGTCCTTCCTTCTCAAAACCTTTGAGAGACTAGTCGGGCTGCAGCTGAGGACAACCATAAATCCTCAGTGGCTGTCAGGCGCTCAACATGCCTACCGAAAAGGGAAATCCACGGAAACGGCACTCCATGAAGTAATCTCGGCGGTGGAGAAATCTCTACACGTCAAAGAATACTCCTTAATTGCTTTCCTAGACATTGAGGGAGCTTTTAACAACGTCATACCGGGAGCCATCACAGAGGCCCTGACTGACCTGGGAGTGGATCGTCACTTGGTGATGCTCATAGATCAATTGCTCACATGCAGGACAGTGACATCATCAATGGGATCGTCCACTCAGTCAAGGTATGTCAACAGAGGCACCCCGCAAGGTGGTGTCCTGTCTCCCCTTCTATGGAACATAGCAGTCAATAAGATTCTGTGTGACCTGGAAGGGGAGGGCTGCAAGGTGGTAGCATACGCGGACGACGTTGCCATTATCTTCTCGGGAAAATTCCCCCAAACACTCTGCGATCTAATGACCGCGAAGCTCGCGCGACTTTCAGAATGGACAAAGTCGCGTGGACTGGGAGTTAATCCCTCAAAAACGGAAATCCCGTCCCTCAACCCCCCAATACTAAACGGATGCAGGCTCTCCTTCAGCGACAGTGCCAGTTACTTAGGGTTGGTAATTGATAAAAAGCTTAGCTGGAACCTGAGCATCAAAGACAGAGTGAAGAAGGCTACGATAACCCTCTACACTTGCAAGAAGGCCATTGGGCTAAAATGGGGCATGAACCCAAAAATAGTCCAATGGATCTACCTGGCAATAGTAAGACCAATACTGCTCTACGGAGTCGCAGTGTGGTGGCCTGCCCTATCGAAGGGGACCATCACTAAACAACTAGGCAAGGTGCAGCGTACTGCAGCCCTATGCATCAGTGGAGCTCTGAGCACAACACCAACGGTTGCGCTAAATGCCATACTATGCCTGCAGAGCCTTGACCTTGCAGGTAAGGAGCAGGCAGAAAAGGCAGCAATCCGTCTGAGAGACTCGGACCAATGGGTGTCACATCACACCGGTCATGCGTCCATCCTAAATGGAAACAAAATCGTCCCCACAAAAACGGACTACTGCGTTCCGAGGGAGTATACAGATACCCCCTTTGAAACAATCATCCCTCACAGAAACAACTGGCTTGAGGGACCACCTGGTCCAAAAGGAGCCATTCGAATCTTTACCGATGGCTCAAAGATGGACAACAAGGTCGGAGGAGGAATCTACTCCGAACAGTTGAACATAAGTTACTCCTTCAGGCTCCCGGATCACTGCAGTGTCTTCCAAGCGGAGGTCATAGCGATCAAGGAAGCTTTGAGCTGTCTTCAGGAACTAACCCCTGCGGCAACTCACATAAATATCTATAGTGACAGCCAAGCTGCAATCAAATCGCTGAATGCGATAACGACAAGCTCGGCTACCGTGGCAAACTGTCGCAAATCTCTTCATGAGATGGCTTATCAGTTCGTCATCAGCCTAATATGGGTCCCGGGCCACCAGGACATTGAAGGCAACTGCATAGCAGACGAGCTGGCCAGAGCTGGAACAACAATCCCCCTTCTCAATGATAAGGAGGATATTCGTATGCCAATGGCCACCTGCAAGCTCAAAATAAAAGAACATTTTAAGCAACTAATAAATGACAGATGGCAAACTGTGCCACTATGTCGTATAACTCGGCAAACATGGCCTAACATAAATAGGAAGCGCACCGATGAGCTCTGCAAACTCAGCAGGAGTAGGTGCAGCTCAGTCATACGCTCCCTTACGGGACACTGGCTAATAGGCACACATGCAAACAGGCTGGGCGCCCCATACAACGACTTCTGTCGTAGCTGCAGAGATGAGGACGAGGAGGAGACTGTGGAACACCTGTTCTGCTCCTGCCCGGCTCTCAGTAGAAGGAGACTCCAATACTTGGGCGCTCCTTTTCTAGGTGACATTTCGGACATGTCTGCAATCAGTCCCAGAAGAATCGCAAGCTTTATAAGGGCATCCGGATGGGATAATGGATAAAATAGGGTCTCACGAGGGAGAAGGGAACGTAACATGCGGTATCACAACGGGCCGAAACCGGCCTAGGTGTGTCGGGTCTCTGACAACCCCGACAGCCGCCTCAACCTAACCTAACCTATAGGTCTTTCATCTAAAAAATCAAAAAATGTGTCCTGAGTTTTGGTCTCCGTTGCCGGGCTCAAATTGACAGGGTTTTCTTTAACCGAAAAATTTACAAGCTCGTTTTCAAAAGCTGTTGATGCTTGTTCAGCATTTGAATAATAATCGTAGCCATTCTGGTTAATGACCGTTGCTCATAAATGGAAAGACGTTTTTTTATGGACTCAAATAAAGTATTTTGCATTTTTTTCCATGCAAAGTTTGTATTTGTGGTAGAAGATTTTACAGTTTGCGGTAGAGTCCATATGCCATCGGTATTATAAGCGAAATCGTCACATATTTTCCACCAGAAATTTGTTCGCTTGCTTGTTGGAAAAAGGCCAATATTTTTTCTAAATCTTTTAATATATTAATTTCTTCAGCAGTAAATGGTAGCGGTGCTTTTGTAGTTGATAATAAAACTGTAGAAATGGCATCATTTGTTGCTAATATACGCTGGATCATAAGGTAGAAACTGTTCCACCTTGTTGGTATTTCTTGTAACAAAGTATAAGAGAATTCATCTTGAGCCATTTTAAATTTTTCACACGATATGGTGCTGTGCTTAAAAAACATTACTATGGTCTTACACTTTGTTAGGTTAGTCTCAGCTTGCTGTCGAAAAAATGACGAACGTCTCAGGTCCGCCACCCGAACGTCACAGGTCCACCAGCCGAAGACCTGGGGACCTGGGACAGAAAACTCAGCTGCGACACGTTCGGTGTATGAACTGGCACATTTTTGTTTTTGTATGTTTTTGCTATTAATTTGAAATAAAACCCTAATATATGTACCTCTATGAAAAGGTAATATTACAAGCTTTAATATAACATTTTTCAATTTTTGTTTTTTGTTAGTTTTATACATTTTATTCGCGTTTGAAGTTGAAAAAAAAAAAAACCGAATATTAATATTATCCACTGTATATACTGTAGTTAGTTAGTGCCCGTACTCAGTCAGTATATATATTTTTGAGCATATGATTTTTTAGAATTTTAGAATTAAAACGAGAAGGAACGTGTGAGTCGCTTCTGGGGACGCGACACTACTTATACCCGTACTCAGTCAGTATATACATTTTTGAGATATGATTTTTTAGAATTTTAGAAAAAAAAAAAAATTTTACATATTACATTTTTTTGCTACATCTGTTATCTACATCTACATCTACAATGTATATTTTACATCTAACATGTAGATTATACATGTATCATTTAGATTCTGCATCTCCTCCGCTAGGGGTTGCTCGCGCACTGAACGCGGCAGTGTGCGAGCGAGAGAGAGAATGTGTTGTGTGTCTCTGGCTGGAGGAGGCGGGGGAACCAACAGAAAATTAATTTCTTCATTCTGGCTATAATTATTATCCGATCCGATTCATATTCGGCAATCTGGTAGATATGGGCATTCTCTACGATACTGCGTTTTTAGTTTTATCGTATCTTCAAAATTGTGCCTGCCACAGATTTTCGTCCTTTGTGTGGGCGGAAGGGGGCGGGGCGAAATTTTGAAATACACTTGTAGCAGTGTGATATCACATGAGTCTTGAAACCAAATTTGGTTGCCCTAACTCTTATAGTCTCTGAGATCCAGGCGCTCAACAAGACGGACAGACGGACATGGCTATATCGACTCGGCTATTGATGCTGATCAAGAATATATATACTTTATGGGGTCGGAAACGTTTCCTTCTCTGCGTTGCACACATCCACTTTTACCACAAATCTAATATACCCCTTAACTCTTTTTTGAGTACGGGTATAAAAATGTTACATTTGACATTTACAATGTATATTCTACATCTAACATGTAGATTATAGATGTACCATTTATATTCTACATCTCATCTGCTAGGGGTTGCTCGCGCACTGAACGCGGCAGAGTGTGCGAGCGAGAAAGAGATAGAGTAGTGTGTCTCTTGCATGAGGAGCGGGGGAAGCCACTGAAAATTAATTTCTTCATTCTGGCTATAATTATGATCCGATCTGATTCATGTTCAGCAATCTGGTAGATATGGTCATTTTCTACAATACTGCGTTTTTAGTTTTATCGTATCTTTAAAAATGTGCCTGCCACAGATTTTCGTCCTTTGTGGAGGCGGAAGGGGGCGGGGCGAAATTTTGAAATACACTTGTAGCAGTGTGATATCACATGAGTCTGGAAACCAAATTTGGTTGCCCTAGCTCTTATAGTCTCTGAGATCCAGGCGTCAAACAAGACGGACAGACGGACAGACAGACATGGCTCTATCGACTCGGCTATTGATGCTGATCAAGAATATATATACTTTATGGGGTCGGAAAATGCTCCTTCTCTGCGTTACACACATCCACTTGTACCACAAATCTAATATACCCCTTAACTCTTTTTTGAGTACGGGTATAAAAAGGTCGGTATATACTGGAAAAGTATCCGAAGTATTTGCTTGTTTTTTTGGTATGTTTCGACCCACCTCGAAAAAGATATCAATTTGATATCTTTTGCCAGCAAACACGAAGAAAACATTGCAATAAGAGAACAAAAATCCAAATGAAATATTTTAATAATGAAGAAAAATATAATCTAGTTAATGCTGTATTATATGTATGAAAATTATATGGATATTATAATTAATTATTTTTATTAATTTTCATAAATATAAAACAACATAGTTTTCAAAACATTTTTTCTTCACGGTGTCCGGCACGGGAGGCGTCGCCCTCTGCTGATGCTAATAGTCAGACACATTACCTTGCCAATTAAATGCTGTGGAGCCCAGGATATGGCTGGGGAAGAGCGGCCCCAGTCGAAGAAGCGCATTTTATTAACTTTAAACAAAACCAAGCAGCTGTCTGAGCAGAGTAACCGTTCGGAATGCAGTGCACACCTCTGGTCACACACTGGCCGCTCGAAGAATATCTGACATTCGTTTGCTGGCAAACAGGTTTTCGATCTGAGTACTAGGCTTTAACCAAGGACAATATAAGTGTAAGATGCGTAGCGCTCATACATTTCAATTGCCATATGCAAGCCAATATTTCGGCAAGCGACGAAATTCGCGCCATCTCCCTCGCACAAATTTTCGCACTCCTCAACTAATGCGTGTAGCATTCCCCTCTTGACGAATGCCTGGTGCTCGGGCGGCACCAACCGCCAGGTGCGCTGCTTCTTTCGGCGACGATTCAGAAGCAAAGCCACCAACTGGCAAACTTCGGTCTCGCGAGCCGACACCATTATCTGGCAGAGCACCAGCAGTGTCTGCGGATTCTCAAAGGCCTGCTGCAAAGCTTCTAAAAATAGAATCCGCTTGCAGGTGTGAGTACACACCAGAGAACTGCAAAAATCACATTTTTCTTGATTTATTCATGAGCTAAAGTTTTTGCTCACATGCAATCACTCAAAAATAATCAGTATTGAATAAACTCAGCTTGTGCCGGCAATCGCCTCGTTCGCATCAATTCTTACTCACTCACACAAATCTCAGCTTCGTGTACAATACAATCATATCCAACATGTATGTGAAAAGGTTTACACGCATACATGCAAAGTCGACGCAGACGGATTTGGCCCAAAGAGCCGAACGGTGCAAATTTCCAGCCGAAAAGGTCTTCGGCTCCTCTCGAAAAAAATTCCCTTGGAATGTCTTGTTTTCAGTTCGGTCGTTTAGTGAGATTTTTGAGACAATGGCAGACGAATCATTTGTTCTAGAGAAAGTTAAAAAAAATGCGTACACCTTGTCACTGCGACAAAAGGGAAGAATCGTAGTCTGGAACATTTTGTCAGACATTATTAAAGAAGATGGAACTGTTTTGGATAAATATCTTTACTGTCGCTCGTGCAACAACCTTTTAAAGAAATCGGCGAAGAACTCGTCAAATTTAAGCCGACATAAATGTTGCATAGCCCTTAAGACGAATACAAGTGTTAAAATTGTTACGGCAGAAGATAAGAAGGCCGCCATAGATGCCTGCATAACTTGGGTTACTGAGTATTGCCAACCATTTTCAGCTATTAACAGAGCTGGATTTGCAAAGCTTGCTCAATTTTTTATAGAAATGGGAGCTAAATATGGAGACGCCGTTGACATGGAAAACCTTCTGCCTGATGCCACGACAATTTCAGGAGCAACACATAAAATTGCAGAGGAAAAGAAAAAACATGTAAAAGATGAAATTGCCGATATTGTGCATAGCGGTGGAGCTTCTGCTACAATTGATTTGTGGACAGATAATTATGTGCACAGAAACTTTTTGGGAATAACGCTGCACTTCCAAAAAAATTTGAAACTATTTGACATCAATTTGGGAATAAAGTCTATGGATTTTCAGCGCTCAACTGGTGCTAACATTCTAAGCAAGTTGAACTCTTTGTTTTCTGAGTTTGGGATAACCAATATGGACAAAATAATTTTTGTAACAGACAGAGGCTCCAACGTTGTAAAAGCTTCAGAAAACAACATTCGTTTAAATTGCGAATATACTGGAACATGCTTTTAAGGAATCGTTGGAGCTAACCGTACTCTCAGAGGCTTGCAAAAAAATTGTTAACTATTTTAAAAAAGCCAACTTGCAGCATCTCTTGAAGACCTCGCTAAAAGCTCAGTGCCCTACACGCTGGAACTCAAATTTCACTATTTTTAAGTCAATAGTAGACAATTGGTTTAACATTAATGAAATCCTTAAGCAGAAGCACGAGAGCCAAAGATTATTACTTATATGTATTTCAACCCTTCAACAGCTAGTTAACCTTTGTAGTGATTTTGAAGTTGTATTTAAGAAATTACAGCTTTGCAGTTCACCCTCTCTATGTTTCGTTGTACCATCTATTGAAAAAGTTAAGCTTAAATGTACACCTAATCCAACAGATGTACCATCCATAGCGTCTTTAAAAGAAAAAAATTTTCATAATGTTGACGACACTTGGATTCCAAATTTAACGCTTTGGCATAAAACTGCTTTTTTTATTTCCTCCTGCATTAAATATGCAAGCATCAGATAAGGAGGAAATTATTCAATTCTGTGTTTCCCAAATTGAGCGATCATTTATATCTCCTGGTCTATTCCAACTAGTCCATCTACCCAAAATTCTGATTCCATTCTCCAATTTTCTTTTCCTGAAAGCAGCAATTCATTAGACACGATCATTGCGTTTTCTAATCAATCCAATAATCCAGACATTCAATTTTTTTCCCTTATTTTCTACAAAAATCATTACTGACTACTTTGAAAACACCTGCCGATGAAATAGAAAAATATTGTAAAGAAAATGTGGAAATAACCGATGAATTTGATGTTTTAAAATGGTGGAGAATTAATGAACAAGTATATCCAAATCTCTCAAAATTAGCCCTTAAGGTTCATTCAATCCCAGCAAGTAGTGCAGCAGCAGAACAAGAATTTTCCTCAGCTGGGAATATAATAACGGAGAAAAGAAACCGTCTTGGCCGAAAATCCATAGATAGCCTTATATTCCTGAACTCTTACTATAAAAATTTTAAACTTTAACTGCTTAAATCAAAAGATAATTATAAAAAAATGTTCCTTATTTTACTTCTAAGAAAATATAAAAAAAAATATTTCGTTACTCATTTCATTTGATTGCTATTTTGCATTTTTTTTTCCACCACTGTCAGCAGCAATAGAATAACAATTTTTTGTCGTTTTACGCATGCAAAAGCAATTAGACACATTTTGCATGTCTGTGTGCCGACCGTTCCTTCACTTGAATAAAACAATACGAGCTGAGTTTACTCATTTGCGTCTTTGCTCATAATCGTATTGGCTCATTGCTGAGCCGAAGAACTAACCATACAGTATATAGATGTGCCAGTTTATACACCGAAAGTGTCGCATCTGAGTTTTCTGTCCCAGCTCCCAGGGCCTTCGGCTCTGTATGGCAGAGGGATTCGGGTCGGGAGCTGGACCGTTCAGCATGTATGACTCATGGTGGGAAGCGAAAGCAAGCCTAGCATTGCAAATGTATGTATGTGTGTACTCAGACACGACAAAATATTTATCAATTCTTATTTTCCGAAACGTTTTGAGTTGGTTTTGAGTTTCGTTTCGTAAATGAGTGTGTGCGATGTGTTTACACATAATGTGCTTGTGTGTGGGCCCTAAAATTTTTTGCCGCATGAACCGAAATTCGTTTTTCGTTTTGATGCGCACATTGGGGCCAGCTTGATAAATTATAAAGTGAAAAAGGGTTCAATACATTTTTGTAAATTTCATTTTTTTTATATTTTATTCAAAGCGTTCATGAAATATTTTTTAATTTTACCACCTCTTTTCGGCTGAGTCCCCACTGTAAATACACACAATACAAACAAATAACAATTTTAAACCAAACTCGATATATTCAGGGCCGGATCAAACCTCAACCGGGCACTGGGCAACCATCAATCTGGGGCCCTCCATTTTTTCACCCCAGCTCCCTTCTTTCTTCATTTGACATAAAAACCTAAAAATGTTATGTTTGTTTGAATAATTTGTATATTTATCAGTGGCTATTATATTTTTTATTCATTATTTGGAGTTTTGTTTTTTTAACAAATTTTATTTTTATTTTGTTGTCGCTCGCTATTCGTTGTGGTATTTATTTGTGACTAAATATGAAGAGCAAAAAGATGTCCGTCAAAGGCAGACGGAATACAAATCAAAAAGGGAGACGAGAGAACGCCGCTTCATTGCGACTCATACATACATACATGCTTACTTATGCTGGATAATGCATAACAGAAAGAAAAATAGAGAAGACACAGTGCGTTGTTTAAGTTTACATATTCAACACTCCTTCTCAACGCATTATGTTTGACTTTACAAATATCATTTCAAATTACAATCATTAATCCCATTAATTTCATACATTTCTCGTGCTTAACTTTAGACAAATTTTTGGTTAATACATCAGATATCATTTCTTCAGTGCACTATAGGCAAAAAGTCCCATATTTTGGCATTTTTACATTTTTTTTTTGTTCCGTATTATCAAATTGACCGTATTTTCTGAATTAGAATACTTTAAGAATACTAAAACATATTTTTAATATTTTTTGGACTTCGTTGGTATTTTGTTATTTGTCAAAATTGAAAGACTATTATATGGCCACTCAAAAAAACAAAATTGGCGCAAAAGCTTGTGATTTTTGGTGTGAATTTTCTTATGAAGTTGTAAACAAAACAAACGAGAAGGAACGTGTGAGTCGCTTCTGGGGACGCGACTCTACTTATACCCGTACTCACTCAGTAAATACATTTTTGAGATATAATTTTTTAGAATTTTAGAAAAAAAAAAATTTTACATTTTACATTTTTTTGCTACATCTGTTATCTACATCTACATCTACAATGTATATTTTACATCTAACATGTAGATTATAGATGTACCATTTATATTCTACATCTCCTCCTCTAGGGGTTGCTCGCGCACTGAACGCGGCAGAGTGTGCGAGCGAGAGAGAGAATGAGTAGCGTGTCTCTGGCTGGAGGAGGCGGGGGAACCAACAGAAAATTAATTTCTTCATTCTGGCTATAATTATGATCCGATCTGATTCATATTCGGCAATCTGGTAGATATGGGCAGAAGATAAGAAGGCCGCCATAGATGCCTGCGTAACTTGGGTTACTGAGTATTGCCAACCATTTTCAGCTATTAACAGAGCTGGATTTGCAAAGCTTGCTCAATTTTTTATAGAAATGGGAGCTAAATATGGAGACGCCGTTGACATGGAAAACCTTCTGCCTGATGCCACGACAATTTCAAGAGCAACACATAAAATTGCAGAGGAAAAGAAAAAACATGTAAAAGATGAAATTGCCGATATTGTGCATAGCGGTGGAGCTTCTGCTACAATTGATTTGTGGACAGATAATTATGTGCACAGAAACTTTTTGGGAATAACGCTGCACTTCCAAAAAATTTGAAACTGTTTGACATCAATTTGGGAATAAAGTCTATGGATTTTCAGCGCTCAACTGGTGCTAACATTCTAAGCAAGTTGAACTCTTTGTTTTCTGAGTTTGGGATAACCAATATGGACAAAATAATTTTTGTAACAGACAGAGGCTCCAACGTTGTAAAAGCTTCAGAAAACAACATTCGTTTAAATTGCGAATATACTGGAACATGCTTTTAAGGAATCGTTGGAGCTAACCGTACTCTCAGAGGCTTGCAAAAAATTGTTAACTATTTTAAAAAAAGCCAACTTGCAGCATCTCTTGAAGACCTCGCTAAAAGCTCAGTGCCCTACACGCTGGAACTCAAATTTCACTATTTTTAAGTCAATAGTAGACAATTGGTTTAACATTAATGAAATCCTTAAGCAGAAGCACGAGAGCCAAAGATTATTACTTATATGTATTTCAACCCTTCAACAGCTAGTTAACCTTTGTAGTGATTTTGAAGTTGTATTTAAGAAATTACAGCTTTGCAGTTCACCCTCTCTATGTTTCGTTGTACCATCTATTGAAAAAGTTAAGCTTATATGTACACCTAATCCAACAGATGTACCATCCATAGCGTCTTTAAAAGAAAAAAATTTCATAATGTTGACGACACTTGGATTCCAAATTTAACGCTTTGGCATAAAACTGCTTTTTTTATTTCCTCCTGCATTAAATATGCAAGCATCAGATAAGGAGGAAATTATTCAATTCTGTGTTTCCCAAATTGAGCGATCATTTATATCTCCTGGTCTATTCCAACTAGTCCATCTACCCAAAATTCTGATTCCATTCTCCAATTTTCTTTTCCTGAAAGCAGCAATTCATTAGACACGATCATTGCGTTTTCTAATCAATCCAATAATCCAGACATTCAATTTTTTTCCTTATTTTCTACAAAAATCATTACTGACTACTTTGAAAACACCTGCCGATGAAATAGAAAAATATTGTAAAGAAAATGTGGAAATAACCGATGAATTTGATGTTTTAAAATGGTGGAGAATTAATGAACAAGTATATCCAAATCTCTCAAAATTAGCCCTTAAGGTTCATTCAATCCCAGCAAGTAGTGCAGCAGCAGAACAAGAATTTTCCTCAGCTGGGAATATAATAACGGAGAAAAGAAACCGTCTTGGCCGAAAATCCATAGATAGCCTTATATTCCTGAACTCTTACTATAAAAATTTTAAACTTTAACTGCTTAAATCAAAAGATAATTATAAAAAAATGTTCCTTATTTTACTTCTAAGAAAATATAAAAAAAATATTTCGTTACTCATTTCATTTGATTGCTATTTTGCATTTTTTTTTCCACCACTGTCAGCAGCAATAGAATAACAATTTTTTGTCGTTTTACGCATGCAAAAGCAATTAGACACATTTTGCATGTCTGTGTGCCGACCGTTCCTTCACTTGAATAAAACAATACGAGCTGAGTTTACTCATTTGCGTCTTTGCTCATAATCGTATTGGCTCATTGCTGAGCCGAAGAACTAACCATACAGTATATAGATGTGCCAGTTTATACACCGAAAGTGTCGCATCTGAGTTTTCTGTCCCAGCTCCCAGGGCCTTCGGCTCTGTATGGCAGAGGGATTCGGGTCGGGAGCTGGACCGTTCGGCATGTATGACTCATGGTGGGAAGCGAAAGCAAGCCTAGCATTGCAAATGTATGTATGTGTGTACTCAGACACGACAAAATATTTATCAATTCTTATTTTCCGAAACGTTTTGAGTTGGTTTTGAGTTTCGTTTCGTAAATGAGTGTGTGCGATGTGTTTACACATAATGTGCTTGTGTGTGGGCCCTAAAATTTTTTGCCGCATGAACCGAAATTCGTTTTTTGTTTTGATGCGCACATTGGGGCCAGCTTGATAAATTATAAAGTGAAAAAGGGTTCAATACATTTTTGTAAATTTCATTTTTTTTATATTTTATTCAAAGCGTTCATGAAATATTTTTTAATTTTACCACCTCTTTTCGGCTGAGTCCCCACTGTAAATACACACAATACAAACAAATAACAATTTTAAACCAAACTCGATATATTCAGGGCCGGATCAAACCTCAACCGGGCACTGGGCAACCATCAATCTGGGGCCCTCCATTTTTTACCCCCAGCTCCCTTCTTTCTTCATTTGACATAAAAACCTAAAAATGTTATGTTTGTTTGAATAATTTGTATATTTATCAGTGGCTATTATATTTTTTATTCATTATTTGGAGTTTTGTTTTTTTAACAAATTTTATTTTTATTTTGTTGTCGCTCGCTATTCGTTGTGGTATTTATTTGTGACTAAATATGAAGAGCAAAAGATGTCCGTCAAAGGCAGACGGAATACAAATCAAAAAGGGAGACGAGAGAACGCCGCTTCATTGCGACTCATACATACATACATGCTTACTTATGCTGGATAATGCATAACAGAAAGAAAAATAGAGAAGACACAGTGCGTTGTTTAAGTTTACATATTCAACACTCCTTCTCAACGCATTATGTTTGACTTTACAAATATCATTTCAAATTACAATCAGCATAATCCCATTAATTTCATACATTTCTCGTGCTTAACTTTAGACAAATTTTTGGTTAATACATCAGATATCATTTCTTCAGTGCACTATAGGCAAAAAGTCCCATATTTTGGCATTTTTACATTTTTTTTTTGTTCCGTATTATCAAATTGACCGTATTTTCTGAATTAGAATACTTTAAGAATACTAAAACATATTTTTAATATTTTTGGACTTCGTTGGTATTTTGTTATTTGTCAAAATTGAAAGACTATTATATGGCCACTCAAAAAAATAAAATTGGCGCAAAAGCTTGTGATTTTTGGTGTGAATTTTCTTATGAAATTGTAAACAAAACAAACGAGAAGGAACGTGTGAGTCGCTTCTGGGGACGCGACTCTACTTATACCCGTACTCACTCAGTAAATACATTTTTGAGATATAATTTTTTAGAATTTTAGAAAAAAAAATTTACCATTTTACATTTTTTTGCTACATCTGTTATCTACATCTACATCTACAATGTATATTTTACATCTAACATGTAGATTATAGATGTACCATTTATATTCTACATCTCCTCCTCCTAGGGGTTGCTCGCGCACTGAACGCGGCAGAGTGTGCGAGCGAGAGAGAGAATGAGTAGCGTGTCTCTGGCTGGAGGAGGCGGGGGAACCAACAGAAAATTAATTTCTTCATTCTGGCTATAATTATGATCCGATCTGATTCATATTCGGCAATCTGGTAGATATGGGCAGAAGATAAGAAGGCCGCCATAGATGCCTGCGTAACTTGGGTTACTGAGTATTGCCAACCATTTTCAGCTATTAACAGAGCTGGATTTGCAAAGCTTGCTCAATTTTTTATAGAAATGGTAGCTAAATATGGAGACGCCGTTGACATGGAAAACCTTCTGCCTGATGCCACGACAATTTCAAGAGCAACACATAAAATTGCAGAGGAAAAGAAAACACGTGTAAAAGATGAAATTGCCGATATTGTGCATAGCGGTGGAGCTTCTGCTACAATTGATTTGTGGACAGATAATTATGTGCACAGAAACTTTTTGGGAATAACGCTGCACTTCCAAAAAAATTTGAAACTGTTTGACATCAATTTGGGAATAAAGTCTATGGATTTTCAGCGCTCAACTGGTGCTAACATTCTAAGCAAGTTGAACTCTTTGTTTTCTGAGTTTGGGATAACCAATATGGACAAAATAATTTTTGTAACAGACAGAGGCTCCAACGTTGTAAAAGCTTTAGAAAACAACATTCGTTTAAATTGCGAATATACTGGAACATGCTTTTAAGGAATCGTTGGAGCTAACCGTACTCTCAGAGGCTTGCAAAAAAATTGTTAACTATTTTAAAAAAGCCAACTTGCAGCATCACTTGAAGACCTCGCTAAAAGCTCAGTGCCCTACACGCTGGAACTCAAATTTCACTATGTTTAAGTCAATAGTAGACAATTGGTTTAACATTAATGAAATCCTTAAGCAGAAGCACGAGAGCCAAAGATTATTACTTATATGTATTTCAACCCTTCAACAGCTAGTTAACCTTTGTAGTGATTTTGAAGTTGTATTTAAGAAATTACAGCTTTGCAGTTCACCCTCTCTATGTTTCGTTGTACCATCTATTGAAAAAGTTAAGCTTATATGTACACCTAATCCAACAGATGTACCATCCATAGCGTCTTTAAAAGAAAAAAATTTTTGCATAATGTTGACGACACTTGGATTCCAAATTTAACGCTTTGGCATAAAACTGCTTTTTTATTTCCTCCTGCATTAAATATGCAAGCATCAGATAAGGAGGAAATTATTCAATTCTGTGTTTCCCAAATTGAGCGATCATTTATATCTCCTGGTCTATTCCAACTAGTCCATCTACCCAAAATTCTGATTCCATTCTCCAATTTTCTTTTCCTGAAAGCAGCAATTCATTAGACACGAGCATTGCGTTTTCTAATCAATCCAATAATCCAGACTTTCAATTTTTTTCCCTTATTTTCTACAAAAATCATTACTGACTACTTTGAAAACACCTGCCGATGAAATAGAAAAATATTGTAAAGAAAATGTGGAAATAACCGATGAATTTGATGTTTTAAAATGGTGGAGAATTAATGAACAAGTATATCCAAATCTCTCAAAATTAGCCCTTAAGGTTCATTCAATCCCAGCAAGTAGTGCAGCAGCAGAACAAGAATTTTCCTCAGCTGGGAATATAATAACGGAGAAAAGAAACCGTCTTGGCCGAAAATCCATAGATAGCCTTATATTCCTGAACTCTTACTATAAAAATTTTAAACTTTAACTGCTTAAATCAAAAGATAATTATAAAAAAATGTTCCTTATTTTACTTCTAAGAAAATATAAAAAAGGGAAGGGAACGTGTGAGTCGCTTCTGGGGACGCGACTCTACTTATACCCGTACTCAGTCAGTATATACATTTTTGAGCTTATAATTTTTTAGAATTTTAGAAAAAAAAAAAAATTTTACATTTTACATTTTTTTGCTACATCTGTTATCTACATCTACATCTACAATGTATATTTTACATCTAACATGTAGATTATAGATGTACCATTAATATTCTACATCTCCTCCGCTAGGGGTTGCTCGCGCACTGAACGTGGCAGAGTGTGCGAGCGAGAAGGAGAATGAGTAGCGTGTCTCTGGCTGCAGGAGGCGGGGGAACCAACAGAAAATTAATTTCTTCATTCTGGCTATAATTATGATCCGATCTGATTCATGTTCAGCAATCTGGTAGATATGGTCATTCTCTACGATACTGCGTTTTTAGTTTTATCGTATCTTTAAAATTGTGCCTGCCACAGATTTTCGTCCTTTGTGGGGGCGGAAGGGGGCGGGGCGAAATTTTGAAATACACTTGTAGCAGTGTGATATCACATGAGTCTTGAAACCAAATTTGGTTGCCCTAACTCTTATAGTCTCTGAGATCCAGGCGCTCAACAAGACGGACGGACGGACAGACGGACAGACGGACAGACGGACGGACAGACGGACATGGCTATATCGACTCGGCTATTGATGCTGATCAAGAATATATATACTTTATGGGGTCGGAAACGTTTCCTTCTCTGCGTTGCACACATCCACTTTTACCACAAATCTAATATACCCCTTAACTCTTTTTTGAGTACGGGTATAAAAATATTTCGTTACTCATTTCATTTGATTGCTATTTTGCATTTTTTTTTCCACCACTGTCAGCAGCAATAGAATAACAATTTTTTGTCGTTTTACGCATGCAAAAGCAATTAGACACATTTTGCATGTCTGTGTGCCGACCGTTGCTTCACTTGAATAAAACAATACGAGCTGAGTTTACTCATTTGCGTCTTTGCTCATAATCGTATTGGCTCATTGCTGAGCCGAAGAACTAACCATACAGTATATGATGTGCCAGTTTATACACCGAAAGTGTCGCATCTGAGTTTTCTGTCCCAGCTCCCAGGGCCTTCGGCTCTGTATGGCAGAGGGATTCGGGTCGGGAGCTGGACCGTTCGGCATGTATGACTCATGGTGGGAAGCGAAAGCAAGCCTAGCATTGCAAATGTATGTATGTGTGTACTCAGACACGACAAAATATTTATCAATTCTTATTTTCCGAAACGTTTTGAGTTGGTTTTGAGTTTCGTTTCGTAAATGAGTGTGTGCGATGTGTTTACACATAATGTGCTTGTGTGTGGGCCCTAAAACTTTTTCCCGCATGAACCGAAATTCGTTTTTTGTTTTGATGCGCACATTGGGGCCAGCTTGATAAATTATAAAGTGAAAAAGGGTTCAATACATTTTTGTAAATTTCATTTTTTTATATTTTATTCAAAGCGTTCATGAAATATTTTTTAATTTTACCACCTCTTTTCGGCTGAGTCCCCACTGTAAATACACACAATACAAACAAATAACAATTTTAAACCAAACTCGATATATTCAGGGCCGGATCAAACCTCAACCGGGCACTGGGCAACCATCAATCTGGGGCCCTCCATTTTTTCACCCCAGCTCCCTTCTTTCTTCATTTGACATAAAAACCTAAAAATGTTATGTTTGTTTGAATAATTTGTATATTTATCAGTGGCTATTATATTTTTTATTCATTATTTGGAGTTTTGTTTTTTTAACAAATTTTATTTTTATTTTGTTGTCGCTCGCTATTCGTTGTGGTATTTATTTGTGACTAAATATGAAGAGCAAAAGATGTCCGTCAAAGGCAGACGGAATACAAATCAAAAAGGAGACGAGAGAACGCCGCTTCATTGCGACTCATACATACATACATGCTTACTTATGCTGGATAATGCATAACAGAAAGAAAAATAGAGAAGACACAGTGCGTTGTTTAAGTTTACATATTCAACACTCCTTCTCAACGCATTATGTTTGACTTTACAAATATCATTTCAAATTACAATCAGCATAATCCCATTAATTTCATACATTTCTCGTGCTTAACTTTAGACAAATTTTTGGTTAATACATCAGATATCATTTCTTCAGTGCACTATAGGCAAAAAGTCCCATATTTTGGCATTTTTACATTTTTTTTTTGTTCCGTATTATCAAATTGACCGTATTTTCTGAATTAGAATACTTTAAGAATACTAAAACATATTTTTAATATTTTTTTGACTTCGTTGGTATTTTGTTATTTGTCAAAATTGAAAGACTATTATATGGCCACTCAAAAAACAAAATTGGCGCAAAAGCTTGTGATTTTTGGTGTGAATTTTCTTATGAAATTGTAAACAAAACAAACGAGAAGGAACGTGTGAGTCGCTTCTGGGGACGCGACTCTACTTATACCCGTACTCACTCAGTAAATACATTTTTGAGATATAATTTTTTAGAATTTTAGAAAAAAAAAATTTTACATTTTACATTTTTTTGCTACATTTGTTATCTACATCTACATCTACAATGTATATTTTACATCTAACATGTAGATTATAGATGTACCATTTATATTCTACATCTCCTCCTCTAGGGGTTGCTCGCGCACTGAACGCGGCAGAGTGTGCGAGCGAGAGAGAGAATGAGTAGCGTGTCTCTTGCAGGAGGAGGCGGGGGGAACCAACAGAAAATTAATTTCTTCATTCTGGCTATAATTATGATCCGATCTGATTCATATTCGGCAATCTGGTAGATATGGGCAGAAGATAAGAAGGCCGCCATAGATGCCTGCGTAACTTGGGTTACTGAGTATTGCCAACCATTTTCAGCTATTAACAGAGCTGGATTTGCAAAGCTTGCTCAATTTTTTATAGAAATGGGAGCTAAATATGGAGACGCCGTTGACATGGAAAACCTTCTGCCTGATGCCACGACAATTTCAAGAGCAACACATAAAATTGCAGAGGAAAAGAAAAAACATGTAAAAGATGAAATTGCCGATATTGTGCATAGCGGTGGAGCTTCTGCTACAATTGATTTGTGGACAGATAATTATGTGCACAGAAACTTTTTGGGAATAACGCTGCACTTCCAAAAAAATTTGAAACTATTTGACATCAATTTGGGAATAAAGTCTATGGATTTTCAGCGCTCAACTGGTGCTAACATTCTAAGCAAGTTGAACTCTTTGTTTTCTGAGTTTGGGATAACCAATATGGACAAAATAATTTTTGGTAACAGACAGAGGCTCCAACGTTGTAAAAGCTTTAGAAAACAACATTCGTTTAAATTGCGAATATACTGGAACATGCTTTTAAGGAATCGTTGGAGCTAACCGTACTCTCAGAGGCTTGCAAAAAAATTGTTAACTATTTTAAAAAAGCCAACTTGCAGCATCACTTGAAGACCTCGCTAAAAGCTCAGTGCCCTACACGCTGGAACTCAAATTTCACTATGTTTAAGTCAATAGTAGACAATTGGTTTAACATTAATGAAATCCTTAAGCAGAAGCACGAGAGCCAAAGATTATTACTTATATGTATTTCAACCCTTCAACAGCTAGTTAACCTTTGTAGTGATTTTGAAGTTGTATTTAAGAAATTACAGCTTTGCAGTTCACCCTCTCTATGTTTCGTTGTACCATTTATTGAAAAAGTTAAGCTTATATGTACACCTAATCCAACAGATGTACCATCCATAGCGTCTTTAAAAGAAAAAATTTTGCATAATGTTGACGACACTTGGATTCCAAATTTAACGCTTTGGCATAAAACTGCTTTTTTTATTTCCTCCTGCATTAAATATGCAAGCATCAGATAAGGAGGAAATTATTCAATTCTGTGTTTCCCAAATTGAGCGATCATTTATATCTCCTGGTCTATTCCAACTAGTCCATCTACCCAAAATTCTGATTCCATTCTCCAATTTTCTTTTCCTGAAAGCAGCAATTCATTAGACACGATCATTGCGTTTTCTAATCAATCCAATAATCCAGACATTCAATTTTTTTCCCTTATTTTCTACAAAAATCATTACTGACTACTTTGAAAACACCTGCCGATGAAATAGAAAAATATTGTAAAGAAAATGTGAAAATAACCGATGAATTTGATGTTTTAAAATGGTGGAGAATTAATGAACAAGTATATCCAAATCTCTCAAAATTAGCCCTTAAGGTTCATTCAATCCCAGCAAGTAGTGCAGCAGCAGAACAAGAATTTTCCTTAGCTGGGAATATAATAACGGAGAAAAGAAACCGTCTTGGCCGAAAATCCATAGATAGCCTTATATTCCTGAACTCTTACTATAAAAATTTTAAACTTTAACTGCTTAAATCAAAAGATAATTATAAAAAAATGTTCCTTATTTTACTTCTAAGAAAATATAAAAAAAAATATTTCGTTACTCATTTCATTTGATTGCTATTTTGCATTTTTTTTCCACCACTGTCAGCAGCAATAGAATAACAATTTTTTGTCGTTTTACGCATGCAAAAGCAATTAGACACATTTTGCATGTCTGTGTGCCGACCGTTCCTTCACTTGAATAAAACAATACGAGCTGAGTTTACTCATTTGCGTCTTTGCTCATAATCGTATTGGCTCATTGCTGAGCCGAAGCACTAACCATACAGTATATAGATGTGCCAGTTTATACACCGAAAGTGTCGCATCTGAGTTTTCTGTCCCAGCTCCCAGGGCCTTCGGCTCTGTATGGCAGAGGGATTCGGGTCGGGAGCTGGACCGTTCGGCATGTATGACTGGTGGGAAGCGAAAGCAAGCCTAGCATTGCAAATGTATGTGTTTACTCAGACACGACAAAATATTTATCAATTCTTATTTTCCGAAACGTTTTGAGTTGGTTTTGAGTTTCGTTTCGTAAATGAGTGTGTGCGATGTGTTTACACATAATGTGCTTGTGTGTGGGCCCTAAAATTTTTTGCCGCATGAACCGAAATTCGTTTTTCGTTTTGATGCGCACATTGGGGCCAGCTTGATAAATTATAAAGTGAACGAGAAGGAACGTGTGAGTCGCTTCTGGGGACGCGACTCTACTTATACCCGTACTCAGTCAGTATATACATTTTTGAGATATGATTTTTTAAATTTTAGAATAAAAAAAAAATTTACATTTTACATTTTACATTTTTTTGCTACATCTGTTATCTACATCTACATCTACAATGTATATTTTACATCTAACATGTAGATTATAGATGTACCATTTATATTCTGCATCTCCACCGATAGGGGTTGCTCGCGCACTGAACGCGGCAGAGTGTGCGAGCGAGAAAGAGATATAGTAGCGTGTCTCTTGCAGGAGGAGGCGGGGGAACCAACAGAAAATTAATTTCTTCATTCTGGCTATAATTATGATCCGATCTGATTCATATTCAGCAATCTGGTAGATATGGTCATTCTCTACGATACTGCGTTTTTAGTTTTATCGTATCTTTAAAAATGTGCCTGCCACAGATTTTCGTCCTTTGTGGGGGCGGAAGGGGGCGGGGCGAAATTTTGAAATACACTTGTAGCAGTGTGATATCACATGAGTCTTGAAACCAAATTTGGTTGCCCTAACTCTTATAGTCCCTGAGATCCAGGCGCTCAACAAGACGGACGGACGGACAGACGGACAGACGGACGGACAGACGGACATGGCTATATCGACTCGGCTATTGATGCTGATCAAGAATATATATACTTTATGGGGTCGGAAACGTTTCCTTCTCTGCGTTGCACACATCCACTTTTACCACAAATCTAATATACCCCTTAACTCTTTTTTGAGTACGGGTATAAAAAGGGTTCAATACATTTTTGTAAATTTCATTTTTTTTATATTTTATTCAAAGCGTTCATGAAATATTTTTTAATTTTACCACCTCTTTTCGGCTGAGTCCCCACTGTAAATACACACAATACAAACAAATAACAATTTTAAACCAAACTCGATATATTCAGGGCCGGATCAAACCTCAACCGGGCACTGGGCAACCATCAATCTGGGGCCCTCCATTTTTTCACCCCAGCTCCCTTCTTTTTTCATTTGACATAAAAACCTAAAAATGTTATGTTTGTTTGAATAATTTGTATATTTATCAGTGGCTATTATATTTTTTATTCATTATTTGGAGTTTTGTTTTTTTTAACAAATTTTAGCCCTAGGGGGGCTGTAGGCAACTGCTAATCCGGCCCTGGACCTATTACCGTAGTCAGACTTCATATTTTGTTGTCGCTCGCTATTCGTTGTGGTATTTATTTGTGACTAAATATGAAGAGCAAAAAGATGTCCGTCAAAGGCAGACGGAATACAAATCAAAAAGGGAGACGAGAGAACGCCGCTTCATTGCGACTCATACATACATACATGCTTACTTATGCTGGATAATGCATAACAGAAAGAAAAATAGAGAAGACACAGTGCGTTGTTTAAGTTTACATATTCAACACTCCTTCTCAACGCATTATGTTTGACTTTACAAATATCATTTCAAATTACAATCAGCATAATCCCATTAATTTCATACATTTCTCGTGCTTAACTTTAGACAAATTTTTGGTTAATACATCAGATATCATTTCTTCAGTGCACTATAGGCAAAAAGTCCCATATTTTGGCATTTTTACATTTTTTTTTGTTCCGTATAATCAAATTGACCGTATTTTCTGAATTAGAATACTTTAAGAATACTAAAACATATTTTTAATATTTTTTGGACTTCGTTGGTATTTTGTTATTTGTCAAAATTGAAAGACTATTATATGGCCACTCAAAAAAACAAAATTGGCACAAAAGCTTGTGATTTTTGGAGTGAATTTTCTTATGAAATTGTAAACAAAACAAACGAGAAGGAACGTGTGAGTCGCTTCTGGGGACGCGACTCTACTTATATCCGTACTCACTCAGTAAATACATTTTTGAGATATAATTTTTTAGAATTTTAGAAAAAAAAAAAATTTTTACATTTTACATTTATTTGCTACATCTGTTATCTACATCTACAATGTATATTTTACATCTAACATGTAGATTATAGGTATACCATTTATATTCTACATCTCCTCCTCCTAGGGGTTGCTCCGCCACACTGAACGCGGCAGAGTGTGCGAGCGAGAGAGAGAATGAGTAGGCGTGTCTCTGGCTGGAGGGAGGCGGGGAACCAACAGAAAATTAATTTCTTCATTCTGGCTATAATTATGATCCGATCTGATTCATATTCGACAATCTGGTAGATATGGGCATTCTCTACGATACTGCGAGCCGAACGGTGCAAATTTCCAGCCGAAAAGGTCTTCGGCTCCTCTCGAAAAAAATTCCCTTGGAATGTCTTGTTTTCAGTTCGGTCGTTTAGTGAGATTTTTGAGACAATGGCAGACGAATCATTTGTTCAAGAGAAAGTTAAAAAAAATGCGTACACCTTGTCACTGCGACAAAAGGGAAGAAGCGTAGTCTGGAACATTTTGTCAGACATTATTAAAGAACATGGAACTGTTTTGGATAAATATCTTTACTGTCGGTCGTGCAACAACCTTTTAAAGAAATCGGCGAAGAACTCGTCAAATTTAAGCCGACATAAATGTTGCATAGCCCTTAAGACGAATACAAGTGTTAAAATTGTTACGGCAGAAGATAAGAAGGCCGCCATAGATGCCTGCGTAACTTGGGTTACTGAGTATTGCCAACCATTTTCAGCTATTAACAGAGCTGGATTTGCAAAGCTTGCTCAATTTTTTATAGAAATGGGAGCTAAATATGGAGACGCCGTTGACATGGAAAACCTTCTGCCTGATGCCACGACAATTTCAAGAGCAACACATAAAATTGCAGAGGAAAAGAAAAAACATGTAAAAGATGAAATTGCCGATATTGTGCATAGCGGTGGAGCTTCTGCTACAATTGATTTGTGGACAGATAATTATGTGCACAGAAACTTTTTGGGAATAACGCTGCACTTCCAAAAAAATTTGAAACTATTTGACATCAATTTGGGAATAAAGTCTATGGATTTTCAGCGCTCAACTGGTGCTAACATTCTAAGCAAGTTGAACTCTTTGTTTTCTGAGTTTGGGATAACCAATATGGACAAAATAATTTTTGTAACAGACAGAGGCTCCAACGTTGTAAAAGCTTTAGAAAACAACATTCGTTTAAATTGCGAATATACTGGAACATGCTTTTAAGGAATCGTTGGAGCTAACCGTACTCTCAGAGGCTTGCAAAAAAATTGTTAACTATTTTAAAAAAGCCAACTTGCAGCATCACTTGAAGACCTCGCTAAAAGCTCAGTGCCCTACACGCTGGAACTCAAATTTCACTATGTTTAAGTCAATAGTAGACAATTGGTTTAACATTAATGAAATCTTTAAGAAGAAGCACGAGAGCCAAAGATTATTACTTATATGTATTTCAACCCTTCAACAGCTAGTTAACCTTTGTAGTGATTTTGAAGTTGTATTTAAGAAATTACAGCTTTGCAGTTCACCCTCTCTATGTTTCGTTGTACCATCTATTAAAAAGTTAAGCTTATATGTACACCTAATCCAACAGATGTACCATCCATAGCGTCTTTAAAAGAAAAATTTTGCATAATGTTGACGACACTTGGATTCCAAATTTAACGCTTTGGCATAAAACTGCTTTTTTTTTTCCTCCTGCATTAAATATGCAAGCATCAGATAAGGAGGAAATTATTCAATTCTGTGTTTCCCAAATTGAGCGATCATTTATATCTCCTGGTCTATTCCAACTAGTCCATCTACCCAAAATTCTGATTCCATTCTCCAATTTTCTTTTCCTGAAAGCAGCAATTCATTAGACACGAGCATTGCGTTTTCTAATCAATCCAATAATCCAGACATTCAATTTTTTTCCCTTATTTTCTACAAAAATCATTACTGACTACTTTGAAAACACCTGCCGATGAAATAGAAAAATATTGTAAAGAAAATGTGGAAATAACCGATGAATTTGATGTTTTAAAATGGTGGAGAATTAATGAACAAGTATATCCAAATCTCTCAAAATTAGCCCTTAAGGTTCATTCAATCCCAGCAAGTAGTGCAGCAGCAGAACAAGAATTTTCCTCAGCTGGGAATATAATAACGGAGAAAAGAAACCGTCTTGGCCGAAAATCCATAGATAGCCTTATATTCCTGAACTCTTACTATAAAAATTTTAAACTTTAACTGCTTAAATCAAAAGATAATTATAAAAAATGTTCCTTATTTTACTTCTAAGAAAATATAAAAAAAATATTTCGTTACTCATTTCATTTGATTGCTATTTTGCATTTTTTTTTCCACCACTGTCAGCAGCAATAGAATAACAATTTTTTGTCGTTTTACGCATGCAAAAGCAATTAGACACATTTTGCATGTCTGTGTGCCGACCGTTCCTTCACTTGAATAAAACAATACGAGCTGAGTTTACTCATTTGCGTCTTTGCTCATAATCGTATTGGCTCATTGCTGAGCCGAAGAACTAACCATACAGTATATAGATGTGCCAGTTTATACACCGAAAGTGTCGCATCTGAGTTTTCTGTCCCAGCTCCCAGGGCCTTCGGCTCTGTATGGCAGAGGGATTCGGGTCGGGAGCTGGACCGTTCGGCATGTATGACTGGTGGGAAGCGAAAGCAAGCCTAGCATTGCAAATGTATGTGTGCACAGACACGACAAAATATTTATCAATTCTTATTTTCCGAAACGTTTTGAGTTGGTTTTGAGTTTCGTTTCGTAAATGAGTGTGTGCGATGTGTTTACACATACTGTGCTTGTGTGTGGGCCCTAAAATTTTTTTCCGCATGAACCGAAATTCGTTTTTCGTTTTGATGCGCACATTGGGGCCAGCTTGATAAATTATAAAGTGAAAAAGGGTTCATTTTTTCTTTTATATTTTATTCAAAGCGTTCATGAAATATTTTTTAATTTTGCCACCTCTTTTCGGCTGAGTCCCCACTGTAAATACACACAATACAAACAAATAACAATTTTAAACCAAACTCGATATATTCAGGGCCGGATCAAACCTCAACCGGGCACTGGGCAACCATCAATCTGGGGCCCTCCATTTTTTCACCCCAGCTCCCTTCTTTCTTCATTTGACATAAAAACCTAAAAATGTTATGTTTGTTTGAATAATTTGTATATTTATCAGTGGCTATTATATTTTTTATTCATTATTTGGAGTTTTGTTTTTTCAACAAATTTTAGCCCTATGGGGGCTCTAGGCAACTGCTAATCCGGCCCTGGACCTATTCCCGTAGTCAGACTTCATATTTTGTTGTCGCTCGCTATTCGTTGTGGTATTTATTTGTGACTAAATATGAAGAGCAAAAAGATGTCCGTCAAAGGCAGACGGAATACAAATCAAAAAGGGAGACGAGAGAACGCCGCTTCATTGCGACTCATACATACATGCTTACTTATGCTGGATAATGCATAACAGAAAGAAAAATAGAGAAGACACAGTGCGTTGTTTAAGTTTACATATTCAACACTCCTTCTCAACGCATTATGTTTGACTTTACAAATATCATTTCAAATTACAATCAGCATAATCCCATTAATTTCATACATTTCTCGTGCTTAACTTTAGACAAATTTTTGGTTAATACATCAGATATCATTTCTTCAGTGCACTATAGGCAAAAAGTCCCATATTTTGGCATTTTTACATTTTTTTTTTTGTTCCGTATTATCAAATTGACCGTATTTTCTGAATTAGAATACTTTAAGAATACTAAAACATATTTTTAATATTTTTTGGACTTCGTTGGTATTTTGTTATTTGTCAAAATTGAAAGACTATTATATGGCCACTCAAAAAAACAAAATTGGCGCAAAAGCTTGTGATTTTGGTGTGAATTTTCTTATGAAATTGTAAACAAAACAAACGAGAAGGGAACGTGTGAGTCGCTTCTGGGGACGCGACTCTACTTATACCCGTACTCACTCAGTAAATACATTTTTGAGATATAATTTTTTAGAATTTTAGAAAAAAAAAATTTTACATTTTACATTTTTTTGCTACATCTGTTATCTACATCTACATCTACAATGTATATTTTACATCTAACATGTAGATTATAGATGTACCATTTATATTCTACATCTCCTCCTCTAGGGGTTGCTCTCGCGCACTGAACGCGGCAGAGTGTGCGAGCGAGAGAGAGAATGAGTAGCGTGTCTCTGGCTGGAGGAGGCGGGGGAACCAACAGAAAATTAATTTCTTCATTCTGGCTATAATTATGATCCGATCTGATTCATATTCGGCAATCTGGTAGATATGGGCAGAAGATAAGAAGGCCGCCATAGATGCCTGCGTAACTTGGGTTACTGAGTATTGCCAACCATTTTCAGCTATTAACAGAGCTGGATTTGCAAAGCTTGCTCAATTTTTTATAGAAATGGGAGCTAAATATGGAGACGCCGTTGACATGGAAAACCTTCTGCCTGATGCCACGACAATTTCAAGAGCAACACATAAAATTGCAGAGGAAAAGAAAAAACATGTAAAAGATGAAATTGCCGATATTGTGCATAGCGGTGGAGCTTCTGCTACAATTGATTTGTGGACAGATAATTATGTGCACAGAAACTTTTTGGGAATAACGCTGCACTTCCAAAAAAAATTTGAAACTATTTGACATCAATTTGGGAATAAAGTCTATGGATTTTCAGCGCTCAACTGGTGCTAACATTCTAAGCAAGTTGAACTCTTTGTTTTCTGAGTTTGGGATAACCAATATGGACAAAATAATTTTTGTAACAGACAGAGGCTCCAACGTTGTAAAAGCTTTAGAAAACAACATTCGTTTAAATTGCGAATATACTGGAACATGCTTTTAAGGAATCGTTGGAGCTAACCGTACTCTCAGAGGCTTGCAAAAAAATTGTTAACTATTTTAAAAAAGCCAACTTGCAGCATCACTTGAAGACCTCGCTAAAAGCTCAGTGCCCTACACGCTGGAACTCAAATTTCACTATGTTTAAGTCAATAGTAGACAATTGGTTTAACATTAATGAAATCCTTAAGCAGAAGCACGAGAGCCAAAGATTATTACTTATATGTATTTCAACCCTTCAACAGCTAGTTAACCTTTGTAGTGATTTTGAAGTTGTATTTAAGAAATTACAGCTTTGCAGTTCACCCTCTCTATGTTTCGTTGTACCATCTATTGAAAAAGTTAAGCTTATATGTACACCTAATCCAACAGATGTACCATCCATAGCGTCTTTAAAAGAAAAAATTTTGCATAATGTTGACGACACTTGGATTCCAAATTTAACGCTTTGGCATAAAACTGCTTTTTTTATTTCCTCCTGCATTAAATATGCAAGCATCAGATAAGGAGGAAATTATTCAATTCTGTGTTTCCCAAATTGAGCGATCATTTATATCTCCTGGTCTATTCCAACTAGTCCATCTACCCAAAATTCTGATTCCATTCTCCAATTTTCTTTTCCTGAAAGCAGCAATTCATTAGACACGAGCATTGCGTTTTCTAATCAATCCAATAATCCAGACTCAATTTTTTTTCCCTTATTTGCTACAAAAATCATTAGTGACTACATTGAAAACACCTGCCGATGAAATAGAAAAATATTGTAAAGAAAATGTGGAAATAACCGATGAATTTGATTTTTTAAAATGGTGGAGAATTAATGAACAAGTATATCCAAATCTCTCAAAATTAGCCCTTAAGATTCATTCAATCCCAGCAAGTAGTGCAGCAGCAGAACGAGAATTTTCCTTTGCTGGGAATATAATAACGGAGAAAAGAAACCGTCTTGGCCGAAAATCCATAGATAGCCTTATATTCCTGAACTCTTACTATAAAAATTTTAAACTTTAACTGCTTAAATCAAAAGATAATTATAAAAAAATGTTCCTTATTTTACTTCTAAGAAAATATAAAAAAATATTTCGTTACTCATTTCATTTGATTGCTATTTTGCATTTTTTTTTCCACCACTGTCAGCAGCAATAGAATAACAATTTTTTGTCGTTTTACGCATGCAAAAGCAATTAGACACATTTTGCATGTCTGTGTGCCGACCGTTCCTTCACTTGAATAAAACAATACGAGCTGAGTTTACTCATTTGCGTCTTTGCTCATAATCGTATTGGCTCATTGCTGAGCCGAAGCACTAACCATACAGTATATAGATGTGCCAGTTTATACACCGAAAGTGTCGCATCTGAGTTTTCTGTCCCAGCTCCCAGGGCCTTCGGCTCTGTATGGCAGAGGGATTCGGGTCGGGAGCTGGACCGTTCGGCATGTATGACTGGTGGGAAGCGAAAGCAAGCCTAGCATTGCAAATGTATGTATGTGTGTACTCAGACACGACAAAATATTTATCAATTCTTATTTTCCGAAACGTTTTGAGTTGGTTTTGAGTTTCGTTTCGTAAATGAGTGTGTGCGATGTATTTACACATAATGTGCTTGTGTGTGGGCCCTAAAATTTTTTTCCGCATGAACCGAAATTCGTTTTTCGTTTTGATGCGCACATTGGGGCCAGCTTGATAAATTATAAAGTGAAAAAGGGTTCAATACATTTTTGTAAATTTCATTTTTTTTATATTTTATTCAAAGCGTTCATGAAATATTTTTTAATTTTACCACCTCTTTTCGGCTGAGTCCCCACTGTAAATACACACAATACAAACAAATAACAATTTTAAACCAAACTCGATATATTCAGGGCCGGATCAAACCTCAACCGGGCACTGGGCAACCATCAATCTGGGGCCCCCATTTTTCACCCCAGCTCCCTTCTTTCTTCATTTGACATAAAAACCTAAAAATGTTATGTTTGTTTGAATAATTTGTATATTTATCAGTGGCTATTATATTTTTTATTCATTATTTGGAGTTTTGTTTTTTTAACAAATTTTATTTTTATTTTGTTGTCGCTCGCTATTCGTTGTGGTATTTATTTGTGACTAAATATGAAGAGCAAAAGATGTCCGTCAAAGGCAGACGGAATACAAATCAAAAAGGGAGACGAGAGAACGCCGCTTCATTGCGACTCATACATACATACATGCTTACTTATGCTGGATAATGCATAACAGAAAGAAAAATAGAGAAGACACAGTGCGTTGTTTAAGTTTACATATTCAACACTCCTTCTCAACGCATTATGTTTGACTTTACAAATATCATTTCAAATTACAATCAGCATAATCCCATTAATTTCATACATTTCTCGTGCTTAACTTTAGACAAATTTTTGGTTAATACATCAGATATCATTTCTTCAGTGCACTATAGGCAAAAGTCCCATATTTTGGCATTTTTACATTTTTTTTTTGTTCCGTATTATCTAATTGACCGTATTTTCTGAATTAGAATACTTTAAGAATACTAAAACATATTTTTAATATTTTTTGGACTTCGTTGGTATTTTGTTATTTGTCAAAACTGAAAGACTATTATATGGCCACTCAAAAAACAAAATTGGCGCAAAAGCTTGTGATTTTTGGTGTGAATTTTCTTATGAAATTGTAAACAAAACAAACGAGAAGGAACGTGTGAGTCGCGTCTGGGGACGCGACTCTACTTATACCCGTACTCACTCAGTAAATACATTTTTGAGATATAATTTTTTAGAATTTTAGAAAAAAAAAATTTTACATTTTACATTTTTTGCTACATCTGTTATCTACATCTACATCTACAATGTATATTTTACATCTAACATGTAGATTATAGATGTACCATTTATATTCTACATCTCCTCCTCTAGGGGTTGCTCGCGCACTGAACGCGGCAGAGTGTGCGAGCGAGAGAGAGAATGAGTAGCGTGTCTCTGGCTGGAGGAGGCGGGGGAACCAACAGAAAATTAATTTCTTCATTCTGGCTATAATTATGATCCGATCTGATTCATATTCGGCAATCTGGTAGATATGGGCATTCTCTACGATACTGCGTTTTTAGTTTTATCGTATCTTTAAAATTGTGCCTGCCACAAATTTTCGTCTTTTGTGCGGCCGGAAGGGGGCGGGGCGAAATTTTGAAATACACTTGTAGCAGTGTGATATCACATGAGTCTTGAAACCAAATTTGGTTGCCCTAGCTCTTATAGAGTCTGAGATCCAGGCGTCAAACAAGACGGACAGACGGACAGACAGACATGGCTCTATCGACTCGGCTATTGATGCTGATCAAGAATATATATACTTTATGGGGTCGGAAAATTTTCCTTCTCTACGTTACACACATCCACTTTTACCACAAATCTAATATACCCCTTAACTCTTTTTTGAGTACGGGTATAAAAAGTTTAAGCATGGAATTTAATCGTCAAAGTATGTAAAATAAACTATTAGCACTAACAGTTTAGTACATGTAATATATTGTCCAATTGTTTAATGTGTTGTTGGTATGTTTTTATGTCCCTACTAACAAATGTATTTGTGTTTCTGTGGAGTGTAACTTGTGCATGGAGGACACTTGAGGTAATTCTAATGCTGAATGTTACTAATTAAACTGTTAACAATCAAATAGTGGATAACATTTTTGCCCGTTTTTGCCCGATTTACGGCAATACTCAATGTTTCAGATGCATTTACGTTTTGCCATTCAACGTTGCTTGATGTTTGGAGCGACAACAACCGCCAACAAGATGCTGTGAAGCAGTTTGTTTTGCAAAATATTGATGAAACTAAATTAAGTGATGTTCAGCAAAACTTAATAAAAGATAAACTTATGCAGTTTTTCGGATTTATTAACACTTATTTGCCAAAATGCAACAGAATGCTCGACCGCTTTAAAGAAAAGCATGCGAAATGGCTTGCATCCTCGTTAAAAATTGAATTTCATAAGGATGATACTCCACGCGAAAAGCCTGGTCGCAAACGTTTGACCTATTCTGAGGGAGGACCAAGGTTAAAGCGAAAATTAGCATCTGAACTGGTCAATGAAACTGAAAATTCAATGCCACTGTTGTTGCATGCTGCTTCTGTATCGGCAAAAAAATTGAAAAAGGACGGCACTTCTCTTTTACTGCAAAAAGCATTGAATAGCGAAAAAAAGCTGGCATAGCGAACCATAATGAGATCACCAAAATAAGTCCTGAAAAGGCTTTAGCATTTTTAATAGAAAATAGTCTAACAAAACAACAATACATTAATATAAAAGCCATAAATAAGCTGCATGGATGCGATATTTATCCGCCGTATTCAAAAATTACAAAGATGAAATTAAAATGCAGACCAGAACAAGACACCCTGGATACCCTGGAGTTGGAGGAAGAGTTTTGGGATGAATAAATTATTAGCTCGGTATCAAGGTATGGCGTCACAAAACTTAATATTGGGCTTCAACTAATGTTTGATTTAATTTTGCAGGGATCCAAATCAACTTTAAAATAGGAATTGCTAAAAATGCATTATTAAAAATTCATTTATTGCGTATTCCTTAAATATATTAAATTAAAATATTTTAAAACATAATTGTAGACAAAAATTTGAAAATTTTAACCCTATGGTGAGGTGGGCGGGAAGGAAGGCGTGGTCCAACTGAAAAAACAAATAAATCCGAAATTCTACCTTTATTTTTTAAGTATATGTACAAAGTTTCATGTTTCTATCTTCAAAATTGGTAATGATGCCAAAAAAACGGACTTTTTGCCCATAGTGCAGTGGGAACATATTCTATTTCAATTACATTTTTCTTAAACATTTCCCTAACATGATGGTACTTAATATCTATATGTTTGCTTCGTGCGTGGAAGGTCGCATTCTTAACAAGATGTTGAGCGCTCTGATTATCGCTTAAGATCTTCACTGGACGGAGCTTTCCAACGCCAACACCCAATTCATCAACCAGCTTGATAATGTAGGCCGCTTCTTTAGAAGCCATTGATAGTGCAACGTATTCAACCTCCGTACTGCTAAGGGCAACCACACTCTGCTTCTTGGATTCGAATGAAAATGCAGCTCCTGCAGCAAAGAAGGCCCAACCGCTGCATGATTTGCGGTCCGTGTTATCGCTGGCCCAATCGGCGTCTACACCGATAGAAAAAAGCCCTGAAATTTTAATATTTTCACTTAGATTTTAATATTTATGCCATTGATTTTCATCCAAGAGTGGTTGTATTAAAATTGAATATTTTTCACCTAAATTTTGATTTTAATATAGAAATATTTAAATTTAATACATTTAATATTTAAATTGAAAATGTTTCATATTTAAATTTAATATGTTTCATGTTTAAATTTTATATATTTCATATTTAAATTTAATACATTTCATATTTAAATTTCATATATTTAATATTTAAATCTAATATGTTTCATATTTATATTTATATTCATTTTTAACTAATTGGTTATTGTTTTGCGTACGCAAATTACATTTCAAATCCTCATGGTGTGAATTGGTTAAAGTTGTCAACTAGAAATAATCGCAATATGAGTAGAACTGCATTGGTTGTGATTATACCCCTGCGCTAAGACAATTTTACTGTGTATTCAAGGCGGCAGCAGATAGAACCGGTTGGGAATTCGAGGGACATAAAAAAATAATATAAACATAGTTAAAATAAATACAAAAAATATTTGATTTCATTTAATTTGGAATATTTAAAATAAAAAGTTTTTCCTTTGGATTTTAAAACAAAAATTTTTAATTCAAGTCATAATAATATTAAATTTAAATATGAAACATATTAAACTAAAAATTTAATATATTATAGTTATTTTGAAGTGTTTTGTATTTAGATTAAATATGACCATATTAAAAAAGCATTTTGAATACATTTATATTTGAATCAAAGTGAATTCTATTAAATTTTACTATGTTTGTATTTAAAAACCGCATTTTAAATTCAAATATGATTGTAGTTATTTTATTTATTATTTATTTTTTATTTATTTATTACTATGGCTTTTTTCTATCAGTGTACTTGACACACAATGATGTTTTCTAGCAGAACACAGACACCAAGCCAGCATAATTGTATCCGCAAAGTAAAATTTTCGATAAATTCTGCCGCAGCGCTTCTCCCAGCTCAACTGGACAGCCAGCTTGACGCATATAGTTCTCTCGCTCTGACTGAAGGCATTTTCCATAAGGCCATCTTTATTTTTTCAGCTAGTCAGTTAGCAAGTCTAATGTCATATGGCTATTTGCAGATGTTACACTTGGCCTTTTGGTCGTCCAAATGCTCAAAATGATCCCAAATCGAACTTAAACTGCGTTTTAGATACAAATTCTGTTCACTTGCTTAAGGTTAAATTTTTTGTTGTACAAGGCGCTCAATCTTCAGCATGGTGGCAACACTGTTTCTATGAACTGTGTGGCAACTTTTCTTACAGAGTCGCGTTTTTGCTTTGAATTTCCAATTTTAATACAAAACATTAAGTATGTCTCTTAAACGCAAATTAAGTTCCATTTGGGATCATTTTGAGCATTTGGACGACCAAAAGGCCAAGTGTAACATCTGCAAGGTAATTTTGTCTTGCGTATCGCAGAAAAATCTTGGTCGCCACCTAAAGGCAAAACATCCATGTGCTTTAGTAAGCGTTGAACGCCAGAACACACTGCATTCAAGCGATTCAGGAGGCAATGCAACAGAAACACAGCGCAGTATCTTTGATTTTATCCATCGACCCCCACCGGCCCGAAAATGTGAAGAGATCGATCGACAGCTTGTTCGAATGGTGGCAAAAGGGCATCATGCCCTTAGAATAGTCGAGGAGCCTGACTTTAAAAAACTGATCGAGGATGTTTCCCATTGCCCGGGCTACAAGTTGCCGACTAGGAAAACACTGTCAACCGTACTGATGACAAACGTCCGAGCTGAGCTCGCTGGAAATATAAAAGAGATCGTTTCTTCCGCTTCAGCGGTTTGTTTGACAACAGACGGATGGACTTCATTGACAAATGAGTGTTATATGGCGGTAACAGCTCACTATATTTCCACTGAAACGACAACGTTACATTCGCATATGCTTGCATGTGAAGCCTTTAATGAGAGGCATACTAGCATAAACCTATGCTCGTATTTGAACAAAATTGTGGCTGAATGGTGTATCGAAGATAAAATCGTAGCAATCACGTCCGATAATGCCGCTAATATTGTGGGTGCAGTTAAGCTTGGAAACTGGCGGCACATCCCCTGCTTTGCTCATACACTGAATTTAATTGTCCAAAACGGGCTAAAACAAATATCCGAGACACGAAAAAAGGTCAAAGCAATCGTGGAGTTTTTTAATCGCAGCGCAGTTGGAACCAAAAAGTTAAAGGAGGCACAGCGGCAAACGCATCTGCCAGATTTAAAATTGGTACAGGATGTACAGACAAGATGGAATTCCACATTTAAAATGTTTGAGCGACTGCTAACTTTAAAAGAGGTGGTTATGGTAGCCGTGTCTATACTTCGCCCTGATCTTATTCTAACCCACCAAGACTGGAAAATAATTGAAGATTTGTTGCCGGTGCTAAAACCTTTCTATCAAGTAACATTAGAAATTTCTTCGGAGAAAAATGTTACTCTTTCGAGAGTCATTATTCTCAGCAATTTATTATTTTTAAAAATGGAAAAAATTGGTGAAAATTGTTTTAATGATTCGGTTTCGTTGGTTGTTGAGGAGCTACAACGTGAAATGACTTATAGATTCAAAGAGTTTGAAAACAACGATTTGTATGCTGAAAGCACAATTTTGGATCCTCGTTTCAAAGGTCGCCTGTTTCGATCAAAGCTTAGCTTGGAGGCAGCAATTGAATCTTTAAAGGCTAAAGTCATTGAAAATAGTTTTGATTTTCTAACGGAAACTGGAAAAACTGATAGCAACGTAGTGAAGGAGGAAACTGGAAATAATGACTTGTGGGAGGAGTACGATAATTTATTTAAAGAGTCATCGAAACCAAGCAACGACATGTCAGCTGCGATTAAAGAGGTGGATAGATATCTGGCAGAGGAATGCCTAAATAGGACTGATGATCCTTTGATCTGGTGGGAGTCAAGAAAAGATGCTTATCCACGCCTACATGCCATCGCATTGAAGCGCTTGTGTTTGCTGGCAACATCTGTGCCTTGCGAGAGACTTTTTTCCGCAGCTGGCGAAATTATTAGAAAGAGGCGAACTCTTTTAAATCCCAATAAGGTGGAGAACCTTATGTTCCTTCACAGCAACATGTAAACACAAAGGTGAACATTTTTATTATTTGTTTAATTTTTCCAATTAATCACAAACCATTTTTATCCAGCACAGCACTTCTGAATCTCAGCCTCTAGTCCAGGGCTCTAAGCTTGTTTTATCCATGAATAATGATCTCCACATGCCGTATTGAAATATATTCTTTTTTTTTTTTTTGCTTATTTTTTATTAAATATTCCTACCGTATTGAAATACATGAATTAACTTTTTTTTTGCCTTTTCTTTTTCTTAATAAAATATTCTTACTTTTATGTATTGTTATCCGATATTCTTTAATATTTGGGTTGGGGGGGTTTTGCTAAACATACTTATTCATGCATATGTACATCTATTTGTAAGTATGTCGAATGAACCACAAAAATAAACTGGGGAAAATTAACAAATGTTTGAAAAACAAAGCATTGAACTGAGTGAACCACTGAACAGGGAACAACTGAACAACTGAACAAGTGAGTGAACAACTGAACAACTGAACAAGTGAGTGAACAACTGAACAACTGAACAAGTGAGTGAACAAGTGAACAACTGAGTGAACAAGTGAACAACTGAGTGAACAAGTGAACAACTGAGTGAACAAGTGAACAACTGAGTGAACAAGTGAACAACTGAGTGAACAAGTGAACAACTGAGTGAACAAATGAGCATCTGAGCAAAGTGAGCGAGTTGTTCACTCACTTAAAAGTGAGCAACTGAACTTGTTCAGTAAAGTGAACACTCTTTACCCAACTCTAGTGCATATACCACCCGTGTTCTGCAGCCAATGCCATGACCAGCCTGATCGTTGAGTATCTGGCAACTGGTGAAAAAGTCTCGGTGAAGTTTACTCCATATCGCTGAGCACAACCCTTGGCAACAAGTCGGGCTTTGAAGTGCTCGACATTGCCATCCTTGTCACGCTTTAGTGCGTACACCCACATACATCCCATAGGTTTTTCACCCTTTGGTAGATCGACTAGAGACCAAGTCTTATTTTTGAGAAGACTGTTCATTTCCGTTTTCATTGAAGCACGCCAGTCCGCTGCATGATTACTCGTTAATGCCTCATTTGCATTAGCAGGGACACTAATAGCTTCAGCCGATATGGTGTTCAGCATGTGATATTCCTTCGCTGGGCGTCCAGGCCGACACGTATAAACCTTTTTCGGTCTCCCGCGACCCCTTCGTGCTCTTTCTGAAATCGGCTGTCCGTCGACCGACTGTCTGTCATCGTCAACTCGATCTGAACCTTCTGGCTCCTCTGTGTTTCGCATATCGTCCATTTCAACTAAGGATTCATCCTCACTAGCCACGTCCAGGGCCTCCTCGTCCGGAATAGAATGCTTCTGGAACTCTACAAGCTGCGGCTGCACATATTCAGCAGCACTCGACGAAGGCATGCGATTCCTATACAGGGAGCTCTCGATGAAAATTACATCTCGTGCCTCAATCACTTTCTGTTTTTCGGGAGTAAACAGCCTTTATGCCTTTGCTGTTTCAGAATAACCGACCAAATAATGCTCTTCGCCTTTTGGCGAAAATTTCTTATGTTGAGTTTTATTCAACACAATTGCCTTGGCACCAAAGATCCGCAAATGGCCGACACAGGGCTTCCTTCCTGTCCAAACTTCAAACGGTGTCATGCCAGGTAAAGTTGAAGATTCTGCACGGTTACGCAAATATGCAGCAGTTTTGATTGCTTCTGCCCAGAATCGCTCGTCCAATCCTGCATGAAAGAGCATGCTGCGGACCATTTCTAACAATGTACGATTGGCTCGTTCCGCGACACCATTCTGTTGGGGGGTATGAGGCACAGTTAATTGTCTTTTTACCCCGTTGTCAACAAGATATGACTCAAACGCGTCACTCAAGTATTCGCGACCGTTATCGCTTCTCAAGAGTACCAACTTCTTTCCCGACTGATTTTCCGCGAATGATTTAAATTGTTTGAACTTGACTAAGATTTCGTCTCTTGTCTTCAGAAAATCAACAAACACATAGCGCGATTTGTCATCGATGAATGTTACGAAGTACCGAGCTCCGCCTAAGGAGTTTTTATTCATTGGTCCGCAAATGTCAGTATGCACCAATCCAAGAACATTGTTTGCACGGCTTGCACTAGCTTTTGGGAATTGCTTTACACAAATTTTGCATTTTGCACAGGTTTCGCACACCTGGCCGTTCATGTCATTTAATGGACTTGTTTTAATACCGTTAACCATTTTTTCACACATCATCTTTTTTAGGCTTGCATAGTTTAAATGTCCGAAACGATCGTGCCACACGTTTACTGGGTTTGTTTGTACATTTAAGCATTTGTTTTCTTGATTTTGGAACAAGAACAAATCGCGCTGCTTTTTTGCAACCATTATGGCGACGCCTTTATTGTTTTTCACACGCGCTTCTGTCTTTGCAAATTCAACAGAGAAACCATTTTCGATGGCCTTGGACACTGACATAAAATTGCATTGCAATTCCTTCACATACAAAACGTCGAGAAGTTTTATGTGGTTATTTTCCCAAATCAAATCCACTGTGCCGCTCCCTTCAGCTTCTATGTAGCTATTGCCCGCTAAAGCAATTCGCTCTTTGTGCTCTTTTAGTTTGGAAAAACGAGTTCGCTCACAACACAAGTGAGCCGTGGCACCACTGTCGACACACCACATACTCTTCGGAAAGGGAGTTTTAGACGCGCACGCAAAAACGGAATACGATTTCTCTCTTTCGGTTTCGTTATTTCCTTTCGGTGTGTTTTCTTGATTGTTCTTTGCTCTACACTTTGACGCCTTGTGTCCGCGACGACCACACGACCAGCAAATTATCCCACTCGGGCCATTCGTTTTCTTCTGTCCGTTTTCGTTATTCGTCTTTTGCTTTGACGACGACCAATTTTTAACACCCGAACCGAACGCTCGTTGTTCACTTTTCTCTGCACATTCTTGATTTGCTTTGCACTTGTCTCCTTCTTCATGAAGCTTTACTTTCAGAGAGTTCAAATTTGGCAAACAATCACGTGTCTCCATTGCTACCACAAAATTTTCGTAGGCCTCGGGCAGGCTCGATAGCAACAGAATAGACAAAATTTCTTCAGGAACTGTTAAGTCAATTTCTTTCATTTTTTCCACGATCGCACAAAAATTATTTACGTGGTTCACTACCGATTCATTTTCGCTCATTTTTATGAACAACAACAAAAAGGGAGACGAGAGAACGCCGCTTCATTGCGACTCATACATACATGCTTACTTATGTTGGATAATGCATAACAGAAAGAAAAATAGAGAAGACACAGTGCGTTGTTTAAGTTTACATATTCAACACTCCTTCTCAACGCATTATGTTTGACTTTACAAATATCATTTCAAATTACAATCAGCATAATCCCATTAATTTCATACATTTCTCGTGCTTAACTTTAGACAAATTTTTGGTTAATACATCAGATATCATTTCTTCAGTGGGAACATATTCTATTTCAATTACATTTTTCTTAAACATTTCCCTAACATGATGGTACTTAATATCTATATGTTTGCTTCGTGCGTGGAAGGTCGCATTCTTAACAAGATGTTGAGCGCTCTGATTATCGCTGAAGATCTTCACTGGACGGAGCTTTCCAACGCCAACACCCAATTCATCAACCAGCTTGATAATGTAGGCCGCTTCTTTATATAGCCAGATAGCCAGATACATCAGAGACCCAATCAATGATTGATAGGCCACCTGATTCACACGTACGCAGCTCGGATTGTCGCATTTTACTTGGTGTCCTGCCTCTAGTGGTGTAACATTTGGCTTGCAGCACTGCATAGAGTAATCTCTGAGTAGATCCTCTATATACTGCTTGTGGCCAACCCTCACGCTTCCGGTCTCGCCATCTCTCTCCACTTCCATTCCTGGGAAATGCTTTAGTTGGCCGCCATCGACCACTTTAAACTCGTCAGCAATGGCAGTCTTGACGCTTTCAAGATATCCTCTGTCGGAACTGGCTATTAGAAGATCATCTACGTATACAACAATAATACAAATATTAGTAGAAACTTTTCTAGAATACAAACACGGCTCGCTTGCACATGGTAGAAATCCAAGCTTGATGAGTGTAGAATTGAGTTTCTCGTTCCATTCCCTGCCGCTCTGCTTTAGACCATACAACGATTTGTGCAACTTTAGCACACGCTCAGGATATTGATGATCAATGAATGCCTCCGGCTGACGCATGTAGATGACATCATGTAACTCGCTATTAAGATACGCTGACGAAACGTCCATTTGGTGCATATACCACCCGTGTTCTGCAGCCAATGCCATGACCAGCCTGATCGTTGAGTATCTGGCAACTGGTGAAAAAGTCTCGGTGAAGTTTACTCCATATCGCTGAGCACAACCCTTGGCAACAAGTCGGGCTTTGAAGCGCTCGACATTGCCATCCTTGTCACGCTTTAGTGCGTACACCCACATACATCCGATAGGTTTTTCACCCTTTGGTAGATCGACTAGAGACCAAGTCTTATTTTTCAGAAGACTGTTCATTTCCGTTTTCATTGAAGCACGCCAGTCCGCTGCATGATTACTCGTTAATGACTCATTTGCATTAGCAGGGACACTAATAGCTTCAGCCGATATGGTGTTCAGCATGTGATATTCCTTCGCTGGGCGTCCAGTCCGACCCGTATAAACCTTTTTCGGTCTCCCGCGACCCCTTCGTGCTCCTTCTGAAATCGGCTGTCCGACGACCGACTGTCTGTCATCGTCAACTCGATCTGAACCTTCTGGCTCCTCTGTGTTTCGCATATCGTCCATTTCAACTAAGGATTCATCCTCACTAGCCACGTCCAGGGCCTCCTCGTCCGGAATAGAATGCTTCTGGAACTCTACAAGCTGCGGCTGCACATATTCAGCAGCACTCGACGAAGGCATGCGATTCCTATACAGGGAGCTCTCGATGAAAATTACATCTCGTGCCTCAATCACTTTCTGTTTTTCGGGATTAAACAGCCTATATGCCTTTGCTGTTTCAGAATAACCGACCAAATAATGCTCTTCGCCTTTTGGCGAAAATTTCTTATGTTGAGTTTTATTCAACACAATTGCCTTCGCACCAAAGATCCGCAAATGGCCGACACAGGGCTTCCTTCCTGTCCAAACTTCAAACGGTGTCATACCAGGTAAAGTTGAAGATTCTGCACGGTTACGCAAATATGCAGCAGTTTTGATTGCTTCTGCCCAGAATCGCTCGTTCAATCCTGCATGAAAGAGCATGCTGCGGGCCATTTCTACCAATGTACGATTGGCTCGTTCCGCGACACCATTCTGTTGGGGGGTATGAGGCACAGTTAATTGTCTTTTTACCCCGTTGTCAACAAGATATGACTCAAGCGCGTCACTCAATTATTCGCGACCGTTATCGCTTCTCAAGAGTACCAACTTCTTTCCCGATTGATTTTCCGCGAATGATTTAAATTGTTTGAAATTGACTAAGATTTCGTCTCTTGTCTTCAGAAAATCAACAAATACATAGCGATGTCATCGATGAATGTTACGAAGTACCGAGCTCCGCCTAAGGAGTTTTTATTCATTGGTCCGCAAACGTCAGTATGCACCAATCCAAGAACATTGTTTGCACGGCTTGCACTAGCTTTTGGGAATTGCTTTACACAAATTTTGCATTTTGCACAGGTTTCGCACACCTGGCCGTTCATGTCATTTAATGGACTTGTTTTAATACCGTTAACCATTTTTTCACACATCATCTTTTTTAGGCTTGCATAGTTTAAATGTCCGAAACGATCGTGCCACACGTTTACTGGGTTTGTTTGTACATTTAAGCATTTGTTTTCTTGATTTTGGAACAAGAACAAATCGTGCTGCTTTTTTGCAACCATTATGGCGACGCCTTTATTGTTTTTCACACGAGCTTCTGTCTTTGCAAATTCAACAGAGAAACCATTTTCGATGGCCTTGGACACCGACATAAAATTGCATTGCAATTCCTTCACATACAAAACGTCGAGAAGTTTTATGTGGTTATTTTCCCAAATCAAATCCACTGTGCCGCTCCCTTCAGCTTCTATGGAGCTATTGCCCGCTAAAGCAATTCGCTCTTTGTGCTCTTTTAGTTCGGAAAAAGGAGATCGCTCACAACACAAGTGAGCCGTGGCACCACTGTCGACACACCACATACTCTTCGGAAAGAGAGTTTTAGACGCGCACGCAAAAACGGAATACGATTTCTCTCTTTCGGTTTCGTTATTTCCTTTCGGTGTGTTTTCTTGATTGTTCTTTGCTCTACACTTTGACGCCTTGTGTACGCGACGACCACACGACCAGCAAATTATCCCACTCGGGCCATTTGTTTTCTTCTGTCCGTTTTCGTTATTCGTCTTTTGCTTTGACGACGACCAATTTTTAACACCCGAACCGAACGCTCGTTGTTCACTTTTCTCTGCACATTCTTGATTTGCCTTGCGCCTGTCTCCTTCTTCATGAAGCTTTACTTTCAGAGAGTTCAAATTTGGCAAACAATCACGTGTCTCCATTGCTACCACAAAATTTTCGTAGGCCTCGGGCAGGCTCGATAGCAACAGAATAGACAAAATTTCTTCAGGAACTGTTAAGTCAATTTCTTTCATTTTTTCCACGATCGCACAAAAATTATTTACGTGGTTCACTACCGATTCATTT
>JAECWT010000255.1:0-167507 GCA_018150885.1 Drosophila tristis | reverse complement strand
GCAACGTGCGCTCTATCGATAGTACTACCCACAGACGAAATATTTATATCGATAGAACTATCGTTGGCTTGCAGCTGTATCATAATAAAAATAAATAAAGTAACTTGGATTACAGAAAAAAATCCACAGGTTTTATAATTACCTCATGAATGCTGCTGTCCGTGTGAAAACGGGAAAAGCTCTGCAGAGGTTCAAATCGTAGCCAATTTGGGAAAACTGTAAACGGAAAAACACAAAGCACTGTTCTGTGCGTGTGTGTGTGTGAATTTGTGTGGGCGCCGCGTAAACAACAACACCAACAATGGTCGGAATTATTGATGAAACGCAGCTGTTTTATCCCCTGGGAACACGCATCAAAATAGCAAACAACTACGGTACAGTGCGATATGTGGGCGAGGTAAGGGAGAAAAAAAACACATTAGCTTACGACGTGATTCGAACGAGTGCATTTTGCAGGTGATGGGACACATGGGCACTTGGCTGGGCATTGAGTGGGATGACGGCATGCGAGGCAAGCACAATGGGATTGTGGATGGCAAGCGCTACTTTCAAACGCATATGCCCACCGCCGGCAGTTTCATACGTCCGGGAAAGGTGGGGCCTTGCGCGAGCCTGGAGGATGCTGCCCGGGAGCGGTATCTGAATTACGACTCGAGCAATGTGGATGAATCGCTCATTCGGGAGGCCCAGGCCAGTCTTCAGGCCTCGCTATTCGAGGTCGTGGGGATGGACAAGATAGCGCGCAAGCAAAGCAAGTTCGAGCAACTTTCGGAGGTGAGCGTCGATGAGACGCCAGTGAATGCGGCCGGGTACCTGAAGGATTTGACGCAGCTGACGACGCTGAATGTAAACCATACGTTGATCTGGAACTGGGAGACAGTGGCCAGCATAACGCAGCAGCTGCCAACCTTGAAGAATCTGAATCTTAGGTGAGTCAGCGCTCGAATCACTTACTTGTTCGGTTGATGACATAATTGTTTAGCTCTAACCGCTTGGTCCTGCCCTCGGCATCACAAATTGCGGAGTTGGAGCCTGCCTTCCGTCATCTGAAGCACATAAATTTAAGTAGTTGCGGCTTCACCGACTGGAAGGATGTCATGCAGACGGCCCTACTCTGGCCGCACATTGTGTCGTTGAGTCTGCAAGAGAACCCCCTAAGTCAACTTGCAGTGGTCGACTGCAAGCGGATTTTCACTCAGCTGCAGGAACTTGACTTGCATCGCACAAATCTTATGGATTTCGATCAAGTTGTCAAGTTGAGCAATATCACCACATTGCGCTCATTGAATCTCATAGAGAACGGAATTGAAGAGATTAAGTTGCCCGACTGTGAGCCTCAGGACAAACTCAACATGTTTGAGTCTCTGGAGAAACTCAACTTACTCCACAATCCCATTTGGAATGAGGTAAGCGCCAACGATCGGTTTTGATCAGTTGCATTAACTGTTTAATAATGTTTACCACAGGCTGCTGCATTCAACGAGTTGGATAAGCTGCCGAAGTTGAATCATCTGTGCAAGACGCCGCATTTGAAGTCAAACTTTGATGAAATGGTATCCAAAGCTGTTGGCTGCATTGCAGGTTTGCAGTTCATCAATAAAGCGAAAGTCACTGCGGGGGAGAGGCGTGGCGCCGAGTACGATATTTGGAAGAAATACTCCTTGGAATGGATGCAGGCGATGCAACAAGGAACAGATGCTTTACGCGAGTTCTGCAGGAAGCATCGCACCTATCCGTTCCTAGTTAAAAGTACGCACACCTATTATTTGAATCGTTTAGCTTTCTAAACATGGCCTTTCTCTCACTATATAGAGTATGGCTCTCCTGCGGACTTTGTTCCAGGCATACAGGTCAAGAAATCGAATTTGATCAAGCTCTTCATAGTGCATCAGTCGACCGGCGAGATCTGGGAGAAGAAAGTGCCGCGAATGATAACAGTGCAAACATTGCAGGGACTGGTCATGAAGCGGTTCCGGCTGACTGACATCGTTCCCCAGCTTTGTTACCATGATGCCAAGCATCCCGAGCTGGTGGTTCCCCTGGATAACAATGCCAAAACTCTGGACTTCTATTCAGTGCAGGAACACGACACAGTTTTGGTTCAGTAGCGGCTGCCCCATATTTTAAATCGGCTACCATTCTCTTTTTGGTATTCAATACTGGTATTTTAGTTTTATTCAATGTGCTAAATTATTGTTCTGATCCGAGGCACTTGCAAATTTAAATTACTAATGTTATCGTTTAGGTACTGATAAGTTGAAATTTCCACTGCAATTACATGCGATATTTATATTTTGTTTTGCTTATAAAACCTAAACAACAAGTTGCCTAATCAATTTTCTATGAAAACATTTTGGGAATGTTCAAAACATGCTTTCGGATACTCGAAAATTTTTGCTTGACAAAATGTTGAGTTACGCAGTATGGAAGACATAGTTATGAAAAGCGCTTATTTAAGTAAATATGTATGTATCTACATGAGTACATGTACATATGTATGCATTTACATATTGTACTGTGTGACAAAAATACAAGAGTTTCTACAAAGTATATTAGGCCTCTTTTGTTTTGCAGATTGAGTAGAATGTTACAAATAAGACTGAACACAGACAAAGTCGAGAGGACTGGCTTCAAAAAGGTCAAACTGTGCTATGTATGTATGTACCGATGTACATGCATGCATGTTCATATTTACATGTTAAAATATTGTTTGTAGTCAGGAAAGCATCGCGCAACAAGAGCGCCAGCGTCAGGGATGGCAGACAACGTTGTCCCAAGCTCCAAACCAAAAATATTGTTTGACCCTCATTAAGTTTGAAATTTGTTTCGCTCGGCAAAAGCAAGGAGCACATTAGGATGGGATGAAAGAGTGGTTGAAACTAAAAATACCCTTCATTGGGAAAGCTTTTCACCCTACGAAAAAAGTACTTTAATTTTTGATCAGCATAACCATCCGTCCGATTCGATATAGCAAATTCATGAAAACGATAGTTTGATTGCAGAAAATTATATTTAGAATAGAATCTGTTTTTATTTACCCAAAATATTCTAATGGATTTTACTAAGATCAGATCAAGTTTCTATAATCTATATAAACGCTTTGGAAAAAATTCACTAAATTCCTTTAGTTCACCCTTGCCGGTCGCGGAAAATTGTTGCAACATTCGTTGGTTGCCGCTTCTGACAAAAAGTTGATGAGCCTTCTTGAAGAGAGTATAAGGAAAATAAAGAAGAACATAAACCGAAAACAAGGGAAGCCTCAACAAAGTAAGATGCGAGAAGTTAGTTTTTCTTTTCCTTCCTTTTTGCCTCTCCCCAACTCATTTCCCTTGCCCGTGATGTAAATAGCAGGGCAGGGGCAAGAACAACATCAGTGGGAATACGAGGAACAGCGCTGGCGGCAAACTTACAGAAAAGTAAGGTAAATATTTTCGGCTGGCTGTGGGCAGTGGGCCAGGCCAAAGCATAACGAGATTCATCTACCACCCTGCCTCCCTCTCTCAATCACTTTCTGCCGTGCTCCACGAACAATAATATAATTTCATATACATACATGTGTATGTACATATCTTATACATACTCGTACATAAGCGCATAAGGGGACTCTACTGAACTTTCACATCATTAGAGAGCTGTTAACAACGCCAAAAAGGAGAAGCTAGCTTAAATATCCATCTGAGGTCCGGCAAAGCTTGCCTTACTTACGTACATATGTACGCTTTTCCTTGCTTTGTTGTTGCAATGCTGACACTCACCTCGGATCATAAACCATCCGCTTGAGCGTATGCACTGAAAAGTACAACTTTCGCATAAGCTCGGAAAACTTTCACCCTCACGGAGCTAAGAGTAAACAGATTTGCAGGGGAGCGGACCAGCAAACAACTGGGGTACCGTACCTTAATGAAAATGTACTAAAAGTGCGGAGCAACGCTTAAAAAATTATGGAAAAATAAACATAGAGTGTGCAGGGGAAATGGGAGAGTGAGAAAATGAATAAAAGGCGGCACACGAAAAGTAAAAAGTGCGATAAAAAAAATGCGCCTTCTCTTTCTGGGCCTCCTTCCAGATGCCAAGTTATATGGAAAGGAAGGTGGGAGTGCCGGCCAGAACACGCTCTATGCAACACATTTTCAGTAGTCGTTTGCGTTACCTGCCATTCCATATAATTTCTTATATACATGCACACATACATATGTATGTATGCATATTGTAGGTAAACCCACTGCTCTGCTTTCATCTCTTCTCTTCGGCTTCTCTTTTCTCGAGGTGATTATCCATAATCCCCAAAAAGCGTTCGTTGGGCGGAGGATGACGATGACTCCCGGCTGTCGGATTGGATGACTAAAGACAAAGTTGCCGTTGCCCAGAAGATAAATGCGGGATGTAATATTCGCTTGTCCCGCAGCCATGTCGTGTCCTGCCCCACCTCCAGGCAGGATACACAGGTACGAGATGGCGGCGTTAATATTTGTATCTGCGCACGAATCTGTAGTCTGGCGGCGATAAAGCATCTTTGTGGCGACAATGAATCGGGGATAAAGCTTTTTACGTGCCAGCGGGTAAATAAAGTGCTTCTCCGTTTCTCAGACTCATCCCATCCCAGACACATACACAGCTGTTTCGGCTGTTGCTCTTTGTTTGTCAGCTCCGGCGCTGATTTCGCATAATTTTATGCAAGTGAATTTGCCCAAGAGAACAACCGGAGGATACGGATACGCCGTCGACCAAATCTGGTCGCCCACACTGAGAAATCTTTAATCAATTGCTCACAGAAACGCCCTTTTGCCAATCATCATCATATACATTAATTAACTTGTAAATAATATCACCTCTGTTATGATCAAACAAATTTAAATTCCTAAAAATTGTTCTGGTTTCGCTCAGTGCTGACCACACCTCAAATTCTCACAAATTACAAATGGGCCTTTTATGCAGAGGAAACAACACGTTTTTGTGCGTGTGTATTTGGGTTCCTGGATGTTTGGTTTAAATTGAACTCCTCTCCAGCCCAGACTCGGATCCACTGCCAGAAAGCTACTTACTGAGGGCAACGAAAACCACAGAGAACTCATTTCCCTTTGAAGCCAAACGAAATAAGTTTTCTACGCTTTGCAGAATGTGTAAATGAATATCCATCCACTGGTGCTCCACGGTGTGATGTGGCAAGGGCAGGCCAACAACATCCATGACTCCGCCTAAATGGGTCCGAATCGAATAAAGCCATTCCGAAGTGCATTTGACTGGAAGACCGCAAAACCAATTGCTCATATTTCTCTGTGGTACGGTCGAGACGAGGGGCAAAGAAAGAGAAAAAAATCAACATTTATCCAAACGAAATAACCTCCATGTAGCTCCACTCGCATCCACCATCCATAAACACATCCTGACACCCACCTGAGTGTGCTCGAAGCGACCCATGTCCATGACATCCATGACATGTGCGGAGTGTGCTCTCCCTTCAGCCACGAAAAAGCTGCAGTTTCACTGCCGGGAGCTGCTGTGCTGTGCTGTGCTCTGGCCGGGCAACAAGTTGGATTGCTGATGCGGGCCCCCTGGTCCTGGGCGGCACTGGCTGTGGCTGTTGCCCCTGACACACTTCCACCGTGCAAACAATCTTTGCGACATTGTCTTGGCCATGTACACGGGAAATACAGTAAAGTCATCTCTATTATGGGCGACCGGGAAGGGCTGACGCGGACTGAACTTTTATGTCACAAGCATGCGACTTTATCGAGCCGCTGCCCGGGCAGACAAAACCCCTCCTTTTCCCTTTGGCATTGCAAGTCGCACAGAACATGGGTTTCGACTTTGGCTTTAATGTGGAGTCATCTGCCCATCGCAGCCGAGTTCCTAGAAATTTCCTCGTACTGTTAAAGCCAAACCATCTTTTAAATAACAATTCCGGCAATATTTCCGCAAAAATGAATTTTAAAATGGACAGTGTGAAACACAAATTCAACTACAAATAGTATGGTTTTTATGCAACGTTTTCTTATACGTTAAAGTTATGATGAAATCAGGAATTCCATACAGACCCTAGGAGCAATAACAATAGTCAGCCATTATGCTTAGTATGGGCCATGCCATGCTCCATTTCATTGTTGCTAATTTGGAACGGTTTGTAATTTTGTATATTTGACATTTTGTATGAATTGGTACCCTTGTCAGTCGGCATCCATCGATGGGATGTGTTCCGTTTTGGTCCTTGAACACCTATTTGTGTCCCGGACACGGATCGGCTTGGTCGGGCATGTTGTTATGCAAATTACAGACCCGCGCACACATGACTGCGTGTATGATTTGAATGGGAATAGGACGAGCGGGACTCAGAGATGGGGCGCATGTGTCGTACACCGGGGTGGGGTAGAGGTGAGCCGAATTCAAAGTAAACGTTTTGAATGGTTTTAATAACTTTACACACTCACACTCGCACACACTCGGCGCTCACCTGCTGAAGCAACGACAACAGCGACTAGGGACAACAATGGTCCTTGGTAATGCGAGTTGGATGAACCTCATACATATACACATATGTATGCATGTATGCATGTGTGTACGTTTCTATGTTCTGCATGGCAGATGGCTTAAATGCCTTCGCAGCTGAAAATTAATTCCGCTCACTAGCCTTCATGCCTCAGGGTCGCCCCTGGACTGACTGAACGAAATTAAGGCTAACGAGGATTAGACAAAAGTTTATACATACACACATACACATACATACATACGCATCTATCGCATCTATCAGAGTTGGCCAACCTGCGTTACGGCTCCAGTTCCAATTCCTATCGTCGTTAAGCGGTCCAACATAATTAGGTTAAGACCACAAGGGGATACAGTACCGTACATAAATCCCTGATGATCCATGGATAATTTACAAGTATGACGCACATTTGTTCACATTTTAATACTTTGAAAATTGCCCAGTCGAAATGGGCATTTTTCTTTAGATGTCTCTGCATCAAGAGTTTCTGTCGAAAGGAAATGTTTAAATTTGTTAGTAGATCCTCTCGACTCACTCACGGACACTTCCAACAAAGTTTGGCGATGTTTTGGCTTCGTTGCTTCCTTCCGAAAGTGAATGAAATTATGCTGGCAAACTTTTTAAATGAAGTCAAAAGATAATTAAATCCCATTTTTATTTCTGGGCGTCAAAGCGCTTTGTTGCCAAGTTATTAAGAAGCGCCCAAAGGCCCGAGCTGGAGCGAGCCCCAAGCTCAGCATAGTTGGGTCTGGCAAGAATTTACGTAGAGCTCTTTTCAATGGAAACAATGCTCTTAATTAAAGCAGAATTGCTGTCGCCCTTCCTGGCCCCCCGCTTGAATGCAGGATGAATCTGTGAGCAGGTGAGCCAAAACCAATTACAAAAGCTGGCCAAAAATCCAAAACAGACAGACAGCCAGCAAGAGAGGTAGAGGAATGGGGATAAAGAGTGGGAGTGAGTACCTCTCATATGCAAAACACGTATACTACGTGTGGGCCATAAGTCAGGCAATTTCGAAAGCTTGTGTGTGTTTCGGACGGGAGGCTGCTGAAAAATGTCGGATGGTGTAGAATGCAGGATGCACCTGGCAGCTGGTACCTGGCAGCGGGCACCTGGCAACTGGCACCTGACCTAAACACGATTCCACGGAAGAATAGCTGTCCCTGTGGGGCAATCACGGTGATGCTATTTTGGGGATCACGATTATGCACGTTCATTGCAGGTAAAACAGGTAGCACAGCACCCACCCACCCGTGACAGCATAAATCGCAGAAACCCAGCCAAAAATGAAGTTGCCAAGCCAAAATTTTGTGGCCGTGTTGTGGCGGAAAATGAAAGTTAATTGGTTTAAGGAGCTTTACTGTCGAGGCGATGAAGTGGCAGCAGGCGGGAAGCAGACGGGAGCAGGAGCAGGCGTCTGTTCGCGCATTCCTCGGTGGCGAAACGAGCCAGCCCAAGTGCCAGACTTGACGAAGCGCAATGAGGCGGAATGCGTGAAAACGGCGTGGAAGGAAGAGGTTTAGGCGGGCCTGTAATCAGCCTAGGACATCATGGCTTAAGCCATAGTGATATGGCTGAATGAATTCATTTGCAAGCCATCACCGCTCCCGCTCCCCTGCACCTCGAATGGGTAATAATTCGCTGGTTGTTGCTACTAATTGGCAAAGTTTTGCCGAGCACTTAGTGTCAAGCAAATTGCCGTCGCTTATTAAATGACTTATATGGAATGGGATCTGATATTTCTGCAGGATAACACGAGAATACAAATTCAATGTGCAACACTGCTTTTCCCTCTCTGAATTCCATTATTAAACGCTAATTGGACTTGCAACAGCCTGTCCAGCAATAGTTCCATCCCACGCATGTTCTCTATTAGCTATTCATCATGGACTGACCTCGACATTCTAACTGTACAGTGCGTATGGCAACAGTAAGAAGAGCGGCCGATTGAGTAGTTTTATTGACGAGGTTAATAGAAATGGCGGCATAAAGGAAGTGAAAACAATTTGTCCGAAACATCTGTTGGACAGGAGTGAACTTGGGATATTTAAATTAAGCAAATACATAGATTATTTATCTAAGTACCCATTTTTAAAGCTTAACAATTTTAATTCAAATGAATGTTCAAAATTACATTTAAAGTTTTAAATTAATATTTGTGTTGAGCTACTGAGCTTTTTCAGTAGCGTTGTTTTGCGAGGTTACTGAACAGACGATGATTGTTCACTTGATATATTCACAGTTTGTTGTGGTGTAGTTCATTAAATATGTATGTAGCATCGAAAAAAAGCGAAAGGTGTGCGGATTCGATGACGAAAGTTCACGATGGGTCGATTGAAGACTCGGGCCGTTATGAGCGTTTGAACTATGTGGCAGGCAAGTCACAGCAAAACGTTTAACTACGGTGACAAAGAATCTTAAAGTGTCTTCTGCTTTTTCTGCCGAGCCTCCCTCACAGCGGCAAACGAACGCCGAGAAAGGGCAGAGCACCAGCAGGAGCATAAGCAAAGGAAATCAAAACGGAGGTAAAAAGAGAAGTTAAATTAAGAGATGTTACATACATATGCTCAACTGCTCTCTGTGCTGCCATGGGCCGGCGCTTAGCCGAAAAATTTGTTTATAAAGCACATTGAAGCAGACTAGCACACACTAGTCATCGGTCATGAGTTCTGAAACGCACTGCACATCCTCCGCCCCACTGGCTGGCCCAATATTGATTAAGTGATAATCGCATTTGAATGGGATCTGCATATGCAGATTAAGTTACTCCATTCATCCGCGTGCATGTCCAATTATAGAAAATGCAAATGTTGCTCCTGTCGGCAGATGGAACACCTTGAACTGCAAGCACTTAATCAGCAGACTTCGAGCTCCGGGTGTTCGTTCGGAGTGACCTCAATTGAATTGCATTCCACTGAGCCTTCCACATATTCGTGCAGACGCTTATCAGCAGAAGGCAGACGGCCTGCTGGACAGGATAATCGCCCGGCATTGTTCTGTCCGTGTCCATAGGGCACACAAGCCCACACAAATGGCTTTCACAGTGGCAGTCGAGCAGGGGGAGGTTCGTTTTCCCCGATTAGGGCGACTCAATTAGACTGCCGTCAGTGAACAAAGTGATTATCTCGAGCCGAAGGCCAGCGTTGCTACCGATTTTACCGGCCATGTCCCTGTCGGTTGTGGAAAGCAAGTGTCAGGTTTCACATTGAATGGCAAATCAGAGCCCAGGCATGCGCTACCTTTACATCCCAGGGCGCTTGTTCGACCAATGTGTGGCAACATGAATTCCCCATCAGCAGACCATGCTGCGCCGGCCATGGCCATGGCCATGGATTGGATTGGATTGGATTGGATTGGATTGATTGGTAACCAATCTCAGAATGTAATAATTATCTGCTCATTTGAATTTATATTCGCTACGTTGATTGGCATTGTTCAGGCACACTCACACAGGACGTGAACTTGAATGCACATGTACAAGTATGTATGTATGTACATTGTACATTGTACATACTCGTTGTCCAATTATTTCACAATACTAAATTCTATTGGAATATTGAATTTCGTTGGGGGCGGACTTTGCGACTTTCGTTGGAGCAAGTTAATTTCATTGTTAAACAAACCGCAACCGCAGAGCAAACAGTGAAACGACCCCACAATAACAATAACAACAACAACGACAACAATAACGACAACAGCAAACAGATGGCCGAAACGACAATTCAACTTTAAACGAACCGGAAATGGGCGAAGGTCCCGGCCCGGGACCAGCACGGCACCAACCAAGGACACCATTAATCATGAGTAGCCACAGTTGGTCTGGGCTCCGTGTTCCTGGCACGCTTAGGCTTAGGCGGCTTTTTTCCTCCACTTCCGTGCTTTACTTTCAGCTCTTTCCTTTTGCGGCATTAAATTTTAATCCCGCTGCAAACACACACTGGCAAATGGACAAAAAAGGAGGATCCAACCTTTCCGACGAGCGTCCACCGCAAAAGTTAATGGTATTTGGGAAAGTGGCCAAACCCCTGGCCCAGCCCAGTGGCTGGGGATGCTGAGCCGAAACTTTTCTCGTGCAGTGCTGCGCGTCAATTTGCGCCTGAGTGCATGTGGGCGGACACTCTGCACACTCTTCCCAAATGCACAATACTTGTGTGCAATGTCACAAAACTTCACATCACACATCATGAATGTGGCTGCAGAGTGGAAAAGCTTGACAGAACACACACTCTCACTCAGAAGCAGATCCCGATGACCCTTCCCCACAGCCCACAATGACTCGCAATGCTGGCCAGACGGCAGGTCCAAGTGGCCGGTCGTAAGTTAGCCACGACGATGCCATAACAACATTAATGCGATCACTTACAGGTTGTAATCAATATCAAGAGCAACCAAACAACAAACAAGCCCCCCACCAGTGGCCGGAGGGAGGGCAGAATCAAAGAAAAGTTTCTGGCTTCTATTTCCAGAGTCCACGACGAAGTTCAGGTTACTGCTTGGTCGTTGCTGGTTGCTGGCTTGCTGGTTGCTGGCTTGCTGGTTGCTTTGGTTGGCCCATAAAAAACTTTTTCCATTACTTCTAGACCAGCTGCACATAGCTGTTCGGATGTCCCTCTCCTATTCGCACTCTCGTGGGGCATGGCCGGCATTTCCCATTCCATTGTTGTTTGCTGATAGGAGCATGATGCATGGCGTTCCCTTTTATTACACATTACATATAATATTGATTGATTGTTCGGGATGGACTCAGGACTCAGGACTGCTTCTGTTGACGTTCCGCGAGCAGGCCCTTGACTAAACTCACCAGCAGGTCCAAGCCTTCCTGGTTGCCGCTCTTGTAGTAGGGCAGGGCCTGCAGGCGCTTCACCCACCCAGCGAGAAGGGGATACTTGTCAGCTTCGATGGGTGCGAACGCCTCGGCCGTCGACACCGAGGCAATGCAGCACAGATCGGCGATGGTCAGTGCCTCGCCAGCCAGGTAGGGGCCGCCAGCCAGGCAGTGTTCGAGGCCGTCGTAGGCCTTTTGCACATAGGATATGCGGTCGGCGGGCACCTCGGACACCCCGAAGTAGATCACGGGCTCCACAATGAAACGGATACGGGGAAAGATGTGTCCGCAGTCGTAGTAGAGGCGTGCGTCCACTATGCGCCGCTGCGAGGGGTCCTTCGGGTACAGGGAGTCGGAAGCGCCTCCGAACTTGTCCGCCAGATAGCTGCAGATTATGTGCGAGTCGCTTACCACCGTGCCGTTGTCGTCCAGGACCGGAATCGTGTGCTGCGGATTTAGCTTGAGAAACTCCGCTGTCAGGTGCTCTCCCGCCTTTACATTAACAGGGCTGAGGGGCAAGGGAATGGCCAGACAGACCGGTTAAACAGAAAGCGAGAGCGAGGGAGAGCTACAACGTACCGTAGATCCAACTCCAGGCCCAGGGCGGCGGCTGTTAACAGCACGGACCGGCAGGGCGGGCTGCGGGGGGTGTAGTAGAGAACGGGTTTGTTTGACATTATTCGTTCTTGGGGAAACTAAAACAGATAAAATGATTAGAAATTTGCGATTAACTAAATAGAACACCGCCACCTTCACTTCTTAAACTCAGTTTAGCGAATGGCGAATGGAAAGAGAACCGCACAATCGATCGCTGGAGCTTTGAAAGCTCCCTCTCTTGCGTTCAAATTAGAGATGGGGCTGGAATACAGTCAATAGATGGATCCACATAATTAATACAAGCGAAACGTCCCAAAAGAACCTGCTGCGACAGCTCCCACCGGTCTTCGATACTATTTGGGCACGTACAAATTGCCCGAATTGCCCGCGCCCTAATGCGAGCGAGAGAGCGACAGGTCGAGAGAGTGATAGCGAAAGGCGATAGAAAGAAAGGTGTGAGTTAAAGACGCGAGAGAACGGCTGCATAGGCTGCTGCCGTGCGGGAGCATGAATATGTACATATGTATGTAGATGACAAAGTTAAGCAGTGGGCAGTAAAAATGCTGAACAATAATAGATATTTACTCTACTGCTGCACCACTGACTATGATCTGCTGATTATTTGGCTGCGTAACCAAACAACTATTATCGCTTATAAAAAATATGATTCTTGAGAAAAAATCCAAATCCTCCCAAAAATCTTTCTAACATATGCAACTACCTAACAAAAATACGAGAAAATGGTTCAATATCGGGCAACGGTATATTTTTAGCTGTTATTAACCTGGGAGACATTTTTGACCCGTGCGACAAAATTAAAAATATTTAATTTTAAAATTAAAAAACTCTACGAATATTTTCGTAATATTAGAACCATTCTATAGAGACATCAATGCACAACATGTACGCAAATCACATCAATATGTTGCCTCAACTTTCGCTGAAATCTGAGTTTGAGTTGTTATCTCAAGAACATCAAAAGTCTATTCGAAAGGTGTGTCGTAATGGTAAAACAATTTTGAAATCCGTCATATTTTGGCTCTTCTACATCTTGCAATGCGTACGACTGTCCCGTTCGACTGCAGAGAAATTCAATTATGAACATTAAAAGTGTATGTTTCCAGATCACAGCCTTCGTTGATGGAGCTGAGAACATTTTCCAAGCAAAAAATTTAACACATTTGGCCTACATTCATACCTACATATATGTAGTACATAGTACAGACACAGGTACATATGTATGCATGTCCACTCAGTCGAGAACTTCACCCGATGTGAACTTCTGAAAATGCTCTTAGCCAATTTAAATTTTAATTCACGCACCGAGCAGCTGACTTACTAAGAGGATTCCACATTTCCTGGGGGCAGCCCTTTTTCGTACACGTTTCCGAAAGGTGAAAAAATTTAATTTTTAAGCGGATTTCGGTATTAGTTAATGGCGCAGGCCAGAGGCACCTTTTCCGGACCCCCCTCCCAACCGCTCCTGCAGGAGCTTTTCCGTACAAAAAGTGAATATAATTGGATTTCGGCTGCTCTGCCGTCGAGTGGGTGAGCGAGATAGATGGATGAATATTGGTAGACTGGCTGAGAGGGAGAAGGACATGGAGAGATGTACGAGTGTTCGGAATGCAGCGGAGCAAGAAAGAAAGAGGAAAAACGTCGATAACATCGTCGCCGTCACCGTCTCCGGCCACGAACTCCACCTGAAGCTCAGAGTGCTGCTCACGTGGAAGGCTCTCAAATATTTGGTCACGGGCCACGGCGACACCGAAATGGGAAAAATGTTCGCCCAGGTATGCGGGTGGTCCGCGGAAAGGGAGCTCGCCTCCACCCCCATTCCCACACCAACCCCAGAAACACTTTTGCTCCTTCTCGGTATGCTGTGCCGAAGACAAATTTGTGAAAGCAATTTACAGTTATTAAAGCTTTTAGTGGGATCAAAAGCATGCTGCCTTCACTCCCCCAGCCTCCCCAAGCCTCCGCGTGTCGCCCTCTCTGAGCTCTGAGTACAAGGCATTAAATTTAATTTGGTAATTGAATAATTTCTGTGACAAACACAGACTCGGGGCCCGGCCCCCGCACACTGATAGCGAAAACTTTTGCTGTTGGGAAAACTATGTTGTCTTCGCTCTCTGCCTCTGCCCCTCCCTCTCCCAATGTCCCTGTCATTGTCTCGGCCTTAGTCACAGTTCCCCTGTTCCTGTCCCTGTCACTGTCCAGGCGTCAGGCCTTTGGGAATGAGCCTCAAAGCCTCAAAGGCGTCGCTGGAAAGCATTAACTAATTGATTGCCACTTGACGAGTGACATTTATCTTCATAACTCGGTTTTTTCCCGTTAATTGAAATCACAGAGAAGACTCCGACTAGGCGCAAACTAGGAAGCACCCGCTGGGTGCCGAGCAGATGTGGCTCTAAGGACTCCAAAATGTGCATGAGATTAATGGTAATGAGGGAGCAAGGCCACACAGACAGCTGTGTGAGCGGGCTCAAGCTCAAGTGCAAAATCCAGTGTTATTAATGATCCGTCGTTGGTTCGGAAGGGGTTTCGGGCCAGCCAATGGCGCAGCCAGAATCCTTCCATAAATATTACTTAATTCCATTGTTCCATGGCATTTATAACAATTAAACTGTGGGGATTCTTTGTCTAATTGTTCGATGCGACCCTGCAAACCAAACAAAGATGAGAGCAAAGCACTCTTCATATAATCGTAGAGAAGGGGGCGAGAGAGTCTCTCACTACGTGCATGTCAGAGAATGGCGGGAGGCGAGTGTGTGTCCTGCCAGGAATCTGATAAGCACAATGAAGATGCCCGCATAGAGCCCTTCTCTACCACTGCCCTGCAGCGCCTGGACCTCCCGCGTCTGCTTATCGTCATTTTGCTTTTTATTGGAATTGAACTTGTGCGACAAAGGAATGTCCAGCTGTAGATGTCCAGCTATGTAGTGTCTGGCTGGGCTGGGCGTATAAATCGTTGCTCAAATTAAAAGTGACATCCCATTATTTAGATATAGATACGAAGCGAGCCCCGGAGCCAAGTCAAATGAAGGGCAGAGCCCGAGCAAATCTTGATGGGCATTCGGTGACTGACAATGACAGTGTTTCTCATGCAGAAGGATGGACGGCACAGACGATGAATCGCTGCCTCCTAGTTGGGGAGAATCACCCAAATCGCAAATTGTAAATGCAGGTTTGATTTTTTCTTTTGGTTTGCCAATTAAGAAAGAAGTTGAAGTCTCCCATTCTCGTGTTTCCCAGTTCCCAGTTCGTTTCTGTCCCCGATCTACTGGAGTATCCTCCAGCATTTAATCAGGCAACAGCAGCGCTATTTGGGCAATTATTTAGATAGTGTGCTGTATTCCGATATTCGATTCCAATTAATTCCATATTACCTTAACTTGATTAAAATTGTTGTGTAAGAAATGGGTCGCAGTTCGCAGTTCGATGGCCTTGGAATTCAAAAACAATTTAAAGAAATATGATTTGATACCGTTTTGTGTTCGGATGAAAAGAGTAGTTCTGCTTATGTAAATATAGTCTAAAACTATATCCAAAGGTAACTAAGGTAACGGCATATTTAATAAAAAAAAGAATCAGACTCATATGTGTTTGATGCAGTTCCATAAACATCAGCCAATATTATGGTTAAAGACTAACAGACAACCGAGCTATATAACTTTTTAGTTCAAGATATGGATAAACAACGAAAAACGAAATAATATTTACAGTTTGCTTGTTCGCTTGCAGCTCAATTTAGTCCGAGCTCAGGGCCATTCGACGTAGGGAAAGGTTAGACTTTTTGAGGATGGATTGTTGGCGTTTGAATGCCAATTGATTCGCACAATGGCGGTCGCTTTTCATGTGAGCGGGGATGACCATGACATATGTTACCAATGTTACCAACGTTTCCCATTCCCATTTCTCGGGAGTCATCCCCCATTTAAGTCCCCACCCCCGTCGCTCTTCAGCTTGTCTTCGTCCATCAATGCCAGCCCGACACGCACTCTTGCCTTCTGCCCGCTAACACTGACAGCTCCAGTCCCTCTTGAGTTTCACTTCTCTCGATGGGCGTGCTGCCTGAGTCTTTGCACTTCAACAACTGTAACGGTCCTTCGAGGCTTAGGGCTTTAATTTGGCCGATCCGTCTGCGCCCATCATCAAAATCCATCTGACTGTCCTCTTGGCTTTCGCTTCCGAATTTATTGGACTTTATTGAACTGTAAAACACGAACATAAATAAAGCCTGCTGCTGCTGCTGCTGCTGCTGGTGGCACTCATGAGACGCACGAGGAGCGAGGGAAGGGAACTCTTCGGTGGCAGGCTGCTACATTGAACAGCGAAATCTACATACGTACACCCTCGATGGATGAATGATGGAGACCCATTTCCCTCGGCAAGTGAGTGAGTGCATGGGAGAAGGGCATGGAGAGGGGGGTGGTGCTCCGATATTCGCGCTTTTACGACCCACCTGAATGAATGGATTTTAGGGCTTTTCGAATATGTATTTTAATGGACGGGAGCGATTCTGCACCGCCCTGGTCTGCCCTGCCCTGCCCCTCTTTGCGGCAGCGTCGTTGTTCTAAGCGAAAGCTTCGGGTATTTTATTGGTTTTTGGTTTTTTGGTTTTTGTGTTGTTTGCCTTGGCTGCGGTCCTCGGAGCTGCTGTTGGCACTTTCTGCCTTGCTGCCATTGATGGATTAGCACTGAAAGCCACACAGGCACAGGTGGCACCCGGCTGTTCCGTCAGGCCTAAGCCTTTAGGTCATTCGATGCATCATCAAATGACAGGCAAACACGAAAAGGGAGGGAGATATGTACATATGTACATACAAACACACGTCCAAATAATTGGATGCTTTGGCAGAAGTTAAGTTTTGAATATATAAACAACAGTGGGGGAGTACGAGTCGTAGCTTGGTCGGTAGCCACAGGGCCACGGCCCTTCAATCTTCTTTTGTTTTACTTGTGGTAAAATCGAGTTGTAAATTGAAGCCCCTGAACTGACTTTATAATCGCCCAAAAAGCTAAAGGATGTTCCTGTAGGTTGGTTGAATTTCCTCCACCGGAACGCGCCTCAACTGAGCTTAAATGATAATCCCCTTGATCTGTGCCACCTCATTCAATATAATTCAGAATTTGAATACTCGTTCCAGTTCCGTATGGAACTTAGCCAGAGCGTCCTCCTAGCGTTGCCTTGAATCGATTCAAGTGCATAATCCTCCCATAAGCTCATGCCCATCGTCATGATCTGGGTAATCCCATTGTCGCTCTGGAATAATTCAATTCGAAATTCGAAACGTTTCAATGGGGGCCACAGAATTAGAAGCTGCCAATTCTGGCAGCGAGTTAACCAGTTTGCAGTCTGGCCAAAATTCGTTGTGGCCAACTAAAACAAATGTTTCGATTCTCTCTCGAGGGCAGCATTAAACTAGCTGCCACAGCTCGACCCGACCCCCACTGCACCCCTGCCTCAGTGTCCCCCTTTTGTGTTGTTTTGTTTTCAGCTGCAAGTGGGAAAATCTTTGCCACTTTTGGACGCTGCGAGCTTGAAAATTAAAGCTTAAAAATTATTTTTCAGCATCTTTTTAAATGGGCAGCAAATTATTATCCAAACATTTTATTTTATAGCTCGAATCGGAGAATTTATGTGCAGGAGAGGAATTGTTTGGATTTATAGGTCGTTAGGCTGTGCGGGGTGGGGTCCCCTTAAGGCTTAAGCAGCATGGACAGCACTGGACCCCTTTGCCATAAATCCTTGAAGGATGCCTGGCACGTGTGTCCCATTATCTAATGTGTGTTGAGTGTGTGCTAGAGCACTCGTACACTCATGTGTGCCCGGACAGGGTTAGTAATTAACGAGGCAAATATGTATTAATTGCGTATACGCACTGGGGCATCAAAACCAGAAAATGCTAATTAAAACTGAGGGTCCCTCCCTTTCCAGCCATGCGCCCCATCCGTCAGCGCTCTGCTCAGCTCAGTTCTGTTGTGCCCTGTTCCTCTGTTCTGCTCTGTTCTGCTGTGTTCTGTTCTGGATAAATCAATTAATTTATGCAGCATCGGTGGGCCGAGTGCATTAGCCAGTCAGGCAGTCGGAGAGGAGAGTGAAAGTGAGTGGCAGCGGGCTACAATACGCCGCAGGAGTCGCCGGAGGAGCCACACCAAACACATCCATTAAATTACCAGCAACACGGAGCCGTGGTGCACCCCTCCTTAGGCCACCCCGTCCGCTGCTCCCTGCTCGACCCACTGCCTGGCTGCAGCGCAAAAAGAGCACGCGGCGTGTGGCCCAGCGGGTGAAGCTTATTAACTATAGAAATGGATTTCGCCAGAGGGTAGGAAGTGAGCGGACAGTGGGCCGAAAACCAGAGGGCAATCCCCTCTCCTTCCGCCCACGCAATGGTCGGTGCACGGACAACCCGTTGGCTGCCTAATCGTGTTTAATTTGCTGTAGATGGAGCGTCCGACACCTGAGATGATGCTGCCTCCGTAGAAGTCCAGGCAAAAGTTCATTGCCTTCGTGCTCGGACTCCCTCCCTCCCCCGTTCTTCGTTGATTTCGTGAGCTTCGATAATGAAAACTTTAATGGAAATTTCAACTATTTAATTACTGCTAAAGTTCGTCCTGGCCATCGTTTCACGGAGTGTGTCCTGCTTACCGTTTGGCTTGTCTGGCGGAGCATAAATCTAAAAGACCTAATTTGAACCCCATTAGGTCATTACCGGGAAACGGACAGGAGGATGGCAGGGCAGGTGGACACGAGGACAGGAGTGTCGACTGTGTACATAACTGACGGCTACTGGGCTCTCCGGGTAGGCGGAGGAGTGGAGTCCGAATACCAGTATTAGCTAATCCTTGGGCCTATTTTCTCGTCTGATTTTTTGGGGAATCTTCTCTTAATCAGCTGCACATGAAATCGTAATAAAGCGCTTAGAGTGGAACGGAACGGAATGGAACTAGCACGGGCACGAGCACCATTGTCCCCAAAAGCTCTCCGCTGCATCCAGCGGTCGGTCGCGGTCGCCTTGTGGCTGCCCGGGACTGAGACTGACACCCCGTCCGGGGCTGGAATTGGCACAGAGGCGGCGTACAATCACGGACATAATACATATGTATGTGTATGTGTATGTGTATGTGTATGCGTTTGTGTTTGTTTGTGCTGTGGCAACATTGAGTGGCAACAGGAACCACCCTGCCCGATCGTCTCTCGACCGATGTTTATCTTATCAGCTCAACCGCCAGTTGGCCCGCACAGATGGCCGGAGGTCGGTCGGAAAGTGTTTACACTCGCGTCCAATCACTCTGCGGCTGTGGCGTTTCTGACGCTAATGGCCCCCGAATGTCGGGGCAGTCCATGAAAGTGCCAAAGTTACGGACAGATGTACCAGATCCGGAATCACTTGCGGAGCAACAGCGCGTAGCATTAATAGCCGCAGCAACATGTGCCCTTGCCCTGTCCTGCCCTGCCGCCGAGCCTGGCAACATGGAACCCTGCCCCAGCAGAGCCACAAGTGTCTCTGGCGCAACAAAAAGCCAAGTTCTGGCTGCCCTTCACTTCCTGCTCCAGCAGCAACAGTCCACGGGGAGCAGAGCTTGTGCTCTCGTTATTCTCCGTGCGCCTCTCTCGCAACCTGTCCCGATTCCACTTCGTTTCTGTGCCATGAAAGCTTTCCAGCGTGCCGAGCCGTTTTGCCGTTCAGTTCCTCGTCGAACTTCAAAGCGTTTTGTGCTTCCAACCGGTGGAAAGAACGTCCGTGCGAGCCGAGCAGGCCAATAGCCCAGAAAACTCTGAAGGCGGGCGCGAACAAGTGAGCCGTAGCCAGGCCCCGAAGTAGCCGAGTGTAAATAAAGTGTAAATAACTGGAGCCCACCCCCTATCCCACCCACAGACACACACACATGGGAGGTGGGGGTAATGGTTTTGGGACACGGTTTCCCGTGTCGGTGTCTTTGTTTATATTTGGTGATTGGAGCGAGGGAGGGGGTCCCGCTCTCGCAGGTGTGACATTCCCCGACTTATGTCGCGCTCTCTCCTTGCTGTAATAAAAATGAAACTGCATTTCCCATTTTGCATCTATCAATGTCTCGACTCTGGTCCGATGAGTGGCATTGATACTCGTGTCGTTGAGTACTTAGCGATGTGATGCAATATGCGGCCACTCATGTGCCCTCTTCCCGTGCGTTCAGCCAACGGAGCAACAGAAACCAATAAAGTTTGCCATGCCCGGAGCAACCCACTTCGCACGTCCCGTCCGGACACTCGATCCCAAGCAATAAGAGCAAGAAAAGTTGGCCGGGCCAGTGAGAACCCTTAAAATTGCAGCGCGCAAAATTTTAATTGGAAAAAAAACTTGTTAATTTGAAGTTTAATAAACAAAACACAGAAGGAGGGGGTCGCTCGAAGGGTAGGGCAGGCGAAACTCAAATCCTGCCAAGTCCCAGGCCCCGGGTCGGAAAAACTTCTTCCCACAGTTTCGTTCTTATTTTCAATTAAATGAAAACGTAAACGAAAACAAAGAACGTCGGGAAATAAAGAAAGACGAAAATTGTGTCAAGTGCATTGACCACAGCAGGACAGAAGCCCCAGGCTCCTGTCCATTGTTCTGGTACAGCTTCCACCTGAGGACATGCGACGGTGTGGGGCGGGGTGGAAATTTTGTATTGCTGGTAGAGTGCCTCAGGGTCTTCCCCTGTACTTCGTTTTGCATTTCTGTATCTGCGAGCAATTAAAATATGCATAAAATGCAAATGAGAGACTCCCACCCCCGTTCCGGCTCCCGCTCCACCGCACCACAGGACCGACCCCACCAATCAGCCAAATCTCGCTTCGACCACACTACCACCCCCTTCCCTGCAGTGACCATCCTACATATTGTTTTTTCTTAGATACTCGCTGAGAGTCGAAACGCCAGCCGAAAATTGTTCAAATTGCAAACTGTGTGATAATCCGACAAAAAATATCCGAAACACATACAAGAATATACACCACGGAGAAAACTGAGTGCCTCTGGGAAGCTGCTGACGGGTAAGTACTCCACCGCCACTCCGCACAGCCACTCGCACCCATTCCGGGATCAATAAACGCACTCGGAACGGAGATGCCCGAACAATGTTCTTAGTAATTAGTTTGGTGCTGGCCCCTCGCAATGAGGCCGGTTATGGCTCCCGTTCCGCAACCCGTCGCTCTCTGCAAATATTTTACCCAAATCGACTCGTAGCCCATGCGGCGTATGCGTAATATCAAGATAATTGAATGGGCCATGACAAACAACAAATACGAAAATACGTAAATGGAAATGAAAATGAAAATGGCTCATATTTTCTCCTCTCCGATCTCTCTCCCTTTTCTCTCTTTTGTGAGTATCACCCGCCATTAACCGCATTCTGACTTGTCCGGGCACATCCTTTCGATGCTTTTCATGTTGAAAATGGCCAATAAAAATGTTTACGACACACGCAAGCACCGCGGACCAGGTAAATGCAGGGAGAATGTTTCAAGAAGCGTTGATTACTTATTAAAAAATTATACATATACAAGCACGGGTACATACACGCAGTTTTTTTTTACGATTCGCTTAGTTCATTTCCATGAAGAGTTTTATGTCTGATGATTCTGGAAAATGCCTGAGTGTTCCCTGAAAGAGTACATATGAGCATAAGTCAGAGGGAAGCATTGAACATACCCGCACTACGGGGAGCACTACAAGGCGTTCTCGGCCCTAATGGCGGGCGTGGCGTGTTCTAATTAGCAGCCATGAACCATGAAGTTGATGAGGGTAAATTGGCAAATAATTAATCGGGAGTTGATCAGGAATGGAATTAATCGGGACTCGCATTAGACTACACAGAATACAAAGTTCAAAGCGAGCAACCCAAAGGAACCTCAAATGAGGTGCCACACATGGCCTACGAGTGGACACAACTTCCATTTGCTGCGTAACATATCAGCGATTTGTCAGAATTATAATGTGCTCAAATGAAATGAAACGTAAGAAGTCATTTTTAAATGTTCCTTTTTGAAAAGACTTTCGCTCTAACAGCTGGTTCTGAAACACTCTATATCTATCATTGCTCTCTCTGTGCCCCCCAATAAATCTAAGAAATTGTGTATATTTATGGCACCCATCCAGATGAACGGTGTAGAAACGCCAAACGAAACTATAACTGGGTCAAAGCCGGAGCTCCGGCCTTACCCTGTCATCCCACGTCTGGACTGAACTTGATCACAAGTCGGTTTTACTGCCCATAATATAAATGCTGCGGCTGCTGGTTCTCCATGTACCCATTACTATATTAATTTGATTCTCACATCGGCATCGTTTATTGCATCCGTTTCGTTCTTTGTTCTGTGAACGGGCAGCGAATGATTTCCCAAATGCTAGTGTAAACACTCGAGGGAAATGAGTCTTGGGAAAACTTATTGCAAGTGGGTTTCCCTTGTGTGCCAAAGGTATGAAAAATGGAAACTGAAAGGCGAACAGATCCACAAAAGCCAGAACACATTTACTTTAAAGTGAATATTCATATGTCTAAATAAAGCCGTACATATGTATTTAGGTATATTCGGATAATTTTTAGAGGAAACTAAATTACGAAAAATCAAATTAATTTAGTTACAAATTGCCACAATTTCGTCTTTTATTTACTTGAACTTTAGAGTTCCTACTCTCACTTAAATTTCCTTGAGTATACATCAAATAAGAAACAATTTAAATTGAGAGCGTAGGGAAAGCTGAGCAATGTTTTTTTTTTGAGTTAAGTGAACTGCAACATCAAGGATTTAATCAGCAAGAAACTCGACTTGAGTTTTTGTCCAACTCGGTTCAGCATCGAATACTTTGACAAATTGTAAATTTAAATAAAGGAATTCCCTAAATTCCATCTTATTGATGGATCCCCCAAATGGGGAACAGCCTGGACTCTTTGGGAAGCTTTCCAATTCGCAAAACTTAGCTACAGAGTGAAAACTGCGCCATAAATGTTGAAACGATTTTCAACTTTAAAGCATGAAAATTATAATGATTTCTCTGGCGATTCGCTAATTCGTTGTTTTTCGCTCAACCTCGTTCAATTAGGTAAAGTGCGGTCTGTTTTTGACTCGCTAACTCGCTGCGAGGGGTGCTGGGTGCTGGGAGTTGGCCCACCCTGGCGTATGAGTAATGTGCGGGTGGAGCGTTTTCGTATCTGCCACACTTTAAATGCAAAGTGAGCGCTTAAAACTTTAGGCTAGGGTGCTCGGCGCACGCCCACCTGCCCTTCTGCGGAGCTCTGGCAGGATAAGCGACGGTAAAGTGCTATAAATCAGCACTCAAACCACTTGATAGGGACATCAGAACGGGCCCTGCCTCTGTCTGGCCTGACTGAAGCGCTCTCCTCCACTCAGCATACACACACAGACACACATGTACACATGATCCCCCTGTTTTTCCGACTCTGTTTTTCGCATTCTTCGCATTTTTCACAGCTCCACTCTGCCACCCAAACAAAGATACAGAGATACACAGAGAGAGAATGGTAGAGAAAGAGAGAAGTGCTGAAAATAGAATTTATTAACAAATGCTGACAGCCCCACTGTAAACACATTCGTAGATCCTCCGCTTCCCCTGCTGGACTCGTGGGCGGGGCTGTGGAATGTTCACGTCACGCGCCTTCATTTCCACGCCGTTCTGGACAACAGTGGGGCAGGGCTGTGAGTCTGTGGGGGCGTTACAGATGTTCCAGAGGCCGCCCTGGCAGTGTTCTGATTTTCCGCTAGCAGAATGATGTCTCATTTTTCTCGCCCGCATCTGGTTAGCATAAAGCAATCGCGAATTAGCCATAATTTCTGCTGCTTTTCGCTGTTTGACATGTCTGTGTGCTATCTCTGTGGTTGTGGTTGTGTGTGTGCGTGTGTGTCTGCGTATGTGTATCAGATGTCTGCTCTTATCGCCATCAGAATAAAAGCCCATTAATGCGGCATTCGAAAGATTTTAAATATTTGCACACAATTTGGTTATTACCATTCGCCAGACGATGCGCTGCCCCCATCAGAACCCAACCCGCCGCGTTTTAGCGCCTGTGGAACGTACGTTCCACATTCACATTCATACGAGTCTGTGGGTGTGAGTGTGAGTGTTCGCGGGAATGTGTTTGTTTGTTTGTTTGTGCCTCACTTTTAATTAAATGTGAAATGGGCTTGCCACCGGCTAACGTCTGCTGGGCCCAGCTGGAAGCGGGTGCATGCAAACCAAACAAACGAAATTCCGAGCACGAACTTTGGATGCTCTTGGCTGTAGCTGCGATGAGTTGCATATTCCTCTGCCCCCTGTACTTGGTTCGAACTCGATTTGGGCTAGGTATGTTGAATATAAGTTGAGGCTGTCTCTGTTAGTCAGCCAATCCAGTAGGCATATGTGGATCGTAATATTATTCTCTGTGATTTTCGGTCATTTGGCTGAGCATGAACTGGCCACGAGATTGTTCTCAATCTCAATCTCAGTCACACTGTGTGACTTTCTGCTGGCTGTGTATTTTCTATCTGTCTTGTCTCTGCTACTTTGCTGGCCGTTATTCTTGTCATTACCCTATTCACTTGTTGTACTCGTATTGTTGAGACACTTGCTCAGAGAGCATGATGATACGAACTTAGAACGAGTCAGAGCGAATTATCTGGCCACCAATTGCTCCGTACAAAACAATCACCCAGATACTATCAATGGATGATGGAACAAGTGGAAACCTTACTATGCCAAGCCAAGCATACATAGTATATGTATGTACACACATGTGAGTATGCTGAGACATTTGAAAGAGACTGAGGGACAAGCTAGACTACCCGGTATAGCCTTACGTCTTATTAATATCCTAAGCAAAGCTCAACTGTCCAATCCTAATGACCAGAAGCAGACACCTGGGTCTCTCTAAAGTCTGCACCCAGGAATCCCTCAGTGGCAAAGAGAGTCATTAAGGCAGTGGCAATTGGATGTAGCTTATTGACCCTGTCGGAACATCTCTGTAAGAATTCGTATTTGCAGAGGAGCAACCATATTCGCAATACTGCCTACCGATGAAATTCTCAGAAAAGCGAAAGCATATGGGAGCGCATTTTCCGGGCCAACGATGAGGGGACACTGGAGTCTAGGGGCCCATTATGCCACACACAAATGGAGATAATGAACGGCCGCATATTCTGCTATTCTGCGGGGTCGAACGTCCATTCCATGCTCCGTGCCGGAGAAAGTATAAGTCGCAAAGGGAGACAGCTCATAAATAAAACTGTTGCATGCCATTTTTGTAAGCGTATAGTGGGTTATGAGTCCTGCTGTTCGCGTGTCCTGTTCCCTGTACCACTTGTTTATGGCCGTTTAATGAATGTAGGCACTTGGCGTGAAACAGGCACAGGCACAGGCACAGCTGCAGCCATGCCATGCCCCTCAATGCTGCTCCACGCATGCAACGACACGCACCCAAGCGAGCCCCACGAGCCTTGCGAGGGCCCTTCGGTAAAACCAATTTGCCGCAGTGCAGCGCAGACCATCTAGACCGCAGCAGGGGAGCGTTGCAATTGCTATGCCCCGGGCCAGTGTCTGACTTCTGGGTCAACTTTTGTGCTTTGCATGCAAATCTGCCCCCAGTTCCCGCCTCCATCCCACAACAAAGCATCTCGAGCAGAAGGATGAAAGCCACCAAGGAGGTAATCAACTTTTACCATGCTAAAAGTTGAGCTGCAGCCACAGCCACTCCTGGCTAAGCTGGCTAAGCTGGCAAAGGTTGTACAGCAGTCCCATTGGGTTTGCAGCGGAGTGAAGCAACCGATTGACGTGCACGGCATACCATGGATGCCATGGGCATGCCCATAACCCTACAGGGTACATAGCGAGCTATCCATGGTGTTTAATATTTTATTGAGACAGAAACAAGAACTACTCGTAGTCACCCGACAACCTCTCCCGACTGACTCGACTAAATAAACAAACAGTTCAAGTGAAAATGAAAATGGAAACTATGTACGAGAGTGCTACACATTTTCCTGGGCGCCAACAAAGTTTCCATGTTCCATTTGCTAATGAAAAGCACAAAATTCACTCAATGCGAGACGCCTGGCTGCATGTACATACATACATAGGTACACTGCACCACACGAGTGAGCAAGTGAGCCTGGCAAGTGGTGCCAGCTTACCCAGCGATAATTGATAGACTTCAATGGAGCCCTATACACCTATACGGGCTCTGTTCTTTCAGCTTATTTGCGACTTTAGAATGGCCGAAGGAAAGGAACTCTTTTGCTTCTGGGAAATCAATTTCCAATTCCAATTTGCTCCCTCGCACTCGCACCCTCGTCATAGGAGATTTTAATTGGAGCACACACTCAAGTGCAGGAACCGAAATGATTTCTGATTCTGATCCCCATAGGACCCGTGAGTAGACGAAGGAGGGGGCCGAATGGTGGCAGGCACGTTGCTCGCATCATTAGCTTGAAAGCTGCTTATCATATCTGCGGGTTGTACAAGTACGCGACGACAGCCTCCTCCACACAATTGTGGCACCAATCGGATGCCAGCATCCAACCGAAACACCCACACTCCGATTCGCAGGGATTTGGGTTTCCTTATCGATTGGCAAATCGTATGCCGTTGCACACATGCCTAGTAGACATTCATTCCAGTGCCTAATCAAATATTATTCAATCATATCCGGGAGTCTACCCACACGACACCTACTATAGCATACCACCTGCCACCTGCCACATCGTGCAAGCTTCCCATTATCCTCATTGTGTATTCCCTGGGCTTTGCACAAAGCAAAGCCTGGGGAAGCAAATCCTTAAATAATTAAATGCAAAATGCCAAATGCCGAGCGTTGAATGCAGACGAGGGCATTGACAATCCACTCTCCATCCCTGATCGGGGGAATTCCTGCCGTAATAATGTGTAAATACTACCATAGAATCGAAATTGTTGACCCAGTAAGAAGGCAACTTTTGTCGCTGTTGGCTGTTGGCTGTTGGCGCTGAGGGGAACACTGCGAAGGGGTGGTGAAGGAAATGGGAGGCAAGCCAAATGTTAAATCTACAATAAGTTAGCAGACAGACGTAAAAAAGCGAATTCATTGACATGAAATGCGGGGAGCATTTTACGTGACAAAGCCATGAAATCGAATTTGTTAAGCGACCGGAAATGCGCTCCACTGTATTCCAGTGTGTGTGTGTGTGTGTGTGTGTGTGTGTAAGTATGTGTAAATACATATGTGTGTGTATGTTTGCTTAGGGAAAGGCTGAAGCCGTCTGCTCCTGCTGCTGTCTATATGTTTTCTGATTTATGCCGCATTCGCCCCAAGTTCTCCATGTTTTAGGCCAAGCTGCCTCCGCTCCGAATTTTAGCAAGGGCCCCGCGTATTCAGGCATGAATTTCGTGAGCTGCCTCTGCAAGCTTATTTGCTTTCCTGAGCAATGCAGGAGGGGAGGGGGGGGGGAGAGAGTCGTGGAAGAGACAGAAACAGAGGCAAAGACAAAGGCAGAGAATAGACGACAGGCGAGCACAAAAAGAAAGACACACTTGAAATTGTTTTTGCATTTCTTCAGCCTCTCGTCCTCCTCTCTCCTGTTGGCTGTCTCTGTCTCTGTCCTTGTCTCTGCCTCCCTCCCCACCCAACCACTCCTCTTCATACCTAAAATGTAAAAGCTTAAGGGGGAGTGGCAGCAGCTGCTTTTGTGTGTTGGGAATGCGGCGACGACCTTCAGGTAAGCAGCACACAAAATTGTCACAGAGAACATTACTGAAAATTAAAAGCATCGTGTGTCCCCACAGAGTGATAGAGAGAGGGAGAGAGAGAGAGAGGGAGGGAGAGATGCAGGTAGGCGGAGCTAAAGACAGAAGCACAAAGGACGAATACAACTGGTTCAAGGGTCATGGACTCGATTGAAGGGGAACCGCACTCGCCCCCAGCAGCCCCACCACAGACGACTCTCAAAATGGACTATATCCAATGCAGTTGGAAGTGCTTCCTGGGTGCCTGTGTCCGAGAGGCTGGGAGTGGAGCCCACGAGTAGTTGGTTCATAAATCAGAGCCCATGGCCCGCCATGGCTTCTCCCAGCTTTAAGTGCCCGAGCACGTACCTGATTACAGGAAACAAAATCGAACGAAAGTTTGGGCCATGGAGGGGCATGGTGGGTTATGGCTATGGCCAAAACCTGATACGGCTCAATTTGCACGCACCCCATACCCGCTCCGGCCGAGGCTGGGACTGGGGCTGGACCCCGGGACGGAGCTGGGGGGAATCAATTGTCCCGCACAGATTTAGGGAGTGAGAATGGGCGGGCGAACTTCCGGCAAATGGCGGCTCATTTTGTATTTATCAAGGGGGCAGGAGACGCAGCCACGTCTGGCCTGATGGCGGCATAAACTTTTATTTCAATGAGAGTCTTGAGCCATTCCATTCCATGCCAGCTGCGCCTCAAAAATAGGCATTCACTTCTTTTTGTTTGCCACTTGTCGTAGGGGACCCTTCCACCATACGACATCCGGTATTTTCTGTGCCACAATAATACAGGCGGCACTTGCATAAATTGCTCGATTGTATTGCCTTTCAGTTGATCGGCACCTATGCTGATTAGGGGGGTCTCCGCGTGCTCTTCCAGTACCGCGTAAACAAGACAAGTTTTCGGGCGACTCTGAAAGTTTTGCGTGATCCACAAATGGACGAAATAAACGCCGAGTAACAGTTGCCACTGACGTAACGGAGTGTTCGGACAGGGACAGGGACAGGGGCAGAGACGGGGCCGAGGCCGAGGAATGTGTGGCATTTGGAAATGAATTGCGACTGCTCTAATTTTGTCTCTGGCTGGATTGCTCCTGTTGTTGCTCCTACTCCTACTCGTACTTGTGCTTGTGCTTCCCTTAAATATTTATTCGAAAAATGAGCAGCTAAGCGGAGCCCAGCCCACACAAACACAGGCACACACAGACACGCAGAGCCGCACACTTGCACCAGCCATCGCATACATTATTAATGCTCCCCATACGCTCCTGCTCCGGCTCCGGCTCCTGCTCCGTGTGCCTTCTGTTCCGTCTGCTCGAGGCCCCGAGAATTGGCTGAATCGCCTGATTTCGCTGCTCCTGCTGCCGTTCTGGCTTTTGCTGTGCCCTGGGCCTGGGCGCTGGGCGCTGGGCCTGCCTGCCTGCCTACGCCCTCCACCCACCTGGCTCCTGTCTGGCCCTCTTCTGGGGCCCGATTGCGATTCTGTTTGGGTACCGCCTGTTGCGGCCTTCGGCCTATTATCATTTATTTAGTTATTTATTTACGTCGAGCGAGTCAGCAGCAATATTTTATTTTCATTTTAGTTTGCGGCGAATGGCAGCCCGCTCCACTTCCATCCATCCATCCATCCATCCGCCAGGATGTGAAATGGGAAATCGGAGTAATCGTGACTCCTTTGATTAGGAATCTCGCAGGGACTGACTCTGGCTATAGCCATTTGGCTATCTTAAAGTCACAAAGCGATGCGAATTATTGCCTCTCCATTAAGTTTTGCCCTCAAGTTATGTTGCGAGTAACCTTTAATCGACAGTTGAAACTGTGACTTTTATATTGTAATTAAATAAAATTAAAATTAAATTAAAATTTCTTTGCATCTGAAAGTCGGACTCAGCCAAAGATTGACTCATGATGGTACGAGTATGCGGGAATATTTAATCTGTACTTATTGAACCATTACTTGGGTAATAATTTGAAGAATAAACTGTCGAGAAATCTCGTCTGGAATAAGAGCAGAATAAATGGGATTCCCAAGCAGATAAGCTAAGCTCTGTGTGTGTTTCCTCTGTGAAAGACTTCAAAAGAGGAATTGTAATGATAATCACATAGCCTCTCCATCCATGACAATCCGAGGGCAGGTATTCCAGCATCCCCCCGCTCGTATGCCCTGTGTTTGCTGCTTGTTTAATATTGGCAAGCATGCGAACGCCCTATCCAATGCAACAATAGTTGACCTACACCAAAACCCCCCCTCCGTACTGCTCTAATGGCAGTCATTTGTCGTGCACATGGACTCTCGTCTCCAGTATCCAGTGTCCAGTGTCCAGGCACAGCCCACTGACAACAGCCCACTGGTGGAGCAGACCCGAAGGCGGCCAGAAGGAATTGTGTTTGCATAGCGCCATTAATTTCCCACCTACTGCTCTGCTCCCTTGCTGCTCCCCATGCTTGGGGACATTTTGTGGGTTGACAGCTTTGACGAAACGCCACCCCCCACAATGTCGGAAATTGACTAGTAATGGGGTTAATCGGCAATAACGATCATTCCCAGACAAGCTAAATTGTCAGCTAAACATGAATGCACAGCCCCCACAGCACCCCACACCACACCACACCACACCACACCACCGCACCCCACCCCACTCGTAAGTGTTTCCGATCTAAGAAGCTATTGGGCATGAGCAGGTGCCAAAGTGAGGTATTTGCACGCGGAGCTCTTGGGGCTCAAGTGTCCATTGTTGTTCTGTTCAGGTAATCGTATGTAGCGGGCAGAAGCAGAGCTGCGCCCACAGTTTGCTTGCTAGTTCCCATTGCCTTATTGTGCTTGTGGCCAGGAAACGAAAAATCCATGGCAGCCGCGAAGGGTTGCCTCTCAGCTCTCGCAGTTTACTCTGGCGGGGGAATACAGGAAATACGAGTATTCTCGTATGTGGCTTTCACGTTATTAACAACGTTTCGCCACGATGCATCAGCATCATGCTGCACGGGCTGGCAAGGCGCTAATCAAGCCGGATTTGTGGAGGAAAAACGATGGAGCATGGGACACATACATATGTTATGTGTGAGGGGGAAGGCCGGTGGAAAGTGACACCGACACGCACCTTTCAGCGTTTGGCTCTGGGTTGGACGTTGCCGGGTCGGGGATCAAGGGAATGGCAGCCTGACCAAAGGAAACGCAGAGCGGACTACTCGCACGTCCTGTCCTCTGTCCGCAGCCGTCTTTCTAACGAGCAATTTAGCCAACTCATTGAAGCGGAATTAATTGCAATCGATTTTGTTTGGCGGGCAAGCAGACCAGAGACTAGAGACAGGCGACAAAAGGAGGGGGCTCTTCATTAGGGCCGGGACCAGGACCAGTACAAGAGGACCAGCACCAGGGCAGGGATAGGGAATGGGAAAGGTATACGATGTGCCCCAGTGGGCACTTTTATGTATGTTTGCCTTAAAGCAGAGTTTATCCACTTTAAACTGCTTTATCCGTGAAGTTTATTTTGATAAGTAATTCCATGGAACCCACTGGGCTACGGAATGTCTTCGACCATAATTTGTCTCATGAATTCACGTATCTATCACGTATTCTGAGGGGGACCTGTAGCTGGACATGTATGCGTGCGAAATGGATGGCAAATGGAAGATGCTTGTGTGGAATGCTGCTCGTACTCGTAGTCGTACGCTTGCCATTCCAAGCGATTGGACCAAATGTTTCAATCGAAAACCCAGTCAAATGTTAACACTTGCTGACTTGGCCAACTCGTGGGCGCCCACCCGTCCCCTTTCTTCTACGGATGCAGTGAAGGATACTCGAAGTATCTCCCTCTGGGTATCTCCCTAGCCCGATCGTAGGGCGGACGGAACTTTTCATGTCTCGTTCGGGTTGGTGCTTGATGTTTTTTATTATGTTTGGGGTTATTCAAAAAGTTTCCCCTCCGCAAAAGACCATAAATACAATTTTTGCTCTTTTCAATTTTTATTTGCAGCTGAATCGAAGGGATAAACTTTTGGCACGCAATGCCCACGTCGACCCGACGGGCTCCAAGCGCAGAGTGCTGGTGCGGGGAGTGCGGTAGAGGAGACTAGAGATACAGATACAGACATACATACAGATACGGGCACAGAGCTGAAGCTGAAGTCGAACATGTGCCAAGGCCTCGGGCCGCTTCGAATTGCTTCTGGTGAAACCGCGACGAGGGCGACGATGCTGCTTGATTTAAACCAAGTTAAATAAACCGGCCAAGCAAACACCGCCACGCACGCACACCCTCCCGCACGCACGCACGCACACGCACACGCACACAGGCATCTACATCTAGAATCGCAGTCACAATCAGAAGCAAAAACAAACTAGACTTTTGGACTACCGCAAAAGAGAAATGGCTGCGCCCATCGACGAGAGTGTGCTGAACGCACTGAAGGGGGTGACCTCGAAGCAGACCCGCCTGCCCAAGCCGCTGCTGATCAAGATCTATGTCGCCAGCCTGAAGCAGGAGTTCAACCAGGAGCGCCGCATGCTGCTGGAGCTGGTGGGGCCCGAGCTGCAGGGCCTCTACGATGACCGTCAAATCGAGGTGAGTCCTGCGGCCAGTATAATCTCCTGCATCGCTGACTCTCTGACTGACTCCCTCACACATTCCGCAGTTGGAGTTCGTGGACATGCACTTTGGCACTGGGGCCCTGGAGATCAACCAACTGGAGCGGGATCCCTACTTGCTGCAGGACTATCTCCACGAGATCGACACCTGTCACGCCCACACGAAGAGCGTCTTCTTCCTGGCCCTCATCGGCGACGGGCTCGGACGCCTGACGCTGCCCACGCATCTGGACGAGGACATCTACGCCGCGGTGTTGACCGACCATCAGACAACGCCCGAACAGGCGGCTCTTCTAGCCAGGTGGTATGAGATGGACTCCTCCAAGGCTCAGCGTCAGCTGAAGCAGGACTACCGGTGAGTGAATCGAACTGCGCCTCGGGAACAGCCAAAACAGCCAATCCCCATCTGACCAACCCCTTCAGGGTGCTACCCATGGACGCCTGGCTCAGCGAGTCCCAGCAGATGCAGCGGATGCTAGAGCAGGCCCTGCACGGTTTTGTCCAAGGACCTGGTGCATCGGCGCGATCCGCAGACTTCCTGAAACGGGTCCAGCTGCTGAGGCGCACGCAGATCGAGCGCGAAGTGGAGCAGGCAATGGGTGAGCACTGCAGAACCTTCTCTATTTCTTCACCTGGCACAGTCCATCCATTCCGCAGCGCTCTCCAGCGAGAAGATCTTGGCCGTGTTTCGGGAACGGGCAGCACAGAGCAGCAAGAGGGATGTGGAGGCCAACGACCGGCTTCGCAGGATCAAGGACGAGCTCACGATGAACCTCTCCACGGACAATCACACCACCCTAGTGTAAGTGTCAGTGTGTGTCAAGTCTGTCAGGGTGAGGGAAGGTCTGACTCATTGTGGCTATTTTCATTCCCATTCAACAGGGTGCCCGGCAGTGCCTCATGCGAAATGATCGACCCGGACAATGAGGACCACGAGTCCTATCTCAGCAAGTTTAAGAACAAAGTCACCGACAAGCTGCGTCTGCTAATCGAGGCGCACATTACCAATGATCCCGATGTAATCAAGGGGAGGAAAAAGACTGTTCAGGTAAGTCAGTGGAAGGAGGAGCTGCTAATTGCGCCACGACAGACGAGCTAAAACGATTTGTCCTGGAGTTAAATTACATTTATACTTCACAACATTCTTCCTCCTCCTCCACTCCACCTCCATCGCTTATTTAATCAACAAAAATTATACCTGTAGGGAGCTCTCTGCTCTGGAAAGAGACTCTACGTTGGTTTATTCTGTCCCTACCTTTTCATATACTTTTGGCTTTCAGTTGAGCGGCAGGCGACGCAGAAGTAGGGCGCAAAAGAGAGAAAATTGACTGATAACTGACAAATTCATTCCTTCAAATTCATTCCACAAAAGAGTAAAACAATTGGTTGGTTAAGGATTATTTTTGAGCCATTAAACGACGAACTTCAACCAATACCCACCGTCCATTCAACTGAGAGAGAACCGAATCGCATACAGAATTAACTATCAAAAATCCATTTACCTCCTGAAAGCATCCATTTCGAGTAATCTTTGATTGCCAGTCACCAGTCACCAGACAGTCGGTCATTCAGTTAAACTGTTTCCAAACTACTTTTGGGCTGAAGGCTCTACAAATTATTACAAAATTTGAGTACACAAAATACGGATAAGGATACCCACCGATTAGCTCTTTGAGAATAATATCTTGCTATGCATACGAGCACATGCGAAGTGTTCTGGGTGGCTTGGTACAATATAAATACCCGGCTTATTCCGATTCAGCACCACTGCAAAACATAGCCAGAGTAGATTTTGTTGTGGCTTTAAAAAAGTTTACCCCGTTTTTTCTGGTTTCTCTAGAAAATATTTTAAACCCGCAAAAAAATAGTTTCGTTAAACAATCCAGTATGTTTTTGGACCAACAGATGAGGGAGCCCAGGGTCAACTTTGTAGGACGGACTGTTGGAAATAGAGACTGACCTTTTATTTTCATTTATTTCCCATCTTTTGCACACATCCTGAGTCTGTTAAATCACGTAAACTGAGGGGCTCCACGAATGCGCCAAAGTGGTTTCCAGTTCAGTTGCAGGGGCGCCTTCTCTGAGGATCTCAACAAATTTCATATCAAACCTCGCTAAGATACCCTCCACATCCGCTCCACGTCCGCTCCGCTCCGATATCAGGAAAATCTATCTGAAAATATGTCGAATTGCAATTTGGAATTCGGAGCAAAAATTCAATTCCACTGCACGTGGGTAAGCAGCCTGCGAGTGAGTGTCTGGAGTGCTTGCACGAAGGTGGGTAGTGGCATGGGCAGTGGCAGGGGCAGGTGGCTGGGAATGTTTGCTTTGCATATGACAGTTGTCGAAATTGCGTTTGAAAGAGATATCCTGCAATGAAAACCCATTGCCAGTGCAATCGAGCTGCCCGATTGGCAGGGAGCAGAAGAAACGGGTTGGCTCAAGGTTCAAGGATTCGGATCCGCTTGGATTGCTTTCCGTTCCAGTTGCGGCTGTTTGCGTCGCATTTCATTGCATAAGTCGCTAAGTTCCTGCTGGTCCACTCTCCCGTCTGCCGGATGGCTTTTGTTGGAAGCATTTAACATTTTAGCTCGGTCGCATCCGAAGGACGACGCGTAACCTGAACTGGTCTGGGCCATTAGCGGACATGGCCTGGCCAGAGGGGCATCGCCTGCCCCTTCGCACCAGCTCTCCTGACATATTAACACACTTACACTTGGTCACAATGTTGCCACGCCCAGGTCGTCCCCTTGTTTGCACTTAACGGTGCAGCAACATGAACTGCACTCAGTCTCGGTCCTGCGGCCCCCAGCCCCCCAGCCACTGGGCCACTCCAGCCATGGCTTGGATAAGAGTGTGGCAAAGGCATATCCTGCGTCCCCACCACTCTGACAAAATGTTGTGGCATTTGTAGCCGCAACCAAGAAATATGCAAAGTGTGCCCTGCCCCCTGCCCCTGCCCGTTGACGTGCCCCCTCCATCCACATTCTTGGGTGCACCTGCGGCTGCTGCACCACATTGTGTGAGCAACTCTTGTGTGGCAAAGGCAGAGGCAGAGGCGACCTTTGGCACTCGAATGAAATTAAATTAAAGCAAGTCAAATGCCAACTAATTAAGCAGCAACTGTGGAAGCCTGAGAGCGCAAGCGACGCCTGCCAATATTGATTTAGTAGCCCAACCCTCGAGAAATGCATTACGCAGAAGCTGTCAAACGAGATTTGCGAAGCAAAAGCTGCTTACAATCAACTCGGTGGCGGGGGGGCAGGATGGGGCTTCAGTTGGAGAGTAAGACTGAGCCGGAGTCTGATACTGGCAAGGACACGTTGACTACTTGTTAGTGGCAAACATGCCACGGCCAGACAAGGTGAGGACCTCCCTCCCGCCACTCCACTGCGCTCCAGTCCATTCCGTTCCATTCCATTCCTTTCCTGTCCTTTCCACTCAGCAGGTGACACAGAGGTGCAGGCAAACAAAGTTGCGAGGCAAGCACGCTGAATGCCACTCACATTCAGACTTGTGAAGATGACGACGATGATGTGGTGACGTGGTCTGGTCCCGGGCCAAACGGAAGCGGATGATACCCCGACATATACATTCATATGTAAACGAAACGTGTGTGCCCCGGGGGGAAGTAATGAACGAGCTCTGCGGTGGACGGGGGGGGGGGGGGGGGGGTCGGTCACAGACAGCATCTGGCCCGAGATGAATTGGAGTGGTGGACGGAAGGATGTGAGCGAGGTGTTGAGTGGGGATGTGTGTATGCTCTGCATGTCTGCATGCGGCCTGCAAATCCAATTACTGACAGACCAATGCCGCCACCGGCTGAAGAGCTTAAAAATAAATATCTATGCAAATTATTTGCATGTGTGCGGGCGGACGCACAACGAGTCCCGCATGTAATCCGCAATAATTACAATCTATCAAAGGGCTAGGAACGCGAGCACGAGCCGGGCATCAGCCTCGTTTGCCAATTGCATTTATTCGATGGTCGAGCTCATTCGATCTATTCAATATTCTCAAATTAAGAGCCAGGCAGAGTCCGTGAAGGGTTCAATGGGGGAAACTGACACGTATCCGGCTGAAACGCACTGTACGAGTACTTGAACTTCGTCTCTTTGCTTGCAGGAAATCTTTCACGAGCACGCCACTCACCTGCGCATCCTGCGGGATCACGTCGAGAGCGCGGCCCTCCTCGAGTCGCGAGTGCCGCCGCAGCTGCGGCAGAATCTGATGGCGAACTTCAGGAACGGCAGCCGGCACGCGCCGTACTTCATTTGCGGCTCCGATGGCAGCGGCAAGAGCGCCCTCATCAGCACCCTGTACGGGCAGGTGGGCAGCTGGTTCGTCTCGACGCGGGTCCACCGCGTGATCCGCTTCGCCAAGGCCACGCCGCGCTCCGCCTACAACCTGGAGCTGCTGCGCGTGATCTGCCAGCAGATCTCGATTATCTTCAACATCCCGGAGGGCTACCTGCCCAAGGACGCCTCCTTCGACCCGCTGTACATCAGCACCTGGTTCCAGAACCTGCTGCGCCGCGTCGAGGACATGAGCAACGACGTCCTCTTCCTGTTCATCGACGACCTGCACCTGCTGAACCCCCTGGACTGCGACATCGTGACCGCCCTCTCCTGGCTACCCACCTCCCTGCCCTGGAACGTACAGATCATCTGCAGCTCCACCACCCCCGTCGAGCAGCTCAAGTTCACGCCCATGCAGCGGGACCGCTTCAAGTCGGCGGAGTACCAGTTCGACCTCAACCTGGGCGAGTACGCCACGCAGCTGCAGCGACCCCCGCAGTGCGTGCCCGAGGTCAGCTTCGTGCTCTACGTGGAGCAGCAGTTCGACGGCCTGGAGCGGCACTACGGCCGGCAGGCGGTGGGCAGCCTGGCCGCCTACATCACCTGCTCCGAGTACGGGCTGAGTGAGACGGAGCTGCTGGAGCTGCTCATGCCCACCGACGATCCCGAGTCGCTGATCGACACCAGAAGCGGACACTTCAGCTTCGCCACCTTCAAGAAGATCCACAGGGAAATGGGTGAGTAGTGGGCGCATTTCGTGGTGCGGCAGGGCATCTGTCTATGTCCCATGGTGGTTTCGTGGTTTCTTGTAGACAAACTCCTGCTGCTGCACGACAAGATCATGTCCGGCAAGGTGCTTATACAGTGGCGCCACAACTACTGTGCCGTGGTGGCCAAGAGGCGGTACATGGGCTGGCAGAGGACGCGCAACCTGCACATGGAGCTGGCCAACCTCTTCTTCCCGCAGGACGAGGACGAGAGCACGCTCGAAAACGAGTCCACGCAGAGCGAGACCAAGTCCGTGATCAGCCTCAGGGACAGTCTCAGGGAGCGGGACCTGCCGCACAAGGACAGGGAGCGCGAGAAGGACAACGTCTCCGCTGGTCGCAAGTCCTCATCCACCCACCACAACGACGACACCTCCACCTTCTACAACCCCATCGCCGCCGACGTCAGCTACAGCATGCGGCACGTGGAGGAGAGCTGGCACCACCTGATGCGCTCCGACGACACGACACGCTTCAAGCAAATCGCAGTCTGCAACTTTGATTTCCTGCTGGCGGCGGTAAGCTCGTGGCTCAGTTTCCGCCACTCCCCAACTCCCCAATTATGTAGTTCTGGGGAAGCGAAACGGCTCCCCATCGCACTCCCCGACCAGAAATGCAATCAACTCTGTTCTGCTCTGCCTAATTGCCTGCCTAATTTGGCAATCAAACTGTCAATTTTCACTTGAGTACGAGCATGTCCGTGTGTGTGTAGTTTCATGTTCCAAATACGGCCAGAAAACTGAACAGAGTCCATTTGTTCGCTCAGCCTCGGACAGGCGTAAAGAAGGGAATGGAGGAGCATCGCTCCACAGGAACTTGCGAAAGATATGATACATATTCGGATAGTTTCTGTTCCTTAATTAGCGTTGGAGTGGCTTTAAATGGGTTACTCTATTTGCATTTGCAGAGCTGAAAGTGTGCTCTACTAAAGGCCAACATGGATAATCCCATTTAAACGGGTAATTTATTAAATTTGTCTACTCCGACAGCTAGTTCCAAGCGACCATGCGACCACTTGGGACATGCTGAAAATGTATAATCAAATGGTTAAATCTCGTACAGCTGTCAGCTCTCCGCCGTTCCCGTTTGTACGTTTTATGTGCGCCAGAGTCAGAGGCAGAGGCAGAGGGCCCGGGCAGAGGCAGGAAAAGTTTTCCTCTGTTTTTTGTTTTTCTCGGATTTTATTTCGTTTCGGCTTATTCATTTATGCAGCCACTCATTTATTCAGTCAGACAAACTCATTATTCGGATCTGCAAAGCATTGCATCCATTGCGCGACTCTCCGTGTGTGCGCGCCTGTGTGTGTGAGGGAATCGAATTAAAGTCTTTTGCCGAAAGTGTTTTTGCCATCCAATCCCACTGAAATAATGATTTTCGACCGTACCTTGTTGAGAGCAAATGAGAGCAAAAAAAGCTGCAAGTAAAAAGTGAAACAAATTGGCCGTAATTAACGAGAACCGATAACAGTCTCGGCAGCACCGAACCCTTCGATCCTTGCAACGCAAAATCACACACAATTCCGATACACTCTCGGGTACAGGTATCTTTTATTTACCTCTATACAAAAGGTGGGTAAAGGCAAAGGGCGGCATAGTTGATGGCTTTTACAAGCAAACTCCACCCCCGCCCCAAACAGTTGCCATTAAAAATGCTTTGCACTTTGAGCCGACCCACAGTACTCCTCTACTTCCGCACTCAGAGCTGTTTGTATTTTACATTGCTGAACATTGCAGTGCCTGCTGCTGGCCACAGTTAGAATACCCCAAGATAGTGTAAACAAGGAGGAAAAGCGAGCGAGAAAAAGTAACTGGCGTCAAACAACGCAGACATTTAATTAAATCAACTCTTTTCCTTGTTGTGAGCTGCATTCGAGAACAGATAGTGGCATAAACTTTGGGTAATTGGCGCTTTAGCGCTTCCCACTGCGAGCGTTCAAAGGGACGTCAGAGATGAAGAGATTTAATCAAATTGCTGCACCTTTGTTATTGCCTTTGAAGATTTATAAGTCGCCGCCATCGATTAGTCTTTGCTAAAGTCAATTAAAACTGTCGCTAAAGCTGTGAGGGAAACATTTATTCAAAGTAAATCGAAGCAGAATCAATACCTGAATCGAGCGAATATTTACATGTATAGTAATTCCGAATTAAAATTAATTAAATGCATTAAATTACTCCGCTTTGCCCCGCTCTTCCCCACCCCACATCCAGGTACAAACGGTCTCGATCAGCTATCTGCGCTGCCTGATCGAGCACGTCCGCTGCTATATCCTCGATAGGGACATCGAGCTGATCTACTACACGATACGCAAGTCCAGCGACGTGCTCACCCGCGACCCCATGCAGCTGGGGTCTCAGCTCATCTCCTGGCTGCGCCCGATCAGCGAGCACGACGACGACGACAACTCGCTGCTCAGCATGACGGTACGGTCGGCCACCGCCTGGTGCGACGGATACGCCGTGCCGCTGCTGGTGCCCCTCACGGGATGGCTGCCAGCGCCGCTGCCCTCGCAGATTCGCACCATGACGGTGTCGGGCACGGGCGTCATCCGAGCCGTCTGCCTGGCGCCCTCGAAGCAGCACCTCATCCTGGCCACCAGCTCGGGCGAGGTGCAGCAGTGGCACATCATGAGCAACTCGCTGGAGCACATCTTCAAGGGTGAGTCGGGCCGAGTCCTGTTCCGCGTAATGTCCTGCCATTAGGCGAGCTAATCATGCGACTCCATTTGCGATAACGCCCCCCCAGGACACACTGCGGCAGTCACGTGCCTGCTGGTGGCCCCGACAACCGAACCGGAGCTGCTACTCACCGGCTCCGAGGACACCAGCGTGTTGGTCTGGCACGTCTCGCAGCGCGACCGTCGGGCGCACATAAAGTGAGTGCTCTGTCTCCCTCCTCCTGCTCCTGCTCCTCCTCCTTCTCCTACTCCTCCACCGACCCACCGACCCTCTGGGCAATTTGTAAATCTCTGCAGGCACAATTTATCCATCTGCCATCCGCCTCTCTCTCTCCCTCCCTCCCTCTTGCCCACTTTTCGTTTCAGCGCCCACACCGCCCCCATAACGGGCGTGGCAGCCGGGGTCAATAATACGCTGATCATCAGCAGCAGCGAGGATGCGACAATCGCCATCACAGACCTGGCCAGCGGCAAACTGGTGAGCAAACAAACACACACAGTAATATTGTGCGCTGCTGTGGGCAGGACTTGGCAGGATGTCCCTTGAGCAGTGAGCAGTAGTGGCAGTAGTGGTAGTAGGTGGCATGTGGCATGCCGCTGTGTGGACAACTGGATTAGTTAATTAAATTACCAAAGCCGTGAAGGCAGCGTTGAACGAAAGAACATCGAGTCAGTGAGATGCAATGAGTGTTGGCTGCCATTGTTCCCCCTCGAGTCCTGCCCCTCTGAATGCTTCTATTGGAGCGATTCCTTTTACACAACTCCGCTTATATCCTCACAAAGGGAGCTGTAGTATTATGATTATTAGATTCGATAGTCGTGCCTTAGGAACGATGCATACGTAAGGCTGTCTCTTGTTTGGACACCTGAAACAGTTTGTATTTATTTGTAGTGAAAATATTATGGATAAGGAAGATAAGGAAGAACAGACTCCAAGGTGGCAGGCAGTTTTACGTTGAGTTGAAGCGAAATGCAAATGGGGACGACCTTTTGCTGCTTATAGTAAACTTTACTGCCCTTTGGTTGGAATGCTAATGGAAAACGGAAACGGCCAAAGCACCGAAGCTAATTGCGAAACCGCACCGCACCGCAAACCAAATCAAACAGACCAAATGCATTTGCATAATTTCTGTGTACGCGGACCAGGAATTGAAATACGCGAAATGTGACCTCTCACCCCCGTCCAATGAGGCTACCCCATGCCACAGAGGAGGCAAGGTCACACCTAAGGCGAGGCAGAGAGTGGGGGGTTCTGTGGGATCGGATTCTGGACGACATGTGTGCACTGCTTGTTGAACATGAGTTTGAGCGGCAGCCTCGCCACGCACTTGCGGCTGTTCCACGTCCCGACCGGCAAATGAAGCGTAGCAGAAGCCTTCCGCGGGTGGAGTGCCACCCTCACCCTCACCTCCCCCTGTCCTAGTTGTACGGTGCAGCCCCCACATCATCAGTCATACTAAGTTGATATTTCAGAGACGAGAGGCAGACATTAAACTGTGATTACGCACAATGCCCCATGTTTGCATACCAAGCGCGGGGATGGGATGTGTGTTACGTCCTTGTTCTCCTTCTCGTCCTCGTTTCGGTGCTTCGCTGTTCGGTGTTTCGGTGTTCCGGCGTCCTGTTGACACACATACTCACCCGTAGAAATTTGATTTATTGCCACTTCGTTGGCCCCGGGCATCGCATCTTTTAAAGTCAATTTCGCTGACTTGGCTCCCGCGCAGTCACGTAATTGGCCATCAGTAAGTGTACGTATAGGTGTAGGTGGGGGAGGCAGTGGGCCTAGTACTCAGCCACACATGCGCAAGCATGCAATTACGGGCGCTTATTGAATTAATTAAAATATTACGTATACGCAGCGTCATGCTGACACTTCCTTTCATGTCGCCGCAGTTTTTAAAGTTTGGGTTAATTTATAAAACTTTTGGCATTCTCTGCGGTTCTCCTGTGTACGGGCATGCTTGCTACCTGCCTTTCCGCCTCGCCCCACAGAACCCCATCGCGTGCCAGGTGGTAATTAACTTAATGCATACTAAATGTGACACAAGGACACAAACACTGGCAGAACGGAACAAGAAAAAGAACGAGAACAGAAAGGATATGTGGCATGTGTCACGCACAGACTTCTCGGTCAACTTCTCCTGCCCCTGATTAATATTTAAAGAGTGTTCGCTTAGTAGGCCATAGAAGCAAATTGCATTGCACTGCCCACAGCTTCGGCTTTGTGTGACCCTATTTAATTTATTTTTTGTCCAGAAACACCGCATCAGCCACCACCGCGGCCCGGTGAGCGGGATCCTGGTGGCCGGAGCGTGCGATGTCCTGATCTCGGGCAGCCACGACCGAACCATCTGCGTGTGGAACCTCGAGAACTTTGCGCTGCTAAACACCATGCAAATGATGAGTCCCGTCCTGCGCATCGACATCTCATGGAACTCGGTAAGTGACTTTATTACAAATAAATATTTCCCCATTCCCTTTCCACGCACATCAGTCCTGCCCTGTCTTGTCCGATCCTGGAAATCTCTCTCCATGTTAGATCCTTCGCCGTAATGTAACTGAATGTGGCAGCATATCCTAATGGATGGACTATTCAGTTCGCGGGTAATAACGAATGGATTCCTGAGGCCTGGCCAAATACTAGTTGAAGTGTGGGGACGGGACTGTTTTTAAGTAAATGGAAATACTCGTACCTCCCCCATAGGGATTCTCCGCTTTCTGAGCTCTTTGCTCTTCCCAAGCTGAAATAAAAATAGCTCGAGGGGGAGCCAGCAGAATTGAAGAGCTTAAAGCACATTCCACTTGAGCGAAACTCTTCCAAGTGAAGCAAAAGCGCATCTTAAGCAGAGGGCGATGGAGGTTGGAGGATGGACTTTGAGAGCGATGGGGAGTGGCAATAGAAATGGAGAAAAAATATCATTTCCGGTTTGCTTCGAACTGGAATTCGTGTGTGCGACTCATCTCTGTGGCTCTGCGAGCGTGTGGGGGAGTCCACGTTTATGTGCACAATTTAAAGCCAAGCTAAATGGATGTGAGATTCGCTTGGGAACGGCAGATAACGCGGAGCGACTCTGGTCGGCTGCTGTGGGGAGCTTTAGCGTGGGGAGCTGCTGGGAAAAGACAACACAGGATTCTAATAAGCGACTTCGGCTTGGGGACGCATTACGCGCCAAATCCTTTGTTGTCAATCAGCTCGACAAAACCAGACCAGAAGCTACCCTACCCGACCGCCTTCTCCTGGCGTCAGTGAGGGGTGAGGGTGAGAGTGCGAGTGAGAGTATGGTATGGAGTGCGTGTGCCTGCCTTCATCAATAAGTATTGCATACTTAGCGGCAATTTGGCACGCAGAACAAAACAACATCAAGATACTGGGTCGATACTGGGGCGATATTGGGGCGATACTGGGGCGGGCGACACCGAGGTGAATGCGGAAGACGAGCCATTGTGTCACGTTTTGACGTCGTCTTTTGTCAATGGCAACTATGTGTCGCCCCCGCCCACGCTTCCTCTCGCGTGACGATTGATGCGTGCTCCCATTTCCATCATGTCTCCTGCCCTCTGCAGGAAACAGTGCCAAAACTGTCTCCCATTCGCGCTTCCATTTATCCAATAAGTCCACAGAAGGCAGCTAACAGGAAACCAGTTGTAATTCAAGGTGTCCTGAGATTGGGACTGGGCTGGCTCTGAGGGTTTTGTGCACTCGTAGTCCTGTGGCCCATTTCCTTTTGTTCGCCATTGGAATCTTCAGATGGAGCTACCTAGAGGGCGAGAGGTGGAGCGGCTCAATCAGCCACGGACTTCCTCCGCTCGGCATTCCGTTCCTGATCCTTGCGGTCTGCAATCGAAAATTAAATTTCACACACTGAAAATTGCCTATAAGCAGGTGGAAAAATGGTTTCACGATAACAAGGACACCATCTCCTTTGGTGGGGCGACTCGGCGCTGCCATAAATTTCTTCCCCTAAATTGAAATGTGATTCCACCCCGCCACGAAAACATACTCACAGATGTGCCTACATATACATACATGCGTCTACATATGTATATATGCACTGAGAAACGAGAAGGAACGTGTGAGTCGCTTCTGGGGACGCGACTCTACTTATACCCGTACTCAGTCAGTATTTACATTTTGGAACATGATTTTTTAAAATTTTAGAATTAAAAAAAAAAATTTTACATTTTACATTTTTTTGCTACATCTGTTATCTACATCTACATCTACAATGTATATTTTACATCTAACATGTAGATTATAGATGTACCATTTATATTCTACATCTCCTCCGCTAGGGGTTGCTCGCGCACTGAACGCGGCAGAGTGTGCGAGCGAGAAGGAGAATGAGTATCGGGTCTCTGGCTGGAGGAGGCGGGGGAACCAACAGAAAATTAATTTCTTCATTCTGGCTATAATTATGATCCGATCTTATTCATATTCGGCAATCTGGTAGATATGGGCATTCTCTACGAGACTGCGTTTTTAGTTTTATCGTATCTTTAAAATTGTGCCTGCCACAGATTTTCGGCCTTTGTGGGGGCGGGGCGAAATTTTGAAATACACTTGTAGCAGTGTGATATCACATGAGCCTGGAAACCAAATTTGGTTGCCCTAGCTCTTATAGTCTCTGAGATCCAGGCGTCAAACAAGACGGACAGACGGACAGACAGACAGACATGGCTCTATCGACTCGGCTATTGATGCTGATCAAGAATATATATACTTTATGGGGTCGGAAACGTTTCCTTCTCTGCGTTACACACATCCACTTTTACCACAAATCTAATATAGCCCTTAACTCTTTTTTGAGCACGGGTATAAAAACGAAGGCAGAAAGAGTTTCTTGCATTCGGTTGGCTCGCATTTCGCTTAACAGCTCAGCTTTACAGCTTAACTTCGCCGGTTGGCACCGTTTCGGATATCTGATTTTTCGCAGTGTACCTCTGAAAGTGAGGAGAACACAAGGACGGGTGGACCCTGGGCTCAGGTCTCTTTGCCATGGCCAACGGCAGTCAGTAAATGTAAATTCAACTTTCTTACACTTAAACTGTGGCTTGCATCCCGATGGCCTTGGGGCAGGCCGTTGACCCAGCCCCTGCCTGCCTCCTGCCGACCAGCCCACCTGCATATCCCAGAAATGTGAATGCACTCGCATTGCTCGATATCATCCTGCGGAATGCCGGACTTCCGACTAATTCCCCTTGGTGTTTGCCCCGAAGTATAATTTTCGAGATGCATGGAACTGGATTGGAACTAGGCCTTCCTTACTGGAGCTCCCATTCACGTGCTTATCCCTCTCGCCCGCAGGTGTTCCTGCTGGCTCTCTGCGAGGACAATGCTCTCTATGTGCGCACTCTGGCCACGGGCAAGGAGCTGCACACGCTCAAGGGACACAAGTCAAAGGTGAGTGTCAGTGTCAGTGTCAGTGCCGGTGCCGGTGCTGGTGGCAAGGCTCGAAAATGATCCGCCACCCTTGCAGGTACGGACCATTTCCATTGGCAAGGACAGCCAGCGCTGTGTGGTGGGATGCGACGATACGCGGGCCCTGATCTACGACATGCACTCGGGCAAGCTGGTGCGCTCGATGCCACCCAACCCGGGACCGGTGACCGCCGTCTATGCCATGGAAAACGACGACTTCCTGATCACGGTGGGCGGTAACAAGATCACCTTCTACTCGTTCCGCAACGAGGAGCTCTACGTGAACCCGTACTCCCGCAACCCGCGCCGCAAACGCAGCCTGAAGCGGCACGCCCAAGCCCAGCGCTCGCCCTCGACGACCCTGCCCCCGATCACGTGCTTCGACCTCTCCCGCGACTCGCAGCAGATGGCCATCGCCTCGGGCCGCAGCGTGCACCTGATGCGGATCAACACGCCGGAGTACCAGTGCAGCCTGGAGGGGCACGCGGGCGTGGTCAACTGCCTGAAGTTCGCGCCCAACGGAGAGTTCCTCACCACGGGCTCCGAGGATCGGCTCGTGCAGGTCTGGAACCTGGCGGCGACCGAGACCATCAACACCTTCAAGGGGCACGCGGCCCCAGTGGTCAAGGTGGTGGTGCTGATGGACTCGCTGCGAGTCATCTCCACGGACCGGGACTCGCTGCTGCTCGTGTGGATGGCCGACTCGGGCAACCTGCTGCAGACCATCCAGGGGCCGTACAAGAGCCTGGTGGTGACCAACAACATGCGCTTCGCCGCCTCCAGCAACGGGGACAACACCCTGAAGATCTGGTCGCTCACCCAGGAGGACGAGAAGTACTCGGTCTCGCACTCGGACGAGATCACCTGCTTCGAGATCAGCGCCGACAGCATGCACATCATCACCGGCTCTCGAGACATGTCGCTGAAGGTGTGGCAGTCCACGGGCGGCAAGCTCAGCCAGGTGCTGGTGGGCCACAGCGACGCTGTGACCTGTGTGTCCGTCTCGGTGACCAACAAGACGCAGGTCCTCTCCGGCTCCAAGGACACGAACCTCATCTTGTGGGACCTGCTCACAGGCGAGGAGGTTCACACGCTGGCCGGCCACTTGGGCCCTGTCATTGGAGTGAAGGTGTCGGCCGATGGTGAGTCCGTCAGTCCGTCAGTCCGTCGCAGTCACTCCCGTCACTCTAATTGCCATGTCTAATCCGATCTCAGGTTCCACGGCTGTGTCGGGCAGCGATGACAAGACCTTGATCGTGTGGGAGACGAAGCGTGGCCTGGCCCTCACCTCGCTGCAGATGCACGTGCCCTTCACCCACTTCGACATCAGCCTGGAGGTGTCGCGGGTGCTGGTTCAGCTGGTGGACAGCTACAATCTGCCGGTTATCTGTCTGCACAACACCCCGGCGCAGTATGTGAAGCTGCCCACGTACTCGGGACCCACCAAGGATGTGGATGGTCTGCCTCCGTCTGTCCCTTTGAGCGGGCTCTGTAATTCCAATCGCCTTCCTTTCGCTTCCAGATCTCCGCCCGCAGGGCCCCAAGCGCCAGATGAAGCGGCTGCTGAAGAAGGAGGTCTCCCTGGACACGTACACCTGGCAGAAGAAGTACGGCCACCTGACCTCGTCGGTCATGATGGCCCAGGTCGATGAGCGCCTGAAGCGCCGCTTCAGCGTCTCTGCCAGCATGGAGGAGATCTCCAAGATCGCCGAGAACAAGACGGGAGCCTCCCAGGCCAATCTCGGCCCCGAGCAGGCGGCTCTGGCCCAGTCGCAGCACTTTGACCAGCTGGAGGCGCTGTGGAACAAGCGGTCTCCGCCCCGTCGCCGCCACAATGCGGTAAGTCGATGCTCCGTAGAGGCATCCTGCATCCTGCAGGACCTGCACGGCCATAACCAGATCTGGTGTGGTCTGGTCCGATCTTAGCCACTGTTCGCTTTTGTATTCGTTTCCATGGCAGTAGAAGGCGCTCACGATTTGGTTTTTGGTTTTTCTCTTCCTTTTCTTTCTTTTCATTTTGCTTCTCGTCTCTGTTTGCTTACACATCAATCTGTAATCTGAAATGTGCAATCTGTAATCTGCAATCTGCAATCTGCAATTCGACCTGCCACAGGGTCTGTCGAGGCAGACTTCGCTGGTGGAGGACCGACTCGAGTCGTCGGACGACGACGAGTACCAGGACGAGCGCGCAGGTATGTTGTCAGCCTCCTACGACCACATCCACCTCCTTGCACGCTTGCCTGGCATCCGCTCCCTGCACGATGCATGGAAGACGAACAGTCTGCGCGTGCCCAGAACCAAGTTCTATGTGAGCACCCCCCCACAGACCCACAGCAGCCACCAGCTGAACGCGACCAGAACGCGGACAGAACACACCCCCACCCCCACCTCCGAACAGAGTCCCGAGAGCACTATGGCCTTGCACCGTGTGGCGCCCGACCTGGTTAGAGATCTGCTACACCCGACCCCGTCGCCGACAGAGTCCCCTCGGCTGATCACTCTGCGCCAGTTCTTCCACTGGCCCAGCATTAAGGCTCACCTGATGCGCGGCCAGCGCCACAGGAACTGCATATCCGTCCAGCCCCACATCCGCCTGAACCCGCCGGACCACCCGGTCCGCCCGGTCCGTCCCACGCCCATCATTGTGGTGGAGAACTGTGACAGCCGCAATGTGCAGCGCCTGCGCACCGATCTGGTCCTGCATCCGCAGTATATGCGCGCCTCATTCGGGCACATCGAGGCGGACGACCTCGAGGTTCCCTTGTCCAAGAAGTCGTCTACCTCATATGGCGGCTACCTCCACCGTCGCTGGCACCTCCTGCGCCACAAATCCCCATCCGAACGGAGGGTTCCCCATCGCGACTCCCAGGCCAATTCCAATTCAAACTCGAATCCAAACCCGAAAGAGCCAACAGCCACTTGCAGCGAGTGTGTGGTCCAATGATACCGTCATACCAGCAACAGCCCCACCACCCGACGAACTCTCCTCCACAGCCACACAACCACTTAGCTAGCTATCGAGTACACTGCACCACACGACTTTTGTTCTCACTCCTGCACTCCTATTCAACTCTCTATATTGTGTATGTAGTTCCAGCCATGCGTAGATGCTCTCGACTAGTCAAGTTGAACCTATTTATTTTAATAAAAGTTGCAACAATTTATTTGGTTTTATTTTGCGTGCTCGTTCAGTTATTATCCCCAATTATCACTAGCACAATGAGCAGCAGACCCAACAGAAGCCAGGTGAGTACACTCAGTGAAGCAGGTGGGACTACACCCAAAGACCACTCCATTCACTCCATGAGACATCAGTGAAGATGGGACAACCGTAGACACTCCCTTTGTTTCTGGTCGAATTCCGATATGTTCAGAAAACATTGCCTTTTCATCCAACAGGGATATACTTATATAAATGATTCAGGTACAGTCGGGAAATATTTGGGAATAGCTTAAATCGATTCGAACCCATGCGGAAATAGTTAGTCCGGTGGTCAGTAGGGAATAACGCCTCGCACCCCTAAAGCATTACTTTGATTCGATTAGAATGGGGAAACATTGAAACTTGGGGCTCGCAAATACATATACATTTATAATTTGTATAATTTGTAGCAATATTATTTCAGCAAGAGGATTCAGAAGCCATTTCCTAATGTATTGTGGCAACATTTCACAGGCTCAAGGATGCCAGGCCGTGGTTGTTTGATTTCCTTTTGCTTGTTCATTAAACTCGACAAAATTTACCTATTTATTTATGCTTCGAACCAAACCAACTTTTCCTGATGGTCTTAGGGCTTTACATTTTTTTAAAGAGCTTTGATTTTTTTCCATGCCAGAACTTTTGTTTAAGAGTTTTTATTTATTCTTTGTTATGCTTTCTTCAGAGGATACATAACTTACGTATCTTACATCTGGTTACTATGAACTTTGCCATATAAAGCCTATAAATGCAGCTATAAATTGGAACTGAGCTATTTATATTCCCCGTCTGGGGAATATATAGCTTTCAAATGCAAAACTAATGATTTTTGTGATGTTTTCTTATACCCGTACTCAAAAAGTGTTGAGGGGTATAAGGGGTATATTTGTGGTAAAAGTGGATGTGTGTAAGGCAAAGAAGGAAACGTTTCGGACCCCATAAAGTATATATATTCTTGATCAGCATCAATAGCCGAGTCTATATCTGTCGTCTGTCTGTCCCTGTCTGTCTGTCCGTGTTGCTTGTCGCCTAGATCTCAGAGACTTTAAGAGCTAGAGCAACCAAATTTTGTTTCCAGACTCATGTGATATCACACTGCTACAAGTGTATTTCAAAACTATTCCCCTCCACTGCAAATTTAAAGAAACGATAAAACTAAAAACGCAGCATCTAAACAAATTACCATATCTATCAGATTTACAATTCTGGTACAGATCGAATCAGCCAGAATAAAGAAATTTTCAGTTGCTTCCCCACCTCCTCCAGCGCTGTTGGCGCTATGCAGTGCGTGACCTTTCGCAGATAAATTGTATAATCTACATTGTAGAGGTATATACTACTTTTCAGATGTAGATAAAACATGTTAGATGTAGGTGCCAGATGTAGCAAAAAAATTTAAAATGTAAAATTCAGCATAAATCATAATCTCACAAATTTATATACTGGCTGAGTACGGGTATAAAAGTAGAGTCGCGTCCGAAGAAGCGACTCACACGTTCCTTCTCGTTTGATTAAATTTTATTTTAAAAACGAAATAAAAGTATTCTGTTTCTTTATATATTTTTGTATAGGTGCACTCATAAGGCGTTGTTTAAAGTTTATGTAATTGAAAAAATTATACAAATTTATGAAGAAACTGTTGAGCTAAAATTGGCTGACCAACCCTCCGAAAATACCATCTCTCCATTTGGAACGTTGACTACCTCTCAAAAAAGCTTTAAAAAATAACATATTTTAAAAATTCTTAAAAACAAGTTTTGTTTTAAAAAAAAAAAAATTATTTGTAAAGCCCCAAATCTATCATAAAAATGTGGGTTTGGTACAAGGCGGAAAATGGTGTCGGGTAGTGTTATCGGAGGAGCACGGAAAAGTTAATAATTCGATTTTCCTCGTGAAATGGCAACGGACCCACCAACAGAATTATTTATTCGACTGTAGAGGGGTTTCACTACTGCCGTCATCATCGTGTGTAATAATGCTCAATCTCTCCCCCAATCCGACCCTACCCGACCCGAGCTGACCACTGGGCGCGCTCATTTCCCAGTTGGCGAGGCATGAAATTGCAATCAATGAAACTGCAACCCGATTAACTCGATAGCCAAAGTAAAGCCTGGCTGGGTAATGGGTAATGAATTGAATCGCCCGATTTAAGCGAATTAAAATCCATCAAACCGAATGGCAGCGAGTCAATCGGGGTATGGCAGTGGAAGGGGCAGGGCCTGAGCTGGGAGCTCTTTCAGAAGTGAACCGTGCCCAGGCTCAGACTCAGGCCAGTGAGGTAAGCAGCTGAAAATGCGTTCTCCAAGCTCTACTTTTAGTTCATCAATTCAATCCTCCTCAGGCATGTTTTGCTATCTCCACTCTCCACACTCCAGAAGACCCATCCCAAAGCCACAAGGGAACTTGAAGCTCCCTCTGTACCATACTTTTCGAACATTGTATCCATCTCGAACATCTGAATGTGAATTGTTACTTGATTTGTTAATATTCGTACTCGTTCTACTTATACATACTCGTATATATTTTTACTACCTCCCAATCTTCTCGAATCATCTCGAATCTCGATGTGTGTATATATATGTATATGTATAGCTCTTTTCTATATATATATATATACTCGTATACCATGTATCTGTTTTATACATTTGAATATATTTTGAATACTCGTTGAATACTCGTCAAGTTGCCAGACACACACACACAGTTGTTTGGACAAGGTTCCGCTTTTAACGAAAATGAAAATGAAGTTCCCCATTTTCCATTCCAACAACCAACAACAACAAACCAACCCGACCAAACCACAACTCCAAAATGAACCAACAATGAAACACCACCAACAGCCAACGCCCACTGTTCGAAAACCAGTTCCCGCAGCTCACTGCCCCCATAGACAACCAACCAACCAAGCAACCAACCAACCAACTGTGACCGCAGTCCGCAATAGCAGAGCATCAAACGGCACGACACGGCACAACGGCACCCAAGAGCCAACCCAAGAGCCAACCCAAGCTAGATCTACATATGTACTACGTCGATAAATATTACAAAAACCTAAATCTATAGAAAATGTTGTTTACTCAGCTCACGGAATGTTTGCAAGGAGAACGCACACATCACATCAAAGACACATACGCATTCGCATAGTTATAGGATCTACAATATTTAAATAGCAGAAATATCCCCCCTCTCGATTGGCATGAGATCTCACTGAACCAAATGAATGACTAGAGCACTCCCTCCCTACTTATAGTAGAGTAGTAGAACCCACCACAGAACGGCACGGCACTGTCCAAATTGACGAACCCAATTCGGCAAGTGTGTAGAATATTTTGTGATTTTGTTTTCTGTTTTTAGACGACTTCGACGATTTCTTTTAGGGGAAACAAACCTATTGTCCCAGTATAAGTAAAGTATTAGAAATACTCGTGCTTAGGAGATACTTGCATACATATGTATGGATATGTATGTATGCACCACATAACTTTCGAACAGACCGTACCTCACGCAAATGCTGAAACCACTTTTGAGAATTCTACATGCAAGAAATATTCGTACCGAAACCAAATCGTTCAATAGAGCTATAACAATAATATTATTAACCAAATAATGACACAGAGTTGACTTGCACTAAGCAGACTGCACCTCCAGCTGGATCCAATCAAGTAAGTAGACAACCAACCGGCTAAACAGGCACAGATATGTACATGTGTACATGCATATGTATGTATGTATGTACTTGAAAGTACTCGCACTCCTTGGCAGCTAGAGCTTATCCACCTCCTATTAATTTGGAAAAGAGTTGCTGCTGGAACCAGGTAGGAGTGGTTCCAGCTGAACTTCCTTAATGTCTCGTGCAATTACTCGTAATATTTATTTGAAATTTTCTACTAGAGTTGAACATAACCGAACGTAGAACGTATAACCAGTATTTCAGTGTTAGGCATGTCATTAGACTAAATAATGGACACGCCAGCAATCCAAACAATCGTCTAACAAAACTCCGCTCTTGTTGTTGTCCCTTTATTCAGATCACTTCGCTTCAGGAGGAGGAGGATACCACAAAGGATAAGGCCTGAAACGGCTTCAATTACACTTTAGCATTTAAGATAAATTTATTTCCAGAATTGCAAGCAATAAGTGCGTAACCGTAACCGTAACGTAACCGTAACGTAACGTAACCTAGCGCCACAATTAACCGACAGCTTTGGCTGCGGAATACCATCCCCTAACCACCCCACCCCACCCAACCATTTGTGTGTGTAGATGAAATATTAAATCAGATAAACCACCGTCTCAGACTTTGTAGGAATTATAGCATTAAGTGAGCCAATTTGGACCTTTTATTGTTGTACTTAGAATGTTTTATGTATGTACTACTCACACTGAGAGCCAATTGCTCCAGCACACATTCCAACTTAATTATACATACATAAATACATACCCAATGTATGTACCACTTAGGAATAGCGTAGAATCTCTTTAACTGAGAAATGCAAATACAAACTCTCTGAGGGGCTAAAAGCGTAACTATGCTTAAAAAGAAAACCTATGACGCTCGAGCGAGGAAGCACTAATGCAAAAATCAGAAAATGTCTATAATAAGCTCCCACTTAAGTCCCAGCCGTGGCAGTACGTCGCTTACTTAAATGGCTGAGCTGAGTAGAATGAATGTAGAGTGCCCTCTGCCCCCGCTCGAACATCACCTTGGTAGGTAGGGTGCGGCTCGCACCTCCCTTGGATAACTTCAATAACTTTCTGACAATCAGAGGTTCTGGCCTAGAACGAAAAACCCAAAGCTAAGGAAACCAAAATCTCAATATGAAAATTGATATTTCTACACAGATATTTCTATGCATGCCACAAGTGAAACTTTGTTAATCTAAGAACACTTACTTGACATGTAATGTAGTTGTGTAGTTGTAGTGTCCACTAGATGTCGATAGCCGAGCATCTCCCGAGGAACTGTGCATCTGGATATGGATATGGATATGGACTTGGATATAGATATGATATGATAATCGCATATATGTATGTAGTAAACTTATATGGATCAATGTACACACTGTCTATGTCTATTAAACCGAAATTAAACTCTACTCAACTTTACTGCGAAACAGCAACACGCAAGTCTCACGGGTTATTCTTTGGTGTACGCTGAACTGGAGATCAGGGGGCTCCGAATTCAGGAACCTAATTGGTCACGCACATGCAGCGAGCTGACAACGATTAATTTTGCTTTGTTTCATTTCATTATGCACTGCTTTCATCTGTCACCATCTCCTTCCTTCCAATCATCTGCCATCATTCCGCGTACCAGCTGTGGGTCGCGTTGAGTTGCGTCGCGTCGCTCCGATTGTTTGTTTGCAGTTTGCGGCCATTATGACACCATTTCCGAGCGAATGTCAAACAGAAGCCAAAAGCTTCCACATCAGCAAGCTCCGCATGGGATGTGTCAGAGACACAGTGCGACAGTGTTGGCTGGCGGAAAGAGGGGTGCTGCGACACACAGAAGGATAAACCGCAGACGCAGCCATTTTGTTTGCACTGTCTAATGAGAAAAGTTTGCGGAAAGCATCGACAATGAATGCTGCTGATAAGAGGTGGGCGGGGTGAACAAAAGAACCAAGAGGCACAAGGAGGGCGGCGGGAGTCCTTCAGTCTTTATATGGGTTACCGGTTGTTCCTCTGTGCCCCTGAACAATGCGGCAGCAATAAACACACACACACGCCCATTGATCGATTGCTGCTCACTCATTTACGGCCGCAACTTAATGAACCTTACCACAAGGACTTTCTTGCTAAAAAATGTTGAGCCTCGGTCAATCCTTTTTCCTTTCGAGCTCCTTCGCCCCCTAAAAGAGAAATTGGAAGAGGCAATAATGGACATCATCCATTGGGAACAGCGATGTGAAGAAGCACCACAGCCATTTTACTCTCTGAACCACCGACAAATGAATACCGCAACTTTTTTTTTTAATTTAATGTGAGAAAAGCTCCAACATCGCCTGGCGCCTAGCAATGCTCCTGCCAGCTCATCTTGACTGCTTCTGCTGCGCATAATTGCAACACAAAACGCTTCTAATGTGCATTTCGCCTCCCCCTTACCGTTTCAGCTTTCACTTAGACACATCTTCATGAAAATCACGTATACGAAGCGCGCGCCATGAGCTACAGAAGAGCATTTGAAAGGCATTCCGTACCGACAGGAAACTTTATCGCAAAGACTTACCATGTATTAAGAACTTTCAAACATTGTCAAGTGAAAGTTGCACAGAAACACAGCTAAAACTGAACAAACTTTGTGCTGCAAGGAAAAGTCTCCGGATTAACTGTGCCACTTGGCCGCACTTGTGCTGTTTTCGTCTACCAAGCGATTTTATCTTCGAATAAAGTAAACCAAAAATACATACGATACATGCGCAGCCTTCTGCTACTCCTCCTTTCAGTAATGTATTTCTCTTCGTTTAGAAAGTTACAGGGAAACAGAGAAATGATTAAATTGTGTTTGTTATCTTTTCTTTCTCACAAATTGCTCAATCAATCCTGGCAGAATGAACAATTTAACTGACAGTCCGGTTCCGGGAAACATTAGTTATATGCACTGCGAACTTTTAGCTGCATTTTCAGTAGCCTCTTTGTGGTATAAAACATCCTATAGAATTTCTTCAAGCTCTTCTTCCCCTTTGGAAATGCGACAATTATGATTCCGAGTGCTGTTCCCGCTAGACTCGCTTCTGCACCGAATGCCAATCATCTGAAAGCAAACAGCCATCCCTGAATAATGGATTTTTCTCTGCACCTACTCCACGTCTGCCAGTGCCAACTGCAAATCCTCCCCTTGGCGCCAACGGAAAAGAGTTTTTCCGCAGTCCGCTGCAGCCAAGTGATATCGAAAAGCAATTTCCGCTATTACAACGGCATCTCCCTAATCCTCGCAATGGATGGAAATAAACGAGGGCACCAGAGACACGCCGCGTGCACAGAAGCTGAATTAAACGGACAAGGCAAGGCGTTGCCAGGACAACGCATACAAGTAGTCCCAGCAACCGAAGTCAATAGTCAAGTCAAATATAATAAACAGATTGAAACAGAATAGAGGTAGCCCGACAGCAACCAGGCAAATCCCGAATATACAATATAAATCGAATTCCCGTGAATATGTTTTGGGGTCTCAGCTCAGCGGTTGACTTATACGCGGAGTATGTGAAGGCGTTCAAGATCAAGGACGAGCCGCTGCCCGATCAGCAGGAGGTGGGATGCGGGGACGGAGCATCTCCTTCCGGGGCTCTCAACATTTTGATCTGCGGCGGAGCCGATCCGCGCCATATAATCAAGACACTGGCCAAACGCTACACATACAAAAGCAAGCCCAAGCTGAACATATACGTGCTGGATGGGTGTGCCGAGATAGCGGCCCGCAATATGCTGCTTCTGGGCGTGGCCCTGGAGGCGCCAGAGTCCTTCAGCTTGGTCTACAAGGCGCACCTTTTCATGGACATCTACGGGAACTCGTTGATGCGGCCGAGCTCCCACCACTACATGGCAGCCAAGGCTCGCACACTGCTCAAAATGGTCACCGACGAGGAGGAGCTTCAACGCTTGGCGCCCATGCTCAGCTTGAATGGGCTAAAGTACAAGGAGCGCGACGGCCTCGAGATGGCCTTCAGCTTCTGGCAGCCCCAGCCATGGCACCAGTACAACATTACCACCTACTGGGAGCAGCGATCGCGTGCCCTGCTGGGCACTCGCTACGACCACCGCAACGGCGCCTTCGACTGGGACCTGAGCATGACCCTGAAGGAGCGCGACGGCCAGCAGATCTGCTCGCAGGAGTACCGCTACTGGCGGGAGTGCGGGGTGGCCTTTGTTTTCCCCGAGTACGAACAGTGCAAGCCAAACAAGACCTTCGCTGCGGGGCTGGTGCGCAACGGACGCACCTATCTCCACCGCGGCTACGTGGGCGACATCCAAACGGGCCCCTTCTGCGGCTTTGGGCTGCGGAGCGCGGAGGAGCGTATGCACAACTCCGTGCACGGCGACAACGACTATCGGGCCACAGACGTGACCGAGCGCAACCTGCTCGAGCTGTTCCACGAGCTGCAGACCCATACCGTCTATGAGCACGATTCCACTCGATCGCGCCGCTACGGATCGGTTCAGTTGCTCATGACGCCGCTACTCACACACAACGAGTGCGATGCAGAGGGACAAGTGAGCTACGATCGACCCTGGATTCAGGTGCCGGATGTGACCGTGCACTATTTGTCACCCATGGAGATGGTGCAGCTGCAACAGGGAGCGGAACGCTGGACCAGCACCTTTGACATTGCCTTCGTTGCCTACAACTACTTCTCTTTCCTGAGCAAAGAGTTCTTCCAGTGCCTGCGTGCCCAGGCCCTGTTCCTTTTGGAGACGAAGCTGATGACGGTGGAGCGCAGGGATAATGTGAAGAGCTACGAGGCCAAGGCCAAGGATCTAATGAAGGAGGCTGGCCTCAAGGGTGTTATCAATTACCAGGCCATCAATGGCCAGCATATGCTGCTAAAGTACAAGAAAACTGAGGCAGCAGACACACACGAGGACAAGGACGAGGACGATGATCCTAGGGCTGAGGCCGAGGCTGATTCTGACGCTGTATCTAAGAGTGAGACAGGTCAGACCTACCAGCCAGAAGAGGTCCTTGAGAGCAACATAACTGGACTTGTTTAGTTTCAAAAAATTTTGTTTATTCAGTTCTCTCTTTGCTTTTTCTTCTTTCCCGCTGCCCATGTGTCCAGTTGAAACTCCATGCCCTCTTTGCGTTGACGCAGTACCTGGGGGGGTGTGGCAAAGGCCGTGGTACGCCTGCGCTCCTCCTCGAAGTCGAGCAGATGATCGATACGCACGTTGAGCTTTCTGGCCCGCGTCCCAAGAGCCTTTCGACTATCCTCTGCCCTTCGCTGGGTGTCAATGTCGACGACCTTTCTGCGCGGCACATGCTGCAACGCAGAGTCCCAATTGCCGGTTTTCTTCAGGTCCAGCATGATGTTGATCATTTGGTTGAGGGTGAGGGATTTTCCGGAACCAGATCCCCACTGCAGGTATCGGTCCAGTGGCAGGCGCGCCATGCGCAGACCCAACCGCTTCGCCTTGGCCAGCGACAGGGGCTCGTTGTTCATCGTATCCACCATGGCGCCAACTATGTATATGTCGTCCGGGTTGTATGTGACCAGATCCTCACGGCAGTGCGGCGTCAGATAGACCAGACTCCGCTTGTCAAAAAGCTCAGTGAAGCATTGCTTGTGCACATTCATTGGAAACTCCGGATTGAGCATGGTCGGGATGTAGCGCTGCAGGCTCTGCATGCACCTTCCCTCCAACTGGGCGTTGCAGTAGTGCAGATCGAAGGGCTCGTCGTTGAGGCGGTTCTCGGCGAAGCACAGCATGAGCTGCTTGGCCGCGTAGGAGGCCTCCCGATTGTTCATGTGAGTGTCATAGGAGCAGTCCAGCACCATCTTGGGGGCGAACTGCATTGCCCGCGTCAGCCTGTTGTTTTGCCAGTGGTTGATCGTTGTGTCGTAGATTCGCAGGAACATCGAGGTGTGGGCCAGGCCATAGATTATGTGGGTGTTCTCCTCCCGCTCCTTCCGCATTTCGGCGATCCGGCGCTCTGTGTCTTCGGCTCGCTGTGCTTTCTTTCGCTGCTCGGCCTCCTTTTTCATATTTATCTGCCACAGAAAGGCGTAGTATTTAATGCGTGCGGATTTTGTGGGCAACGACAGCACGTGGTCCCAGTGATGGTCCTGGAAAAAGTCCAAGGCGGGCACGCGACGTCCCTCCTGATGGGCAATATCAGCCTCCAGCTGAAGCACCTTTCTCCTCTTCCCACGATCCTCCGCGGTTTCCGCTGGTCCATCGCTAGTCGCTGGACTGGACTGTGCAAAGGGATTCGCAAACTTCTTGAGGGTCCCTTCATTGCCGGCAAACGCATTTTCGCCGCCGAAGGTTTTTAATGAATCCGACGCTCTCCTGGCAGGCACCGCACATCCTTTGAGCATGTGACTCGCCAATCTCCATGGCCTTAGGGTTTTCAGCATTTTTCGGTCCAAATAATTGCAGAAATTGTTTTATAATTTCGAACAGCTGTAGTAGTGGCTGTCGAGTTGTGTCAGTTGAACTGGTCGTAAATGATATTCCTCGATTTCGATATTCGGTTTAGTATTACTAGCTAGCTAGGAAACCGTGCACTGAAAATATAATTTTTTCCCATTAACTAATCAAATTTCTAAAATATTGTCTAATTTTAAGCACTCACTTTGCTTGGCTTGTGGTTTAATAAGGAAAAAGTAAAAATTATAGCGTTGGTTGAACTGGATCGATGAACGGAATGGAACTGGAACTGGCACTGGCCTATACATGGAATTTCTACATCATTTCTACATCGGTGTATTATCAGAAAGAGGTGAGGTGCATAAGAAAGTGGCAAGGTGTGTGACGTGTGAGGTACGACCAACAACAGCTGATCGCCATCGAAGTTTCTTTGTTTTTTTCCTTTTGTATTTTAAAAAACTACGCAAAATGCTGAAACCCAAGGCTCTCACACAAGTTCTAAGCCAGGCGAATACCGGGGGCGTGGAGAACACCCTGTAAGATATCATCGAATCATTGAAAGGCAGTCAAAAGTAATGTAATCCGTGTCTGCACTTACAGTCTGCTCAGCCAGGAGGGTGCTCTCTTGGCCTACTCGGGCTACGGCGATAAGGATGCTCGCATTACTGCCGCCATTGCCAGCAATATTTGGGCGGCTTATGAAAAGCATGGACGGAATGCATTCCGCGAAGACCGACTGACCTTTGTGCTGATTGATTGCGAGACCGGTCATGTGGCCATAACACAGGCAAGCGTTTCCAAAAAATCACAGTCTGTGCTCAGACCTTTTATAGCTCAATCACTTTGATTGCAGGTGGCTAGTGTGCTGCTGTGCCTATATGCCAGGAGCCACGTTGGATTGGGTCTACTCAAGCAAAAGGCCATGTCCATGGCCGCCTATTTGGAAAGGCCACTAAAGATGATTTCGGCCTCGTGAAGAAGGCGAGACCATGCCTAGTCGAGGGAGTCTCGTTGAATATATGTTCTAAGTTTATACAGTAACTGTCGGTAATTAAACATGCCAATACACGTATTCTTTCGGATAGAAGGGTCAGGTTTATTTTTCTGAAATAGTTCTTTAAAGTACACACAAAAGAGCTTAGATGCTCGTACATTGGAAAGAACTTTAGGACTTAGTTGCTAATCTGCCGGTCTGGGTGGCAGCAACCCTAGCTGCAGGCTTATTCGATGGCATACAGCTTCAGTGTGCGGTCCATGCTGGTGGAGGCAAGATACTGTGCATGCTTTCCAAAGCGGACGCCGGTTGCCAGGGCCGTGTGGTCGTTGAATATCTTCAGATCCTGCCACTGCTTGCATAGGTAAACCCTGAAAAGAAAAGCGGATGCCATCAATATTGTAGCAATAGCCTCGGCAGTACTGTGCCATGGCAACCGAAAACAAAGTAAACTAGTTTCACAGATAACAACAACGGCTCGGCACGGTACGGATGAAATGAAAAAATTTAAAAGAAAAGTTTATCGCAAATATGAAGGTAACAGTTAAGTATGTGGAGCGATAGCTAGGGTCTAATTCAAATTCTTTGCTTGGACAGATTTCATACGCCCCCCGACCCACAAGGAGCCAGAAGCCCCCAAGCCCATCAATTTGTCAATTGATGACTTCAATGCGGTAGGGACAGACAACCACATTGCGAAAGTCAGAGGCATTAACGTTTTGGTTACAGCGCGGCGAAATCGGCAATCCACGGGCTCCATGCGTGGTGACCACCATCGATCCAGACTACATAACCGACGCCAGTTCCCAGCGATTGGCCAAAAAGTTCCGCATGAAAACGTGAGTGAATGGGAGGGAGGGGGCTGGAAAAAACGAACTGCCATCGAATACCTTTTCATTCCTTTAGAGACATTTTACTGCTGCGAGATATCACGCGCAACCGATTCATGTACTATGCCACGCAGGAGATGTTCCTGGACAGGAAACGCGAGAAGGAGCACCAGGACAGGCTGTACGAGAAGTCGGACGACTTTCACAAGTTCGCTGAAGATTCGCTCAAGAAAATGGAGGCGGAGGAGTTTAAGAAAATGTTGGAGGCCCAACAGAAGCTGAAGATGCTGAAAGAGAACAAGGTTGCCGACGAGCTTAACAAGGTGAAGCTCGAGCATCAGCGTGTCCTAATGGAGGTGCAGGAAGTCTACGGCCGCTTCCAGTACCTGCTCAAGCTAATCAGCTACTTCGATGACACGGTGGATGAGCAGGCAGAGGAGGGTCCGGACAGGGACAGACTGACCATGCCCAAGCAGATCGTCTGCATGGAGATTAGCGAGCGACATCCAGCCGGCCTCGAACAGGTGCAGCAAGTGCAGAACTACATGGAGAAAGTGGTCAGACCTTACCTCGCCAAGCGCAATCACTTGGATGCGGACATTTGGATTCGGGGCTACGAAAGGAACCGCCTAAAGGTCTCCAACTACAACCGACGCTTCACTCAGCTGGCCCTGCTCAATCACATCGTGGGAATACTCCACGACAAAGCCGTGAGTGGAATCCCTTTTGCATTCTATTACGTTTCTTTTTGCACAATATTCTTAACAATTATCTTGGTTTCAGCGAAAAACATTCGAGCGTAAGGTGACGGGAAACGTTTTCCTAAAGGACCCTGAGTTCCTGCAACGTCGTGTGGCTGGTCTCCAGCATCGTGCCACCGAGTTGTTGAGCGTCTACGAGCAAAGCTGCTGCAAGGAGTGAGTTGCGCTGCGGGGCAGTCTCGGGGATCAGTTCAAATATATTTAATGTATTCTCCTCCCTCCCAGCAAGCTGAACATAAAGCTCAACAGCATTGTGCCTGTAATCCTTAAGCACATACAGAACAAAGTGCAGCCTGAACAAAAGAAGGAGGAGTCGATGCAGCCGCCGAAGCCCGCACAGAAGTCGTCGAAGCAATGGCGCACAATGGAAGACATGCAGGCCCCTCTGGCAACCAACAAGTCAACGTACGAGGATGAACAGGACACGACCCTGGCCAAGGTGGAGAAGATCCAATTCTATGTTATGGTAAGACAAATCATCTTCACCCTAAGCCTACGATGTCTAACATTGTCAAACGATGTCTTGGAACAGGAGCTACTCTCCCAGCTGGACCGCATAGAGCCGAGAAAGCTCCGCAGCTTGGAGCAGCAGGTCCGACGCCGCATGGCTTCGGAGAAGGAAATGTCGAGACGGGCACTGGTCAAGCAGAATCGACTACACAACTGGATGGAGCACTTTAAGAAGCATCATCACTTGCAGCTGCAGCAGCGACGCAAGAACAAGCTCTAATTCACTCAATTTCAAAATGCAAATATCTATAAACCCGAATCAGACTTATTCTTATTAGTTAGGTATACAAAAACGAGGACTCACCTGACATCGGTTCCGGCTATGGCCAGATAGGTGCCGCTCTGGTCGAAGCACAAATCCTTGACTTCGTAGCCATCGTCCAGTTGGATTGTTTTAAAGTTCTTCAACTTGCGCAAATCCCACAGCTTGACACAAGCGTCGTCCGCTGCGGTGGCCAAGTAGTAGCCGTTCTCGGAGAAGGATATGGCCGAAATGGGACCAGTGTGGCCTGGGAAGTTCGCCACATTGCTCTGCTCCTTCAGATCCCAGATCTTGACTTGAGAATCGACAGTGCCCGTACCGAAAATCAAGCCGTCAGGATGGAACTGGGCCGTCGTCAGGCCAACCTCGGCCGTGTCGATAACCTTTGTGAGCAGCCGTCCAGTGCGTATGTCCGAGAAGGCCCAGTGCTTGTCGGACGATGTGGAGAGCAAGTAGTCGCCAGTAGGGTGTAGCGAGAGTCCGGTCACCGGTCCGTCATGGCAGCGCAGGAGTAGCTGCGTCTGGGATGTGGGAACGTGCCAGATGCGAATATTCATGTCGGGGGAGCCGGTGATGACTGTGTCCTCGTTGGGATGGTATATAACTTTGGTGATCTTCTTGGTGTGCCCCTTGAGGATGGCCACCACCTGCTCGGTGTCCTTGTTGAAGACGGTCGCGTTCTTGTCATTGCCGCCGGTCAGGATCTTGCTGTGGTCGGCACTATTGATGTCGAGGGCCAGAATTCCGGGCACCGAGGCCGAATGCAGGCCAGGGTGGGAGGCCACCGTTAGGAAGCTCTTCACCTGATCTGGCGAGACCAGATCCTCCGGGACGGTGCGTCCGCGCTTCTTGCGCTCCTGCGTGAGCACTGTGGCCTTGTCCTGGAGCTTCTGTATCACCTCTGCATTCATGCCAGCCTGCTCCATAGGGTGGGCTGCAGCCCCGCCAGCTTCAGACGCTAGCGCCGGCTGTGGAATCGTCGTCGGTGCATTCATAACACCGGCCTGGGGCTTCAGCGTGGCCAGAGCCTCCCGAGCAGCGGCCACTTCCTTGTTCAGACGTGCAATCACGCGGCAGGCGGCGTCATGTTGGTACAGGGCATGGGACAACTCTTGTCGCGTTGTCTGCAGCTGTTGACGCTGTGTGAACGAGTGGATCATTAGCGCGTCCCACTCGTCCTGCATTGTTTTCAGAGTAGCCGGTATGCTGGTGGCACTGGGCGGCTTGGGTTTCACCAACGCGGGCGTTTTCAGCTCAATTAAATCCTCCGCCTTCAACTCCTTGCCGCTAATGGGATCGCAGCCATTCTCCAATAAATACTTCTCAATCACCCGCTTCTCGAAGACGGCTCCAGAGTGGGGAGACACGACGGGCGTCTCGGGGACTTCGTTTGTCACTGGGGGGGGGGATGGATGACGGAAAAGTGAGTTTCCACTTAAAGTAGCTTTAGAAATGTAGAGTTACTTACGTGCGCAAACCAAAGCCATTGCTATACGTGTTTATATGCTGTTTAGCGGCTTCTTTTTTGCTATATATTTACACGTTTTTCCAAATCAAGCGCAAAAATTGTCCGGCAAAAAAAACAAATACCATTAAATACTGAGTAATACCATTTAAATACCATACCATAAAAAAACTAGGGCAATCCGGCGACTAAGCGAGATTTAACCCACTTAACACCCCTCTATTTAAAAAGTTGAGCACCCTTTGTTAAACCGTTGAAAATAATACTGTTTGTAAAGGCTCCTTGTAGCTCCATCCAAACAAAAATGACCACCGATATCTTTCACCTGTAATGCGTAAAATATGTTAAAGTTACATAAATTTCGTGGAAATATTAAATACCCCCCTGGTCGACAGTGGGTGAACGTTCTATTTTATTGATTGAAATCGTATTTCATGATTTTGATATTCAGTTAGCCCTCTCACCCCTAAACAAATAATATTATCCAACAGATACATAAATTTTCAACAAGATTGGCTAGTTTTCAGAAGTCCTTTTTATTGCATTGTTTACATAAAAAGGTTGAAACAAAAATGGCCAAAGAATAAAACGTAAATGTTGACGGCATGTTGCTGGTCAACCAAGTTTCCTCTATGCGTATGGATTTTTGTATACCTTATTTCCTTTAATTGGTGTTAAATTTATTGTTCCAAGCTCCATTGAAACATTAATAATGAATTTATCCTAGATTGACAATATTTTTTACCCATTAATGCATATTTTTTGTGTTTATAAATACATTTATCCCGTTTCTGATACATATAATTGGAACCCGTGAGCTGCAAAATTTCATTAATATCTTTAAAACAGAAAATAAGTGGTTTGTGCATTAATTGGAGTCTGAAATTACAAACAATATCTCAAGTCCATAAAATCCGTTTTCCCAAGGTATTCAGATTTGTTGATTTGCAGATTTGCAGAATAATGCTTCCTATTCATTTCCCCATGTTGCTGAAATTTTTTCCATACAAATCAAAAGTATCTTACGGGAACCGTATGGAACGTCGCAACAATTAATCTACATATATTTCATCTTGTTCCCGTTAAGAACATGTGGCACACACCTCGAAAAAGAGTGATTGTTTGAAAAACCACCACTATTTGCTCACGAACCAATAAAGTGACCAAGTCGAAAAATACCATTATATACCAGGAAGTTGTTCAAAAATACCAGTATATGCCATGATAAAATGCCTTTGCTCAATTTTCGCATCAATTTTCGCATAAACTGTCACGCTGTCGACAAATTCCGCTCAGTGTGACCGGAAGATACCGAAATATACATTCTCACATTCAAAATATACCATAAATATACCAAAGAAAAAAACTAACTTAACCTACTTAAGACCCACATTCTTCGATTTTAATATTAAATTTAATATTACTAGCCTAGCTAGGACTCTCAGTACTTATTATATATTATATTATATACTTATTATTATATAAAAAATAATATATACAATATCAGATAGATGAATAAATTTCTTACAAGACTGACCTTTTTAAAGGACTACTTTTAAATTAATTGCTTATAAAATAAGAAGAGGTGACAAAAAAATAAAAGCATAAGCATTGCGTGGCTACTCTTTGCCGCCAACTGAGAATTGGATTTAAATTTACAAAATCAAAGCATTAAACAGGATAGTCATGTTTAATATTGTTTCTAGAATTCACCGTCAGGATAACCTTATGGAACAAGGCGAGGCATAACAAGTATGACAGTGTCGTCACACTGGCAGCTAATAAGGATTGATTTTTTATTAATACATATTTTACGAATACCCATCGAAATATGTGACTCTCATATAAGATTAATTGATATTAAATTCATAATATCTTCGTGCTCCGTAACATTTCCAGATTTCGTCATGGACGTCTCAGTTATGACGTCATGGATAAACTGGGTCACGGACTTATTACGCAGAAAAACTGCAGAAATCTCTTTGTTCTATGCATTCAGGTTCTGCGGCGGGGTCAGCAACAGTTTTTCCAACCACCGAGTTTTCAACGTTTTCATCAGACAGGCCCAACATACCTGTACTTTCATAGTGCATTTGCGCATGACTCTGAGAATCCCCCAACCCATTCTATCCCAACCCATTTGGGAATGCACCCTAAGAGATTTCGTGGAAACTAGAAAGTGGGTCAACTACGCAATATTGTGATGATTAATGGCTTTGGTCGAGTTTTCGCTCAGCTTTGGCACGGTCATCCACATTTTATAGAGGCCGTTGCGTCGCATAATGCGAATGCTACAATTTTAGAATGCTAGGGATGGATGGTGTTGCATTAAAAATGTATTTATTAACTTAGATTCAACCAAATTTAGTCTTGGGTAAGATTATCCGAGCAAACTGATGCTTGCATTGGTACATTAGATCGCAATATTGATTTGATGGATTCTCTTAAGTTATTTAAATATTACTACTGCTAAATATTATGTACACTTGGACAAAAATACATCGGAGGTGCATGTATGACGACCTCCTCTATATGACATTGTTTGGTGTAGCCTTCAAAACTAATTTCTTTTGGGTGCCAAGTCTCTGTGCGGGTGAAGAGAAATTACATAATCGAGAAATACACTCGATATATTTTTGAGGATGTGGGTGTGGCTGGGGGTGGGGGTGGTAGTGGAGAGTGCGCTGCTGACGGTACTGTAACGATCCGATCTGTTAAGCTGGTGTTTAGAATTGCTTGTAGTATATTATATGGAGTTGTTCTGATTGTTGTTCAGCTAGCTAACTTAATTACAATCCTATTTACATGCTAAACATGTCCGTCCGCCCTTTTCTTTCGAGTCTACGAAATATCAAAATACATACAAACGTATGATGTATGCATGTGTACAACTATAAATGTCCTTCGTATTCGATCACAGCGCGCGCTCAATATCAAAACAAAACCTTTAAACAATAGTAACGCAAAGTTTTGTTGGTATATAAGAGGCCAGGTGGCACGGCACCAAAGGGTCGTCCTTTCCAAGTTATTAAATTTTTTGTTTCTTTTAGGAAGGTGGTGGGGAGGGGGGGAAAGTTTTTGATTTAGTCTCAAGAACCTACTGTGTTGTGGAGCGAGCACGCTTCGGGTGGGAGTAAAGAGATATAAGCATGGATGGATCTGGTTCGATCTTCTCGGTCTTCCTCGTTTGCGCCGGCAGGCGATCCGTGAATGTCTTGGGTATGCCAGCCTCCACAAGCGCCTTGGTATCGTAGATGTCGAGATTATCGTTGTAGTAGGTGATGGCATCCCAGCACATTTCGCTCAGCTTTGGCACGGTCATCCACATCTTGTAGAGGCCGTTGCGTCGCCGCATTTCCTTGTCATTGTACTCGATGCCGCCGAACACGTACATGCAGCCGTTGTCCGAATGTGCGGCCGAATGGAAGTACAAGGGTCGTGGCAGACTTGTCTCAATAAGGAACCACTGTTTGGTGCGCATATTCAGCTTCCATATGTCTGAGAAGTATGTCGAAAAGTCACCCTAAGCATCGGGGTGAAATGTTGGCAAAATATGAATATTAAATATTTCAAGCAGAGAGCCCTGTAAGCCCTGAACGCACCTGTAAGCCACCCGTGATGAAGGCTTCGATGTCTCCGTTGGTGGACTGGTGTTGCACACACGAGAAGCACTTGCGCGGCTTCGGATAGCCTTTATTGTTCTGCGCCACATCGACGATCCTTCTATCTGGGAAAGTGTCAAAGTAGTCCCAGCAGTTAGCATCCAAGTTGTACGCCGGAATGCGCTGCAGATCGTAGACAGAGTGTGAAGTGCCGCCGCCAAGCACAAACACGTGCTTTCCATCGTAGATCACCTCGTGACGGTAGCGGCCCTCGGGATCTTCGCGCATCTCCGGCCGACTAATGTACACATTCTCCCACACTCCTGTGTGCAGGTCCAAGCGGTAGACGTCGCAGGTATAGTCGAAGCCAGTCGTTCCCCCGATTGTGTACAGATAATTCTTGTGGATCACAATACCTGGACCGTATTGGGCCGTTGGCAGATCTCCAGTGACCTTTAGGCGCTCGACGGCAGGCGTCGCCCCAGCACTAGCCGTTCGATACACATAGCAATCGTTCGAGCAGGACTCCCCGAATGGATAGCCAGTACCTCCATGAGACTGCAAAGAGCAAGAGAACGATCAATTGAAAAATGCAAATGTACATATTTATCTTCATTTCGTACGTAGTGAGTGATGTGTGTGCATTTGCACGCCCCTGAAATTGCTGGCGATGTATTAAATTAGAAGATATTGGGCCCACAAACCCAATGACAGCCACTGCTTATCTGCTCGGGAGGGAACCGAACAGAGGCCTGAGCCTCTGCGGCGTCGCCCCAGATAAGCGGACACATTCGTCTCCATTATATTTTGTGTGTATCGGTCATGATTCGTAATCAAATTACAGCTAATTGAGGAGTGCTCAGTAAAGGAAAAGGGCACTTGCAGCCAAGAGCCAGCATAAAATGCCAAAGGCAGTCAGTCATAGTAGTCCCCCACAAAAAGCGCGCGCGCTCTCAGCTGTGATTAGAGGGAGGATGTGGCGGGCATGGGCAGGGAAGCGATTTTGTTTTTCATCGCGAGTTCGGGAGGAGGGAAAAGCTGGAAAACAAGTTGTTGCATGCCGCAGCATAAACAACAACTGCGTAGTAACCAAAATGGAAAGCAAAACAACAGAAAGAGGGTTGGACTCGCATGGCATGCGCACAGACAGGGACGGAGACAGACACAGAGGCCGAGACCGAGGCGGACAGAGAGGGAGAGAGAGACAGACATTGAGACTGCTGCAGTGGCAACGGCAATGGCCATGGGGGCAGTTGTTGGCGCTCGGAATCGGGCGATTCCCGTTTGTTTGGGCTGACATTTCGAGTGTTTAGAATGCATAAACAAAGCGGAGAGGCGGAAGAGCGTCGAGGGCACGGCAGGGCAGGGCGTGGCATTGGCCCAGGCATTCATCCGTATTGCACGGAGAGCAGAGCTCTCTTTAACCCAGAAATACTTTCGTCAGATCTGCGAGATCTGCTGAGTCTTTCCTCTCTACAAGACCCGTTATTGGATGGGCTGCATAGGACTCTGCCCGTTTGCTAGGAAAAACATGTTTTCATTGCAATTCGCGTAACGGGGCGGACCTTGCGGGTCTGGGGGTTTCTCTAACAGTTTCGCTTTCCTATTCACACACACACGCACATTTTCAATCTCGCACACACACACACCCACACACAGTAGATCAGAGAGACAATTATCTATTTTCGTCTGACACCTCCCCTCTCGACAAATACTCACAATCAACACGTTATTGTGAATGGTCAATGCGTTGGAGGCCAGCTCCACAGGCAAGTTGCTGGCGTTCTCTGCATTCAGCTCCAGCCTCCAGAGATTCGTGGCAAAGTTGTAGCTCCAGAGCTCCTGGAAGAGGAGGCAGCGTCCGCGCCGAGCTGCATTGACAGCGCTCCGCGGATTGTAGCCACCCAGGGAGTACAGATGAGAGTTCGAGGCGATGATGCGGTGGCCACTGCGGGCCAGCGGGAAGCCTCCAGCGCAATGCTTGTCCTTGTAGGCGCACTTCACCAGCCGCAGGGGCTGGAAGCTGTACTGGCGCAGTGTCTTTGGCTGCTGCTTATCGGGAAAGGGGCACACGCTGAGGGTGCTTTTCGAAATATCTTTGGAGTCCTGCTCCTCGTCACTGGAGCTGCTCGACTCATCTGAGTACATTTCCTCAAGCTCCGAGTCCGAATCGCCATAGTCCACATCCACATCATCGTCGTCCTCGTCATCCATGTCACTGTCCGGCTCCATAGCTCCTACGGCCTGGAAGCGTGCCAGCAAATCCGCATGGACATCCTGTTGCTGGTCGATCATATTCTCGCGATGGCCTCCCTCCTCTGGCATGTCTTGGTCTTCTGGCATTTCCTGATCCATGATATTGTTGTTGTGCTCCCAATTCGTTGGCAGCCGCAGGGGATGACTGACTTTCGTGTAGATGTAGTGCAGCAGCTTGGCTACGAACAGAAAATATCTCCAGGTATGACGCAGTGTCGATATAGTGATGCACTTGAGTCTGGCTGGTTGTAGCATGTGCATACCACGCTTAATTAACTGAATTATATAATAGACAATTTTGGCCCGCACAATTTTTGTTTTTATTTCGGATTTCTTCAGAACGGAACGTAAAATATTGTCTAATTTTTACAAATTTGGATATTGTTGTTTTCGGGAGGGGGCCACGACCTCGCACAGCTGGTTTTGCTATACTGCTTGCTTTGTTGCTGTCATTTTGACATTCCACGCTCTCACTCACTCGCACTCGCACACATCAGTGGGCACATCATATGTGCTGTGTGGAAAATGTACGTTTAAGTTATTACGACACGAATTTGTTATTATATTTTGTATTGCAGATTGATCCTAATCAGACTACATTAAATAAATTTCCGCACATGGAAAACTACGCTTTAAAAAGAGTAAACCATCAATACTACTATCGATAGAATCGATGGTAGAAATAGGTTTGCAACTATCGATTTTTTTGAAAATCGAATGTGTAGTCTGGGGATTCCTGAAATGAATTTAGATTGAATTAGCATTTTTTTTGTGTAGTCTTTTCCACTTTTGCCTTCTCTAAAGTTTGCAAGTTGATCTGAATTTGCTCAATTTGGCTGCGAAGAGAGAGATAGCACAGCCAGAGCAGACCGCGATCTCTCAATTTTGCTGGCACTTATCTTATATATCTTACATATACAGAAAACAAATCAAATGCATGGATAAGTTAAAACAAGTAGCTCTGAAAAAAATTCATTATTAATGTTTCACAGTACCATGGAAAACATAAATTGAACATTAGCTCTGTTAAGCTAATGTTTACTACCAATTGAAATCAACAAGTGGTCAAATTACGTCACTTTTCATTATTACTAACGTTCTATGCTCTGTTGACCTTATCTTTTTAAACCTTAGTTTAAAACAGCCAGTCTTGTAGGTAATTTATTCATCTATCTGATAAGATTATATAATCAGTACTGAGAGTCCTAGATAGGCTGGTAATATTAAAACGAATATAAGAATCGAGGAATATGGAATATAGTTTCCGGACATGGAGAGAGAATTCTTGGCCGATTGTCGACCAACGGGCATTTTGCGCACAAATATTATGAAACTTAAACTATTTTACGCAGTTCTGGTTAAAAAAATTCGTTGTCAATTATTTTTTTTAAGTAGCGAAAAAGGATAGAGTATTTACAAATCGTATTATTTTGTGGAGTGGGAGGAGGAGGGGCAAAATTTTGAAATACGCTTGTAGCAGTGTGATATCATATGAGTCAGGTAACACAATTTGTGACCCACTAAATTTTAGAAAGTTAAACCATGTTACATTTATTATCTTCAATTTTAATACAGTCGAAGTTCGGATATAAGAACAACTTTGTTCCTGGTGTGGTTCTAATATTTGAAAAGTTATAGTCTCTGGACCTTTATTTCCCCAAAAAGCAAGAAAATAACAATAGAAAGGTTTAATTTAAATTAAAATCATTTCAACTGATACAGATTTTTAGAAGCGTAAAAATCGAAGCGAATTGTGTACACCATGTTCCAATGTTTAATTTTAATTCAAACGAAAAACATTGATGTCCGCGTACATTGATATTTCTCCACCTCTAGTATACTTCGGCAAAATATCGATACTATCGTATAAATATACAAAAATATTGACTTCTTCGACATATCGATATAATATTAAATAGAGTCCCACAAAGTTTATTCATACTCTCAAAATATTAGTCTCAAAATAATATATAATAATTCATAGTTTTTTTGTGTATCCTTATTTACTAAAGACTGGTGCTCAGATCCGAAGAAACACCTCGCGAACAGAATCAGGGTAGACATTCGTATGAAACAGATAAGAAATTTGTTTGGTCCAAAACTGTTTTCAACAAAAAAAAAAGGGCGGTATATACTGAAAAAGTATCGGAACCCGTCTAGAAAGTTTTAGCTATTTTATATATTTTGCCAGCAAACATTGCAATAAAAGAACAAAAAACCAAATGAAATATATTAATAATAAAGAAAAATAGAATCTAGTTAATGCAGTATTATATGAATGACAATTATATGGATATTATAATTTATTATTTTTATTAATTTTCATAAATAAAAAACAAATATAGTTTTCAAAACATTTTTTCTTCACGGTGTCTTGCACGGGAGGCGTCGCCATCTGCTGCTGCTGATAACCAGACACATTACCTTGCCAGTAATATATTTGGGAGCTCAGGATATGACTGGGGAGTGGCGACCACAGCCGAAGAAGTGGATTTTATTAACTTTAAACAAAACCAAGCAGCGGTCTGAGCAGTGTAACCGTACGGAATGGGGTGCACTCCTCTGGTCACACCACTGGTCGCTCGAAAACTATATGACATCTGTTTGCTAGCAAACAGTTTTTCGATCTGAGTACTAGGCTTAAACAGTTTTTGGATCTGAGTTATAGCTGTCAAAATATTGATAGTTCAGTTCGATAGTTTTGAATATTTAAAAAAAAAACAATCGATACTATCGTAATAGTATCGGGCTCAAAAAATTATTAATTAATTTTTTTTGGTCTTTACTGGTTACTAACCTGATTAAATGGAGCGGGATTAAGACAAAACAAATCAAGTGAAATATTTATTTTTCCATATATTAAGACACATTTCATATTGACCGCCAAACTCAATTTAGCGCACAAAAAATACTGACATTGTTCGCTCTCAATCCGTCGTGGGTTTTCAAAACTCGCTATCAATTCGTCTAGAGTTTTCAAAATTTGATCTCTTTTCAGTGGTGAAGAGCGTGTTTTTGTGGAGACTTTTCCCTCATTTTCGTTGTGTGAGCAACATGTTCTTAACGGGAACGCGTATGGAATGAAGATTCCCTTATGATACATTTGATTTATATGGGAAAAATTTCAGCAACATGGGGAAATGAAGTTGCAGCATTGTTGTGCAACTTTGGCACGGAATGAGCAACAAGTCTGAATACCTTGGGAAAATGGGTATTATGGACTTGACATATTGTTTGTAATTTCAGGCTCCAATTAATGCCGAAACTAGTCAGTCTCTTTTTTAAAGACATCAACGAAATTTTGTAGCTGACGGGTACCAATAATAGGTATCAGAACCGGGATAAATGTATATATAAAACACAAACATGTGCATTAATAGGTAAAAAACATGTCAATCTAGGATAAAATCATAAATAATGTTTCAATGGAGCTTGGAACAACAAAATTAGCATCAATTAAAAGAAACAAGGTATACAAAAGTACATACGCATAACAGAATCTTGGTTGACAAGCAACACTGACGTCACATTTAGTCAACATTTACGTTTTATGCTTTGGCCGCTTTTGCTTGAACGTTAATATGTAAACAATCCAATGAAAAATAGTTCTGAAAACTAGCCAATCCTAAACAAAATTCATTGAGGAATTGGATAAAATTATTTGTTTAGGGCTGAGAGTCCCAGCTAGCTAGTAATATTAAACGGATTATTAAAATCGAGGAATATCAACGTTGAATGTTTTGAAAAAACAATCGATACTATCGTGATAGCTCTAATAATTATTAAAACTTGTCCATTGTAAAAATTAGATGCCAAATGTGTCTTTTATAGCAGTCAATCCAAACATATTAAAAGCGCAACGACTGTAGCTCGACACTATCATGATAGTCTCAAAACAGTCGATAGTAGAGACTAGCAGCAAAATATCGATACTATCGATAGTGCCCTCGATGGTTTGACACCTCTAATCTGAGTAGTAGGCTTTACGCTTGTGTAATATTCGGATGCGGTCTCAACTCAATAACAAAATGCTGATCAACTATAAATCGAATAGACTTTGATAGCGATAAACTCGGATGTGGCACGAAGCATTGCGCCTGACGTTGGCCCCGAGGTCGTTTGGTGTATTGTATCATAAGAGTCGAATCGTCGCATTTCGGTGAGGTCCGGTCCCGCGCAATCTGAAGGAATGACCGAGTCCAACCAATACTTTACTCCACGCATGTTTAAAATTGCAGCGCGCGTGTCATAGTTTTCAACCCCAATCCGTGGTAATAATAGTTGCTTTATTCCATCTAACCTCTTGAAATTCCAATGAATAACTCAACGCCGAAAAAGGGGACGTCGCCAATTACATTTGAATGTTTTTATAAATTGCACAGATTTAGTAGGCCACGACCCTTCATAACCTTAAAAAGGCACGTGCATTTGCTCCGTTTGCGGCGTAGAAGAGTTTCCACGTATATCAGACAACGAAACCGACACTGACGGAGAGCCTAACGACCGCTGTTGCGCCTGCCACGCCGAGAGTTGACAGGGACCGACGAGACGAGATGGCAACAGCAGCCGACCAGCTAATGGCACCTGCCGCCCTCGCCACGATAGCGACAGTCAGCAACGGGCAACAGTCTCTGCTGGCAACGACAGCACTTGCACCAGCAGCAGCAGCGATGGCAGCCAGGAATGGACAGGAGCAGCAGGAGCTCGTGGAGAGCCAAAAATCCACGTCCCCGAAGCCGAGCCTGAAGCTGAACAAGATGGGCTCCGTGTCGAGCAAGGAGAAGCGTGTGTACAAAATCGTTTTAACTGGCGGTGAGTTTTCTTCCAGTAAACTGAAAAAGTGCTTCTCTTCGGCTGTGTGAGTTTTCTGTATCTGTTACAAGTGTCTACTCGCCTGGTCTCCTCTCCTGGTCGCCTCTCCTGCCAACCCCCAGGTGCAATTTGTTTCCGATTTATGTCAAGGTCGCAGGCCTGCGTGGAGGGGTAGCTTGTCCTGCGCGCAGCTTCCCCTCAATTGGCGGCGTTGGTCGTTTGATAATGCTTAGCTCCCATCGCCACTGCACTGCCACAGACACAGTAGGTAGCCGCTACCGGCTTTATTTTACAATCGCACATCATTTACATTTGAATGTAAAAGAGCGGCAGAAACCTGTTTGTTCCCCGCTCATATGATATTGCTTGGGCGCGCGTGGTCTAATCATTTAATTTGGCCGAAGTTATGACTGTGATTAGCTAGAACACACACGGTATTGACGTATTGAAGAGGCGGCCTATCTTCTATTTGCCTGTTGCGCGAGCAGACACAAAAATATACGTATACACATATATTTGTCCTCGTCTATTATCGCATTTGGCGGTATTGACTTCCTCTGCCACACCACACTAATCGTAATTTGGCGACAGGCTGAGGAAGAAGCTGATAAACGACAGGCCCCATTTAGGCAGGCTCTCATTTAGAGTCAGGGCCCGTTCCATTCCACTTCATGGACTAATCCACCGTAAGTCCCCGCCGTGGGCTATATTTCATTGGGGCCTGCCTGTAATGTTTCCGGCCGATCAATTCCTGATCGATGCACGGACCAGGCACCAGAGACCAGACTGCGGTGCAATGACCATGGGCATTTTCAGCTCTGTAATTGCAGTCAATGTCAAGTCCCCATTCCAGCGAAGTGCACAATTGAGGAACAATTAGAGCGGTTCTCCGCCGCAGCAGCTAAGCAGCAACTGTTTGTTCCCTGGTTCTCGCTTCTAATTGGAATTTGGGTCTCAATCGAGATATTTGTTCATAGTCGGTCGGTCGGTCGAATCAATATTTCTGTGCCATCTGAATAATCATTTGAACACTTTCAGGTCCCTGTGGCGGCAAGACAACGGGCCAGTCCCGTCTGTGCACGTTCTTTGAGAACCTGGGATGGAAGGTGAGTGTTATGGGATATTCGGGGGCTCTTAGTGTTATGTTAGCGTTACTTGAGCTTTGTTTTGTGGCCTCGGGCTGTTACAGCTGTAAGTAGTGCCCACAACTGGTGGGTCAATCGGTGGGCAGAAGGGCAATACCAGACTAAGAAAGAACGCCTTAAGAAAACTCTCTATATCTCATTCTTTCGTACCATCCTATTGCCCCGCAAACTCGAAACAAAGCAATGAGCATGTTAAATATTTTCAGGTGTTCCGCGTGCCTGAAACGGCCACTGTGTTACTCAGGTAAATGCTCTCTCTCTCTCACTCTCCACTCACACACACAACCACTCAAACTATGAATGATTCAAACATTAAAACGTTGAAAAGAGCCAATCAAAGCGAAAGAGACCAACTGGGGAAGCAGCACCCTCAGCTTGGCTCCGAGTAGCTTTGCTTGCCTCCAGGCTGGATCGCCCAGCCAGGACTTTGAGGACACATATACGTATACCAACACCGATACCGATACGGGTCGAGTTCGTAATCCTGCATACTCCGACTGAACAGTCGTATCTCTGTCATATTCGAAACTCGTACCTAGTAGACTCAACCTTAACCTCCACCTGCACCTCCACCAATGTAAATATGCTAATGCCTTCTTTGTTTCTCTTTCTCTCTCTCTGTTTCTCCACCTCTCCTGCATATCTAGTGGCGGCGTCAAGTTCTCTGATCTGACCGAGAAAGAAGGTAAGTAGAGACCTTGCAACGAACAAAGGAGTAGGAAAGGAGTTTCACACTTGCAAGCATATTCCTAACACTCGTGGGTCCGATCTTCCAGTTCTTCATCCTTGTCCTCCTCCTCGGCCGTGCACTGTCAAGGTCGACAGTTTCAGCGCAGTTTCTCGAAAACTAAAATAAATCAAAATATTTACTTGCGGGACGGGACCCACACAAAGAGAAAAGACCTTTGAAAGCGCTGTACTATACGTACTATATATGCTAGATGTATTTTTAAAATCAGGCAACTGCGACAGCGACCAACGATGCCACATACTATAGGTAGATAGTACATACATATGCATATATACATATACTCGTATCTGTTTGCGTATATAGTATATATACGAGTATATAGCAAGGCGGCCGCCATGAAAGTCACGTCTCAATGATGAAGCTTACGTAATTCCTTTGTGCCCAAGAATTTCCCGAGTTTTTCCCCGATATCCTGATGAGCTGTCTCCGACAACTGACTTGAGAATTGCGTGACTGATGACAATTTCCATTTCGCTGGCAACTTATTCCTTTTTATTTTGAGACCAATTTGTCAATTGCGTTCTTAACGAGTTTGCAATTGGTGGGAGGCGGAGGCCCCACCCCCTGTGCCGGTGCCCCAAGAATGCGAGTATCTAAATTGCCAAAAACAGTACCAAGATAAGATATGGAAAGCCTGCCTGGGGTGGTCACATGAAGGTTGATTTGTCATAATTCCTTACCATATTTGCACCCATGGGTGGGGGCCATGAGTAGCCAGTAGAGAGTCCAGCTAGGGCCCATTCTAACATGCGTATGGATGCTAGTACACACTCACCCAAAAACAAACCACCACACCCACTCACATGCGTACCACCCACGCAGACCCGCCCACGCCAACCACGTTCGTTTACAAAGATCTACCATTTGCCGCGCCGGAGCACAGTCTCATCGACCTAACCGCATCCTGTCCGCGTTGCTTGGCCAAGGCTGCCTCCAAGCCCAATGGCAGCGAAGGTGAGTGAGAGCCGATCAGCTGGCCCTCTGATCGAATGTTCTTGCGCTGATCTCTAAAGCAACCGACCTGCTTTGTGTCTGTTGTTCAACGGAGTTCAGATCCTCCTTATCGCTGTCCATCCATTCTGTTGCTGTTCCCGTTCCTGTGCCTGTGCCTTTGTTTGTGTACCAATATACATATATGTATGCTTGAGCTGCTTTATCTCCCGGCGACAGCAAAGACTTTAACAGATCTCTGTCCGCTGTGCGTGTCCGTCCCGAATGAGTTGACAGTTTACCAAACAGAATATGCATTTTAGCTAATGCAAACATTATTCTTTATACACGTACTTACTGCTCTTACTTGCATACATATATTTTCATTTATTTCTGGCTTCAGTTATTTGATTTACGGTGTGTGTCTCTGTGTGCGGTCTCCTAACACCTCTGTCCAGCAGCTGTCTAACAAGCTGTAATCATTATGCCACCCACGCCATGTGCCACTCTATATGCGCATCTAACAAACACATATTTCTGCACAATAATTTTATTTCATGCCGAGCCTCTGCCATTTGCTAGCTTTTACGATGTCTGCACATTTAAATGGGGCATTTAAATTTAGCCGCACATGTTGATATACATATGTACATGTGTATGCGAACAGTATACGCTCGAAACATGTAACAATAGAATTTATTTTAGAAGATAAGCAATTATAAAAGTAGTGAATAATCTCCACAAAGAAATACTGCAGGCAGCTGGAATCTAGAAAAACCACAATAATTTTTTCTAGGCTTTAACGACTGAGTCGCTGTGTCGTAGTGTCACAACTGCTGACCAACACGTGTGTGCTGGTGACTATTTTTATGGCTGGAACTCTCCAGCTGGGACTGCATCCCCTCAGCTGCAGGAATGGAAATGGGAATTTCCACATGTATATCCCATCTCTCTTTCACTGTGACGGGTAATGCTGAATCCTTGTTAGCAGCATTCACTGAAATTGACTTTTGTCTCTCCTTTATAATCGGTATATGTACTATGTATGTATATACACAGACTCGTGTGGCGATATTTGGCCAGCCAGTCAGCCATGGCCACATGGGCATTTTCCCAGCAGAAATACATTTTTGATTTCATTTTTGGCTTCACTCATTTATGAACATTTGTGTATCTGGTGAATACATATGTATGTATGTATGATTGACTGGCTAATTAAATACGTGCATTATAGACGAAAACAGTTTAAGTGTTCTGTCGCATCACGTGCTTTCTGACGAGATCCCGTCATCCGCTGCCTCTCTCACTTTTCGCAGCCGAGCGTCACTTGTTGTTGGTGCCGCGTGCTTTATATACAGGCTGATATCATACATACATATGTATGTCTGTGGTGTGGACACTGCCACTCTAATAGTTGCCAAAAAGTTCCCGTTTGAACTCGTTACCGCTCCATGCTGCTTGTCAATTGATTTCCCGAATTGATTGCTCAATGATTTTGTTTTGCTCAGTTTTGCCCCTGCCCCTTGCCCTGGCCGGCCCTTTATTATCCTCTGATTTTACGAACCTATCCAACTTCTTCATTAGTCAAATCTGTGCTCTGAAACTATGCAAATTAGCCAGCCTAATTATGTAATTAAAAATGTGCCGGCGAGAACTTCATCTGCATAAATTTACACACATATATCGTACATATCTGCTGCGGATCCATTAAACGTTGGCGGGGCACACCCACACACACGCTTACACACACTCCCATAAATAAATACAGACATACAGACACACATATATACACTAATAGCATTCAGATACATCATACAGATGTATAGTATTTCCTGATGCGCCATACCTTTTGTAAAAATTACGAGTAAAAATACGCACACAGCTAAATACTATTTTAATGTATTTTCGTTATTCTCCTCTTATATGCACATCGCTAATTGAATTAGAAGTCCGGCAGGAAAAAAGAAAGCAAAACAAAACACTGTGGACGGGCAGGCGTCCCACACCACACCCAATCGATCAATTTCACCTGCCACTCGATGCGCCGAGTCAAGTTCAATGCTACTGCAGCGGCAGCAGCGGCGCAACTATTACGAGCGCAGCAACAACTCGGCAAGCGGTGCATTTTCGCGGAGCGTCACGTGACCCCGCAACAGGTGTCGTTGTGCCCCGCACTGCAACTGTTTTTAGTCGAGGACAGACTCTGCTGTGCTTATCACTTGGAGGCTTCGACTGGCTCGCAGTCTCTATCTCGCTGAAACCCCACAAGCATCAGGGTCACAGGGTCACTCTCGGCAATCGTTATGATTAGGGAAGGGATTACTAGCAATATCATTAGGAGATTGCATTTTAATATATTTCTTGTTCCTCAATCAAGATCTTAGTCTACGACTCGAGCCAATTCGGGTGACAGGAAACTCTACTTCACTCTACAAACAAGATATTAGATATCTAAATCAGCAAGATGATTGTGGATCGATGGTTGGCTTCGTTTTGCAGTGTGCTCACTATTTTCATGATTCAAGCCCCCAACAGCGTCTCATGCATCTTCAAATCGACCGGCATATGTAAATAAAGTCAACAAACTTGTTGAGTTGCTGGATACTGGCCATCGTCCGTCGTCCATCAAGCATTGTCATCTTACTCGAATCAGCATCAGCGCCAATCAAATAAGTTTTCTGTTCATAATTCGATACCCAGCCAGCGTGTGTCTCTCAACTTCTATTCGAATTTGCTTGCAATTGTATTTACTCGTGTTTGATTTCCATTTGTTTCGACTTCGATTGCAAATGAGTCGAGAGTCCAACGACCGCAAATGAACAAGCTGTAAAACTTCCCCTCCCCCTTGTAGCCTATAAATTTCAGGAGAATCTGATACGCACCATGGTGCAGATCGAGAACACTTACTTCGAGCTTGGCAACTCGAGCACCCGCAACTGCCTGATTATATGCGATCGCGGTGTCATGGACGCAAGTGCATGTAAGTGAATAAATAAAATCAAAGCGACACACGGAGCCGATGATTAACATTTGGCTTCCCCTTCCATTTCGTCAGATATATCGAAGGACAAGTGGGAGAAGATGATGGCGGGCAACAAGTGGAACCCCGTTGAGATGCGCGACAATCGCTACAACCAAATCTTGCACTTGGTGTCGGCCGCCAACGGAGCCGAGGACTTCTACTCTACGGAGGTGAGTAACCAGCGGTCGGTTCCAGCGGAACTGTTTTCACTTGACCAATTCTTCTGTTTGCCAAAACAAACGCCCAAAACCACGGTAGAACAGAAAGCGCCATTACCAGGTACCCAACAGATTAATGGCTATACATATGATACCTATCGCGTATAACTATCGCCAGCGGCTTTCTAGTTGTGGCTAGGGGCTGGGGCTTGAGTAGTCTGAAATTAGTTGGGGCACACGCTAATTCGTGATCCATTTATTTGTTGCAGGACCACGCCTGCCGTTCGGAGGGCGTTGATCTGGCGCGGGAACTGGACTACAAGTCAGCGGCTGCTTGGGTGGGACATCCCTACTTCGACGTGATCGACAACTCCACCAACTTCGAGGCCAAGATGAATCGCCTGATCGAGTCCGTGTGCCAGAAGGTAGGCATCGACATCGGTGATCGTCTGCAGGCCACATCGCGCAAGCTGAAATATTTGGGTACGTCATGAGATTTACACATCCACACGGGATCTTCTCTAACTGCGTGTTCTACATTGCAGTCGCCATGCTACCGCCCGACAGCGAGTTTCCGCCCTTTCAGGACTTCGACGTGGTGCATCATTATCTGCAGTCCGGCGGACCCAAGGTGCAGGCACGCCTGCGTAAGCGCGGACAGAAGAATCACTGGAGCTACATCCACACGCAGCGGCGACCCAATGTGCATGGCCAGGCTCGCATCGAGGTGAAGACACAGCTAACGCATCGCGACTACATGAACCTGCTGGCGCAGCGTGACGATGCCCACTTCACCATCTACAAGAAGCGTCGCTGCTTCTTGATCAACAACCAATATTTCCAGCTGGACATTTACAAGGAGCCCGGACATCCGCGGTACGTGCCGCATATCCAGGTTGCCTGTCCCCGGCCCATCCGTTGCTTATATATTTTCCCAATTTTAGCTGCAAGGGACTGGTGCTGCTGGAAACGTATTCTTCGCTCACTGGTGACGCGCTGAAAAACTGCATGCCCAAGTTCTTGAACATCGTGAAGGAGGTTACCGGCGATCCGGACTATTCCATGTTCAATCTGTCACTGAAGGAGGACTGGAGCACCACCAAGAAGTTCTGCCGCACGGCGACGCACGGTAAGCAGCAAGAGCAACAACTGCAACAAGAGAAGCAGAAGCAGTATCATCCCTTCGACGAAACCAGCGACTAAGGAGCTGTCGCCATCGCAATCGCTATCAACATCATGCTCAGCCAAAGACTACAGAACCAAATGCTTGATAACCAACTAATGTACATACCGTCGTGCCACAAGTCCTTGCATACCCATCTTTGTCTTTCTGATGAACCCTTCATTTCCTGTTCGCTTTTCTTTTGATTTTGATTTCGGACTGACTGTGTTTCTTCTTTTGATTTTGTAGCCAAGGGCGCCGCTAACGGAGTCGCTAACACGCCGTTGGTGCTCAATGGCCAGTAGACTTCAAAATTGCCCCGTTCCTCCCTGAATCTCTTTTGCACATGCATATTACACGACAGAAGAAAACAACAACCACTATAACAATGACCTACCTGGCAACAAAATGTACAAAGAGAGCTGACGTGTGATTCACACGATAGAGCGAGCAAGGTCAAAAAGATTAGAGCATTCACGCGGATTCTCCACAGAGATGAAGCATTCAATCGCCTGGCAGGGTCAGCTGGTGATGCTCCATAAGCAAGCAACACACGCAATGTTACTTATTTGCGTACTTAGCCCGAGGAAGAGAAACTGTAAACCAGAGGCGTAGTATGTGTCGTCGAGTCTATAGTTTATACGTTCGTTTTCAGTTTCACCCAAATCGGTGGTCAACCAACCACCACGATTGTACTTAATTTTCTTGTCAAGTTTGCTCGTGCTAATTTTGTAAGCCATAACTAACTACAAACTACTACAAACGCCGTTCGTATATCAGTGGATTCGTGACAAATTTTAAACTTTTTGTGTCTTTTGGATAATGTGAAACGATAATTTTAAATTTAGCTTTAAGAACATAGTAAATACGATTACAAATACGCATGCAAGACCACCAAAAGCTCTTTGTTTTCCTTAATATCGGTTTATTACAATCTAAATAAATAATTGTATTTGGGAGAATTAAATGGCTACGCGTAAAGCGGCGGAACCTATTGCGTCTTGGCCTTGTTGATGCGCTTTATAAGAGTGTCCACAGCGCGATTGATTCGCAGGAGCAGCACATATCCTACAATGAGGGCCGGCAGGCTGACAAAGGTGGCCAGGGCCTCGTAGATAAATCGCGGGGCGAAGATTTTCCAGACCATCAGGTGCCGGCAATGTATGGTGCAGGCCAGCATAGCGCAGAAAATCTAAGAGAAGAGAATAGATAAAATTAAGTGCCACATTAATAGAACGAGAATCAGATCCAACCTTGATACCCTGCAGCATAAAGAATTGCGTGGCCAGCTTGAAGCCGGCGCCGAGAAAGACATCCTCGTACTCGTACAAAGTCAGCTCGCCTCGAGTCATATCGAAGCCCACCGCCTCATTGGCAATATCGGACATGGCAACGGCTGCATCAGTTTTGCTGCCACTGCGTCCGCTGTTACTGCAGCTCCGAATGAGACTTGGGAAAAGCGCGAACAGCGAAAAGGTCCCCGTGCTCAACAGGGCATACATGCAGAAGAAGAAAATTGGCCCACAGAAGGTGTTCAGGATAACCAAGGCACCGGAGACTATGTTCGACTGGCCAATGCCACTGGTACGTCCCACAAAGGCGGCTCGCCAATCGATCTGCGACAGCGTTGTTTGATGCGAGGTGGCAAAGAAACAGAAGTGGGCCAGCAGGAACCAGCCCACCAAAGCTGTAAACGTCGGCTGCACACAGCTCTCTAAAAGAAGGAAAATTGACTGCTTTAGTGACCGACCCACCCATCCAATCAATGAAGTTTCCTGAAATATTCACTCACCAAAGCTGGTGGCAGTTCGATACCGTAGGATTCCCTGCACACTGAGCAGAATGGCGCCAACTGCCACACACACAACCAGACCGATGGCGGCACGTGGCTCCAGCAGGACGATCATCATCATGGCCAGGAATACGCCAAAGGTAATGGTGATGGAGGAGTAGACGGTGGCCAGGCCATAGACAATCGGTATTTCGGAGCGTCGCTCGGCATCGTCGCCCTCATACATGCGCTTCATTTTTTTGAATATCTCTGGTACAATGCTGCCGTTTCCGTTGACCGTAACAATGTTGGGGTTGCGGGGTGGCAGCACAAAGGTCATCAGTGGCGCCCAGCTTAGAACGATGATTTGCAATAGGAACAGACCATAGATCACCAAGGCCATGGCATCGATGTGAGTGCGTTGTATGTTCTTGATGGAGCTGTTGGCAAGCAGCACGTGGCCGCCAGCGCAAATGGAGGCCACCGTCGGTCCATACCGAGCCAGCAGCACGTTTGGCGAGTTCCCCGTCAGATTGCCGCAGGAGCGAAGATATAATCGCGTGAGCGTCGTGTAGATCACAATTATAACGACCGCCAGTATGTAGGTTTTTCCCGTACCGGGCTTTTTGATTGAGAATCCAGAGGTGTTGCTGGTGGCAAAGTCCGTGCAGTTGCCCTGCTCCTCGCGACAGCGGAAAAGCGTGTACGCAAAGCGTATAAAGCAAATGGCCAATAAGCTGGCCAGGATCAGCCTCAGAGCGGGGGAGCGCAAGAACTGGGATGCCTTGAACTTGTTCTTGAAATCGAAGCGGGCACTGAGCTGTAGGAGCTTGTAGGATAGCAGAAGAATAACGGCCCCCAGGAGATAGGACAAAATCTTCGCCTCCTGAATGACGAAGCTATTGGAGAAAAACACGGCCATGGTGGAAAAGAGCAGCAGTCGCGTGGGCATGTGACCGAAGCGTCTGACATTCGCCCAGTTGCTGGCAATGTTGGTCCAATGCTGCAGGGTGTAGAACACCAATATGACGGTACTGGTGATGGCTGTGAAGAAGATCACGCCGTGTTCTTCTGACTTAAAGGAGAAATTCTTGTAATAGCGATATCCAAAGACGCCCGCGGCGAGATTGAGCAAGTACGTGTAGAAAATTCCCTTTGGCTTGAACATATTCGCGAAGTCTGCTGGGCGGGAGTTATTGATCAGGAGAAATGCAAAGAATAAGGGCAGGAAGCAGAAGAGAAGGCCCTGGGACATTTGCGTCGGTTCAAACTTGACCCAGATCTCACGGCATGTGCTCAGAACATCACGCAGATTGGCGTTCAGGTCCCGCACAAAGGAATTGTAGGCGACCTCATTGTAAATGGTTTGGACTCGGTGGGTGAGCAGTATGAACTCCGTTTCCAGCTTGTCCATTTCGTGAACGTCGAACGTTCGTTTGTTCTCCATGGCATACTTGAAGAAGTAGCGGTAGATTTGCTGCGCGTTCTGCCAGGCGTGCAGCAGAAGGGTTTGGAATTTGCTCAAGTGGGGCACTGGTACATCCGGAACGATGTTGAAATTAATCAGCCCCAAGTTGGAGTACGGAATGGGCACGCCCAGTATGGCCGCGAGTGTAGGAACCAGATCAATCTAGAACACAGTTGGGCAGTTAACATATCATTGTGACGTGTGCCAGATTACCTCCACGTCTGCGCTTGTCTTATCTCACCTGCTGCAGTGTTTCGCTATCGGAGCCCGAATCGCTGCCAAAGAACTTGCTCTGCTTGGAGTAGGCAAACAGCAGAGCATTCGTTTCGTCATCAGTGTCGCCGCCGTGATCCCCGGATGCTGTCATGCCATGGTCGCCCATCACCAACAACGTGGTATCGTTGTCCATGCCATTTACCACGGAGCTGTAAATGCAAAATAAACGATACTTTTGCGTCTATTCGGCCATTCGGAAATTGGTGTCCTCAGTGTTTACCCTATGATCTCATTTATTTCGGTTAGCTTGCGTGCCATCTCCTCGTGCAGGGGTCCGTGCTTGTGTCCGCAATGATCCACGCCCAGAAAATGGGCAATCAGCACTTGCCAATCGTCGCTAGCCAACTCCTTGGGCAAGTGTTTCATTATTTGATTGTCTACGCTATCCAGGTCGAATATATCGAAGCTGGGATATGAGTAGGCGCGCTTAAAACGGCGCGGGTACAAATCCGTCCAGGTACTGTCGCCCAAGAACACCAGCGGCAGATCGCTTTTCACTATCTGATCGATTACATTATCCTCGTTGATCTCGGGCGAAGCAAAGTTCGATCCAATATCTATGAAGGTGGGTAGGCTGCCGGTTGTAAGGCCCTTCAGCCGCTGCAGCGTGGTGGTGGGTGGGTCCGCCTTAAAGCGCATAAGCCGCGACTGGTCCGGATTGCGGTCCAGGAGCTCCTGCAGGGCACTCAGTTTATTCTCGTAAGGCAACGGTTCGGTGATGTTACTTTTATAAAGGCCAAATTCATATTTAAGCGCATCAACGACTAGGATAATGACTTTTGACTTTTGTGGAAGACACAAGTTGGACGAGGCATTGACATCCTTAAAGATTTCGTTCACAACCTCGGGCGTGAGCACATACTCCTGCAAATGACACGGCATTAGACGCATCTAAGTGGATGAAATTTAAAGATTGAGCGTAGACTCACATCATTGGGGTTCGTGGAGAGGCGGCGGCAAGTGGTAGTTTCCGTTTTGGAGACCCGGGCAAGAAGAAATCCACGAGAGAACAACAACACTCCGCTGCATATCAAAAGGGCCAGCCAAATGAGCACGAACAAGTAGATGACGTTCATCTTTCCGCCGCAGTTTCTTGACTAACTAGACTAAGCATGTACATGCGTATGTATGTACAGAGAAGCTAATCGGCATTTAGAACAATGCCCTGGCCTGTTTCGGGGACGGGACCAGTTTCCGCTCTATTAAACTATGTAATTAATTGCACTTTAATTTGAAGCCGCACGTAGCCGATTCGTTCTCAAGTTCTTTGCATCACGACGCGTATTCTTTGGTTATTGTTTTCATTCAAAATTCGTCATTTTCTGCCGAACTGGCTGAAAAAGTTTTCAGAGTCGTTCCACCCTGTCCAACGAAACAGCTGATGACATAATGCAGCCCTGATGAGGCAGAGCTGCCATCACAGCACACTTGTTGGCGGGGTTTTTGAAATGAAAAAATGTTTAGGCGTTCGATTTGTATGGGGGCAAACAATTTTGCTTTTATTTAAAGATTTCATACACATATAGCAAATCTTAGACCAGCAGTTGCAACAATTTAGACGTGCATGTGTGTCTTACATTACGGTGTGTGTTTTCTCTTAATGTTACCAATCGAGTTTTATTTCATTACTCTGCGTTCAAGCTCTGATCTGATTATTATTCGAACTTTACTTAGCTCCTAGCGCGATTCGCCACCTAACCACGGAAGCAAAAGCCTAGAGAATAAATAAAAATGTAAAACATGTGTATATATATATTTTTTTCTTCTAAAGGGTTTTTCTTTAAAGTTTACTGAGTAGTCGAAAAAATGGGAATGAAGAGGTTCTCGAATCCTCGAATCCTCAATGCAAGGGGTTAGTTGGGTCTTTACACATACACTTATTCTGATAGCTAGTATAGTATATGTATGTATATGAATGCAGCAAGTTCTCCTCCACTCGGTTAAAGTTGAAAGCATTTATGCAGTTCAATAGTGTCACACAGATATAAATATGCATATTAATAGTAGGTATACTCTTCAAGGCCAAACAATTTGGCGCTAGAACTACACACACACACATGAAAGAAATAGTTAAATTCTGGTTATATTCAGGCGCAGACACAATTGTTAGGTAAGTGGTTGGGTTGGTGTGTGTTTTAGCATATTTTCTCTCCATTATTATTTTGTAACGCGTGCTGCTTGTTGTTGGTGTTCCCATGGAATCTATTTGGTAAGTGAGTCTGTGGGTGAATTCAGTCCCGAGGATGTGTTGTTCTCATCCATAGCGTCTGGGAAACTGGAAACCGACCCCGAGCGAGACGTCACCTTGGTCTACAAGAGAACAGAAAACCGAGCAGTTGTAGTAACAAGATGTAGCAGCAAATCCTCAAAGAGATGTTTGTATAAGCAAGCAAAATCAACCAGAAGAAGTCCCAATCCAAGTGTGTAAAAGTTTAGTTTGTGAGTGACTATGAGCTGCTGTACTCGTATCGTGTAGAAGAGACATGCAAAACTCCTCGAAACAGTGTTAGGTTAGTGTGGAAAGGGAGCCAATTCGATTGCGTAAAGAGTATGAGAGATGTATAAAGACAGATATATAAAAATAGTAGTTACCGCATGAGGTTGGCACATAAAATTGTTGTGTTCATAGCTTACTTTAACGTTCTCGTAGGCAGAGCCAACTGAAGCTTCGATAGAACGCATCGACTCGGAGTTTTTCATTTGTGACAATTTCGACGTAATGCCACTGGTAATGCTCCCGAACACCGAAGCGGTCTTCTCGCCCGTAGTCTTCAGCACCGATTCGGTGCGCTGGTACCTGAATACGAGTAAACAGAAAGGAAGTGTAGAGTGTGATCACTGATCAGTCATTACAGATATCATTACGGTTACAGACAGAGTCACAAATTGAGTGGGTTTAGTTACAAACAGGCGAGAGAGATGTTATTGTGTTAAAGGAAGCATGAAACACATCGTTAGTGGGGGACTCCACACAGCCGGAAGCGAGTCGGGCTTAGGCTTTAACACAATTACTTACAGAGGTGCCTCGTGTACGGCTTTAGTAAAAGTGCCCACGCTTTGCTCCACCGATTGGTAACTAAATAAATACATGTTTTGGCATTTAGCATGGTACCGAAACAAAAGCAATGTTAAAAATTAAAATTTGTAAATCGATTTAGGTTAATTGGCGGCTGTTGTCGTCCTCTTCCCTTCTTAGACTTACACAGTGCTCTCTTTGATGTTCTTCACGCCCTGATTCATGTCCTCTGTGAGCTCCTTCCAGACGGTGATGCCGAGCTTGCGTTTGAGATCAGAGGCATGACGAGTTTTCGAGGCCAAAACAGTTCGAAGCGTGTTGATCTCCTCCTCCACTCGGGCCAGTTCCTGCAATGGGGAATCAGTATTAAGTAAACTGCTCTAAAACTTTAAGTAAACCTGCTAAACCTCTCTCCTTTTACCTGACTCCATTCGGCGCGTCGCTGCTCCTTTTCCTCCGTGGTGAGCGCAGCAAACTCGGCGGCAATTTCTGCTGAAGCCACAGAAGCTGCTGGAGAGGCTGGATCCGAAAGGTTGGCGCTGTTATCTGTTCATAAACACAACGAATTAATTATTTTGAATACTCAGAGATCACCCTAAGCTTCCGATCTGACTGGGCATTTGCAAATAGAAGTGTAGTCTGCGAGAAGTGTTTATGTACCTCCTTGGAAAGCCACTTCCTCAAAGACTTTGTCATAGGCTGTGCATCGAATTTTGGTTTGTTTATATACATTGTGAAAGGCATGAGTTTCTGTTTGATTAGTTCGTTTTTGGATGGTTTATACTCACAAACTGTCCAGGTGAAAGGCAAGCGGGGAAGAGAGGCAGAAAAGTAGTCAGGTTAGTGACGGTTCAGGATTGTTTGGGAGAGAAGGAATAGGTTGGGCGGCAGTGTGCGAAAGAAGCAAAACAAAGACCCCCGAGAACAAGCTCCGCCCCAGCCAAACGCCCCATTACCTCTGCCGCTTTGGCCACTTTGACCGATGCTGAGAAACCTCTTGTAGTTATCGCTATTCGATATCTTGGCCAGATACGGTTTCGAGAAGTCTATAAACGTGACCTTAACGTCTCGCATTGTACGCCTGGCAAAGAACCGCAGGCGAAAACGCTTCGCAATCGATGACGAGGGCGCCTGATTGGCCAGCTTGGGGCCTACAAACTCCGTCTCCACTGCCTGCAGCTCCAGGGTGTTGGCGTAGTCCGAGTCCACGTCGTAAAAGATTTGATCGAGGGTCAGGTTGCGCAAATATACCTCGGCCTCGGTTTCGGCCTCCTCGTACCAGTCCGTGTCCGCTCCAAGCGCAGAATCCTGGTCCTGATCGAGCGAGGGCGTTGTGGTGAGGTCATCGAGGTGCGGCAGGTAGGGGTCCTCGATGAACTCCAAGCTAACGGGCTCGGACTCGCTCATTCTGCGGTCTCGGCGGTGGTCTGTTTCATCTCTTAGAAGCACTTTCTCTATCTTGAACGTGGCAGTGGTGGCACGGTGAAGCAAAGCATTTAGTCGTGTCGTGTATCACATTTCAAAAGTAAGCGTCAAGCACCTTTTCTTGTAGCTTTCCTCCCTCCAGTTGTGTTCTCTGCTGAGGTTTCAGTTATCTTGAGACCCACTCCTCCATAAATACATGCTGGCTAGCGTTTTCTGGTGTTTTCTCCGACCCGACCAGCGCGTGATTGAGCTAGTTTTGGATTTTGCTGGCTGTTCCGCACTCTTCTGCAGCAAAACATTGACTGAGCTGAGCTCGAATCAACAATTGGTAGCAGTGAAGACAGGCCAGGCCTGGCTTTGTCTGCTAGTGGTGTTTCGTGTCGGCACGAAGCCACAAGCCACTGCCACCAATACACACACACAGCGGCTAGGTCTGGTTTGTTGCCACAGCACAGCCTCTCTACACCCCCACCCCTCCCTGTGCCAACCATACAGAGTGGTGTTGTTGCTCGAATCGATCAACAAGTGGCAGCAGCGATGGGTCAATTATCGAGGGGTTCAATATTGAAACAGACTCCAGCTTGATTAGTGGCCCCGCTGCCAGCAAGCACGATATAAATATATCCGAGGAGGCGGTTCTGCAATTAGTTCCGACCTTTCGACGCCTGCCCCCACTCTGACGCCCATTCCCGCACGTTACGCTGATTTTTCCGGAACGACAGAATATTTCCCATTTCATTGCCACGTATACAATGAAATGTTTACACGCCGGCGTCTCTTATTTTGGCATTTGGAACGACTCCCACGAGTTCTGTTCAGCGTGTCGCGGCTGGAAAGTCTTTCCCCAGTGACAGCGCTGCAGGCCAACAGAAACATGACTCATCCTGCATTTCCTTGGAGCCCCTGGCAGTGACAGCTACAGCCACAGCCAAATCCAAGGCCTGTTTGCCGCAACTCATGAATTTCCAATGGGCTCAATAATAGTTCTATACTTTAGTCCAAGTCGCCGACTAATTGGTGGCGGTGGCCCAAACAATGGTGTCCCAATCAGAAGCTGGCCAAAAACCACACCAAACCAAACCAAACCAAAAATGTGCAACGGCATCTTACTGATAAAAGTTTGAGTACAAAGTGGCACACTTACGATCCTCCATTTCTGCGATGACTGTTTGTTAATCCTGTTTTCTTAATTTGAGATTTTTTATTAAAAACTTTAAGCACTTGACGCTTAAACAGTGTGACCGTGGGTCGTTATCGATGACTTCAGGAATATACTAAAATATACCTTCTCATTTTCAAAATATACCGATACTGTTTGTAAAATCTACCATGAGATAAACATAAGGATATCTCCTTATTTTGATTGATTAAATTAAATAAATAAATAAAAGTCTATAAAATAACTTGAGCGGTCAATTCTTAGTTGAAAACAATTTATTTTTTCTAGAACTATCTAGTAGAACTATCGATGTCCTAGAGATGTATTGTACTTTGACATCGATACTCCAAAAGTTTTATCACTAGTCGAAACTGTTTCCAGAAAGGAAATGTAATAGAAAAAATTCTGCTCAACTTTTAAAACTGTTTATTTCAAATGACAAATAACTGCTTGGAAAATCGTGTTCTTTGCCTTTCAGCTAAATGTATGGGCCATTTGCATTCATTTCATTCGATTCGTCTGATTCATTTGATTTACGTCCGTTAATATAGGAAAATATATACATTTATACGTTATTTCTACGTTAGATTCTTAGGATTCTAATATCAGGTCTGTTCTTCTTGGTGTTGTTTTTGTTTTTCCAAAAGAAACGGAAAAGAAAGTAGTAAAGAATGAAACGAGGAAAACTTAGGAAAAGAAAGATTTAAGAATACATGATTGTTTACATTTTTTATTGGTTTTATATGGTTTTTTGTTTTTATTGAATAGCAAGTAAAAAATTAGAATTTTTCTTATACTTTGTGTTTCAACTGTCAAATAATGCACGGGGTGTATACATATGTCGAGAAAACAGCCGACACTCGATACAAGGTATTAAAAAGTGCTCCTCTCGCGGACACACCGCACGCATCGCATAAGTTATTTAAGTGGGAAACATACATAGGTCGAAAACAATTTAATATAAATCAAGAAGATTGCACAAAATTAAAATGTTGGTATTCATTTTGAAATGTGAGTGGGGTTTTGTGTGTTCTTTTCGTGTTCGTATCAGGCATTAACGCCGAGTTATGGGAACAGGAGGACCAGGAGCAGGAGCAGGAGCAGGGGGGAGGAGGCGAGTGGAAAATATGTAGAGTAAATTTAATTAATAAGTGTATATTTTGTTGTTCAAGCTATTCGTCGTTTGTCGTTCGTCCCACTTCCACTCCGGCCCTAAACGTAAAAAACGTTTTTACAATATAATCAATCAATCAACGTTCAAATCATTTTCTTTCGAACAAAAATATAACAACTAGCTCGGGCTTGCAGAAAATGGGAAGCAACGATTTTAAAAAAGAAGGGGGGAGGCGAGAGTTGTGTATTGTATTATCAGAACAATTACGAGATAGAATGTAGAAAGAGACAAAAAAAGGAGCGGCGAGTGTAAATAATTAACATTTTATGCTTACAATTATTTTCGTTCTTGACCGTGCTTAGTCACTTTCAATTGAATTAACAAATCAAATCATTTGCTGAGCTTTCTGCTTACTTTAGGGCTTGAACTAAATAGAATATTATGTGTTGAAAATGAAACAAAATGGTTACATAAAAGAAAGTGGCAATTAAGTGTTACATATATGCATATAGTGGCCGAGGCCTCCCGAAACACACATTGCAGGTTATGGGGCAACAGAACCATGGGCGCCTGAGTCGGATGTTTGTCTATCTGTCTGTCTGTCTGTTTTGTATTTTTGTATTCTATGTTGTATAAATGCAATTTCATGATTGTGGGTGAGTGTGTGTGTTCTTGTGTGTGTGGTCGGGCTTGTGTTATGATTCTGTATCAAATTATACAAAAATAGTTTCCTGTTTTGTCATTTGTCTTCTTCAATTAACCTGCACAAATTGCGTTGTAGAAAAGCTCCTTGGAGACAACCTATACCGTTTTGACACTAGTTTTCGACTAACGAGACGAGACGAGACCAGACCAGACGCCCGCATAACTTCTGCTGTTCCGCTGCTCTCCTCTCCTCTCCGCCCGCTCCAGTTCCAGTCCCCGACGCACCACAACGGGTAGTATTGCTTCTGCTGCTGGGGACGCGCTTGCCCCGAGCCAGTTAGTTCTTGGGGCCCCACACGGATGTGATGGGTGTGGTCGCGACTGGAGCACCGCCCGCAGCAAAGTGCGGGAAATCCTCCTGCGACTGAGTGTTGGGCGCAGTTAGATTCTTGGCTTGTTGCTTTTGCTTCTCCCACGGCGCATCCTTCATGATGAATCCGTTCTCGTTGGCTCCACCACCACCACCACCGCCAGCACCCGAGCCCGCGTTGCCCCCGGCACCAGTGAGGAATGCTCCCACTGTCTGCGGCTGGGGTGAGGGCGGCAAGTTCTCCAAGTAGTCGCGCTCGTAGTCCTCGGCCATGCTGAGGAGCACATCCTTGGCGTTCTCCACATCTTCCTCCTTGCCAATGATGGTCACGGCATTGGGATTGTTTTGAGCATCGTCGGAGGAGGGGAATTTGATATCCACCTAAAGGTCAAATATGGTAATGATAAGAATGGTAACGGCACTTTTAGGGTATTTCTAATGGTCTCCCATTAATGGCCCTCCACTCACCTTGTAATCTTCAATGATCTTGCGAATAGTGCGTCCGCGCTGGCCGATGATGTGGGAGTGGACGCGCGTGTCGATTTCGATAACCTCGCGGTAAAGGGTCTGGAGATCCCCGACGATTTCCAGAATGGCATCGCGAGCTGCCTCCGCCTTGGCCTGGTAGCCGGTGATGGAAATGATGCGTTGATTGGGATCGTCCCGCTTGGGGAGCGAGATGTTGACGTCGTGGTCAGCACGCAGCTTGTTGATGACGGCACCATGGCGACCAATGAGCTTTGAGTGATACTCCTGGTCCACGTCCAGCTGAAGGACGAACGAGCGCAGCTCGCGATCGGCCCGATCAGCCTCGAAGTCCTCGATCATCTTTTCCAGCGCCTCCTTGGCCTCCGCCACATGGGCCGGCGTGCCCGAGACCTTGATGATGTCCGACTTGAGTTCGCTGGGCGGCAGCTCGACATGCACATCATGCTTGGACATAAACTGCCGGACATTGGCGCCGCGTGGCCCAATGATGGTGCGGTGCAGGTCGAAAGGAACACTCAGCTCTTCCTCGATGGGAATGAGGTCGAGCAGCGCCTGTTTTGCGGCCTCGCACTTGTCTATGCGGCCGGTGATGCGGATGACATCACACTGCCGCACCGGCTCTGCTCCATCCACAACGTTTGACTCGCCTGCCTCGCCGTCCTGGCCCTCGCCCTCTCCATTCACTCCGCCATTGGTGAGGCCCTCCACTGGCTCGGTGGCATCGCGATCGGGGAACTTTATTTGAACATCAAACTCGGATGTCACCTGCTGCACCTTGAAGCCGCGTGCACCCATAATCGTGCGATGCTGGCGCTGCGGGATGACCACCTCAATGGTGGTCTGAGCCTCGAGGTCGGCCACGATCTCCTCGATCCGCTGCTTGGCCGCCTCGATGCAGTCCTTGGCCCCCTTGAGCGTCACCTTGTCTGAGTTGGTGCCGGCGCGGGGGAAGGAGATCATCACACCTCCGTTTTCCTCCGCTATGCGATGCAGGATGAGTCCCCGCTTGGCCACAAAGTGCTTGTGGTGCTTGGGATCGACGGCCACCTCGCCCTCAGTGACCTCGTCGCACTCCTTGATGATCGCCTCCAGCTGCTCCTTGGCCTTCTTTACACTATCCTCCTTGCCAATTATGGTGATCACCTCCTTGTCCGTGTCCTCGTTCGACGGGAAGATGATGCGTGCGCCCGTGGCATCGCGGATCTTGCGAATGGAAGCGCCATTCTTGCCGATCAAGAACTTGTGGTGCTGCTGCTTGGCCCGCACCTCGGCGGTGAAGGATGCCAGCTGGCGCTCGTTGGCAAGTTCCAGCAGCTGTCCCTTGGCCTTCTCCACGTCGTCCTTGGGTCCGCGAATGGTGACCTTGTCGCTCTTGGAGTCGCTGTTGGGAAACTTAATGGACACTCCGCCGCACTCCTCCATGATGGAGGAGATGAGCTTGCCGCCGGTGCCGATGATGGAGTTGTAGTACTTGGGCGGGATCTGCACCTCCTCGCTGACAATGTCGGAGAGCTCGTTCTGGATCTTCTGGATGCGCTCCTTGGCCTCCAGGACGTTCTCCTTCTTGCCAGTGATGACTATCACCTCGTTGGTGTCCCCCTCAGCGGGCAGGTCGATTTTCGTTTGGGTCTCGTCACGAATCTTCTTGATGTTGGCGCCGCCCTTGCCGATGACGAACTTGTGGAATTGCTTGAAGATGGGCACTTCGATGATGTGCGACGACTCCTGGATTTCCTTAACCAGCTTCATGAGATCCTTGTGACACTTGTCCACATCCTCCTTGGGGCCTCGCAGCTTCACAATGTCCGTGTTCTCCTGGGGCGTGGGTATCGTGATGGTCACCTGGCGATAGCGGTCCTTCACCTCGCGAATCTTCTCGCCCTTGGCCCCAATGATGGAGCGGTGCAGGCGCCGATCGATGATCACATCCTTTGACTTTTCATTTTCCAGTTTGTCGATTTTTTCTTGTAATTCAAGCTGCGCCAGCCGGACGCCCTCCTTGGGCCCCTCGATGCGGATGTTGTTCTGGCCCTCGCGCTCCTCGATGTTGATGTTCACCTTCAGCTCGTCCTTGAGCCGGTTGACATTCGATCCGGCCTTGCCGATAATATGCTTGTAGTACGAGGGATTCACCGTCATCACCTCGAAGGTGAAGTTCTCCTCGTAGTTGCGTATAATCTCGGTCAAGTAGGAGATGGCCTTGTCCACGTTCTCTGGGTCGCCTTCGAGCTTGATCTTGTCCTCGAGACAGTTCACGTTCACGTTGGGGCAGTCCTCCTCCAGCTGCTTCATGTTGGCTCCCTTGCGGCCGATCACGTACTTGTGGATCCAGTGCGGGGCATTGATTTCCACAGACTTGACCGAGTTGGCCTTCTGGTAGACAACAGTGAGGGCATTGCCGAGGGCGACCTGGGGGCCGCGCAGCGTGATCGTCTCCAGGGAGGAGTCGTTCGGCGGCATCTCGACGGAGACTCCGGTGAGTTGCAGGATCTCAGCAATGGTTGAGCCCTTGGGACCGATCACATAGCGATGCTGTGCCTTGGCCACCTCGACGCTCACCGTGGAGCACTTCTTCTCCATCTCCTTGTAGATGGCTTCGACCTTTGCCTTGGCCGCGGCGACGGCATCCTTCTCGCCCGAGATGATGATCTCGTCCTTCTGCACCTGCTGAGGCGGAACGTTGATCTTGGCGCCCGTCTCTTCCTGCAGCTTGTTCAAGTTCTCGCTGTAGGGACCCACAATGAAAGGATGGTAGATCTTAGGAATCGTGGTGCGGTCCGACGACTTCTTGTACTGCTCCGCAGAAAGCTGGCGGATCTCCTGCTCCGCCTTCTCGATGCCCTCCTTCGTGCCGGCAATGGTGATGAACTCGCTCTCGTCGCCTTGGCTCGGGATATTGATGCGCGTCGAGGTGAGGCGCTCCAGATCCCGCAGCCGCTGGCCACCCTTGCCCAGGATCACACGGTAGTGTTCACGGGGCACGGTCACCTGGCGGCTGGCCTGCGTTGAGAAACTCATCAGAATCTTGCGCCGGGCGTCCAACAGCTCGCTCTGCTTGCCCTTAATTAGGAAGGTGAGCGACTGGTTCTTGCCGCTGACGATCTCAATCTGGGCGCCGGTCTCCTTGGTGATTTGCTGACAAATCCGCTTCGATTCGCCCTCGCCAAATCTCTCGGACTCCGTCGACTTTCGCTCATCGCAGGGCACGTGCAGCACCTGGGTCAAATGTCAAATGCGAAAAATGTCATTCTGCTCTCGACTCTCGACAGAATCCGGATCCCCTCGGCAGGAGATCCATGCACTTACCTGCGTCTTCTGCGAGCTTGTCACTCGGGCTAGCGACGAGCTGGAGGGGCCGGACAGCGGAGGCGCCGAAGTATTGGCCGGCAGGGCCGGGAATAGGTCGTCGTAGCTAAAAGCGGGCGTGGCATTTCCAGTGCCAGTGCCTCCGCTGTTGGTGCTGGTGGGCGTTGCCACTAAAGTGGGCGAGGATGGTTGCTGCTCGTTGGACACCTGCTCTTGGCCGTTGATGAGGGCGATCGGTTGTTGCTCAATGCTGGTTGCTGCAATTGGTTCTAAGGTTAACCTTTGTGTTCGCCACTGTTGGGGGGCTATCCCTGGCCTTACCGTTGGATTCCTCCATCACTGCTGCTGCTGCTGCTTGCATTACTTAAAAAAAGAGAAGAGTCCTTTTTCGTTCCAAGTCGTTACAGTAACACTGGAAGCAGAGAAAATCTGTTATTATTTTTTTCATTTCAAGATAATGGCTAATGAAGTGCTATTTCTGGAATTAGTCTGGGAATCTATCGGACCACAGTCAGTCTACATTTCGGAGGACACTGATTATTGGTCGGTCTGTCAGATTTGGTTTTCAGCTGCTCCTCTTGTTCTCCCCTTGATTCAAAATCTCAATTACTTTCGTTGATAAGGGCCGACCGACGCCGACCCGCATGTGGGCCGCCGATAAGAAAACGTTTAGTGTTTCCGAAGTAGGGGAGGGTTGGTTCCCGTTCGTTCCCGGCTGTTGATAAACCAAATCTAGCAGCACAGTATTCGGTTTTAGCGCTCTGCCAAGAGCCACGTAATGGTAAAGTACAAGAGTATTATACGCGGGGGCTCTGTTTCGCTAGCGATAACTGGACGGGCCGGCCAAGCGACAGACAGGCCACGCAGGCAAAAGTGAAAAGGAAGCCAGCGATAACTATGGCTGATAAGAACAACCTGTGCGACCGATCGCCAGTAGATATCTAGAAATAAAGTTGCTATCAGTCGCTTTTCCGCTTGGGTGAAAGGTTGAGATCGGACCACCGTTGAAAGCCGAAGCCAGAGAGATCGAGGAGCAGACCCAGACCGTGCACTTGTTCGACAGAGCTGTTTTCTAAGCCAATGCCCAACGAGTTTCGTAGCCTACATTCTCCTCCTCTCGCCCAGAAGAACAACAAAGATGTGGGGCTGCCACTATCGCTCCCCTCACACACTCACACTCGCACACGTGTGTAGTGTGGCGCGTGTCTGTGTGTGCTCGAAAAATGTGTCAAAAGAAGAAACCAGCGAGGGAGAGAGAGCAAGAGCAACAAAGAGAGCTTGACGAAGTAACTCAACGGAGCGGGAGTGTGGGGCCGGCCAGTGAGTGCCAGGCCAGTGCCATATAAAACCGGATGATAGCCGGCAACTACATACAACAAAGCAAGCGATCGGATCGACAGTGTATGCGCACATTTTTGTGTCGCTCTCCGCCTCTGTATTGGTGCCTTGGCACCTTTCTAGCAGCATTGCTGCTGCTGCTGCTGCTAGTGCTGGTGCCGTTGCCGTTCGAGAAGAAGGCAAGGCACAGGTAAAGCGAATACATACGTACGCACATACACTTGTATGTATTTTTGTTTGTATATACGTGCAGAGGCATGTAACGCCTGCAGCGGCGCTGACGTCGACAAATGAAGACAAAGCCCAGTGCGCTAAAGTTCAGCTTTAAAAATTGGTATGCACATATCGAACTTTTGTTGGGTGATTTCCATCCAAGGCCTGGGTCTGGCGTTCGCTTGACGGAGGGGATGGGGATGCGGCTGGGGCTGGGGAGGAGATGGTGCTGAAAAACCCTTGACGTAGTCAGTTTTCGGTGCACGGAACCACCGTTAATTTCTGGTTCGGCATTCTTGGCCACAGAAGAGCTGGTCCACACACACTCACAGATAAAATTGACTGTGGTATGTGAAATGGTGAATTATGCAAATTAATATAAAATCCGACGGGGTTTCGATCTGTATTTTTGTTGTTGTTTTTGTTTTCAGGGAGGGAGTTATGGAGCTAAGGTTGTTCAACTTACTGTACTGTAAAATCCAAAAAATCCGGCCTAGTTAGTCTCCTTTGACAAAATCCAGTTTGATAACTTGGCGTGTCTGCTGGAAGACATACAATCAAAAGAACAGAGTAATTAGCAGATGCATATCGCCATCATTTGCCGGATGCGTTGAAAGCTCTACACGGAGCTCGGGTGAGCATGTGTTTCATGTTCTATCGAGAGTCTGTTGCGCTTCGCTGCGAGAGGCGGAAGGAAGAAAGTGCACAGATTTGTGTGTTATGCGGGGGTTCGGGGTTGGGGGTAATATGCGGGCCACTTATTGGACAATTGTTGTTGTCGGCGCAAAAGTGGAGCACACAATGGCGTAGGCGTAGGCGAACGCGTGGGCGGAAGCAGGCGCCGTATGGCTGTGACAAGCCGAAATCAGGTGAAAGGTTTCAGCTTTAGCCCTCCACCCACTCCTCTCCGCAAAATACTTTAGCGTGCCCCACCATCTGGCTGGGTGGGCGGGGCTGGGCTGGGCTGGGCTGGGCGCTGCGATGTGATGTATTGGGAATGGAATGGGTTCCATTGAACTTTTGTGCTGGCTTCAAACTCAAAACGGAAAGAATACGAATTTCGGAAAGCTTCAAATCCACCAGCCATCCACCAAGGAACAGCACGCGCGCTCTCCAATCGGACAGATTATACATAGATCTACCTATGTACAGACAGCCACACATATGCATATGTTCATACTATGTATGCTTTGTACTCTGTGTGCGTGGACGACAACGCCGTCTCTGTTTCCGTCACCGCCACCACCACCACCGTCTCCGTCACCATCACCATAGTCAGCGCTGCGACTGCTGGCTGGCTGGCTGGCTGGTGTGGTGTGGTGTGTGCCTTTGTGTGAGTGAGCGCGAGTGCGAGCGCCGTCCGTGCCAGTTGCTGCGACCAGGCCATTATCAAGCATTGAAAAACACGTTGTTTTCTGCAGCAATTTTGCTCTTAAAGAATTCCGCACGGCACGGAAAACGCGAGCGGCAAGCGCCCAATTTAAATGCAGCCCAGACTCCTCCTCTCCTCCACGTTGCCAAGTCGTGAAAGAAAAAGGTGTTGCGGAGCGGCGCGGCCTAAATTTTCGCTGCTGTCACCGCCGCCGCCTGCTCCATCAAGCCCTTCATAACTGTAAATTTATGCACTTTCTTGTTGTAACTTATGCAATTCAAGATGCACATTAGATTCCACTCGAATTTTGTGTGTTATTGGGGGTTTTGGCCACAGATCTATCGCCCAGACTTTCTATTAGAAATGCAACACGCCCGGACCACGGAATTACCGACCAAGTAAAAAAAGAGAAGAGTGAAGCGAACGTGGCAAATAGTGATGGCCAACATGACATTCTGTTGGCTATCGGAAACGCAGAAAACCAACAATCGACAAAGCGACTATCGATAGTTGATCGTTAATCATTTATCGTTATGATGACACCCAGTCGAAGCTGAGAGCTCCCAGAGCGGTAGATCTTGCTATAAATTCGGCTGGGCCATGGTACGTTTCGTTGTATGAACTGGAACATCTTTATACTGTTTTACGCTATATTTAATTGGTAATAAATTACTAGATGAATTCACCTTTTAGTGTATGGAAGTACAATTGACCAGGGACGACGAAAACGACTGTCGGTAGTCGATAGCCTGGAAGCTAATCGTGTGCCTGCCACCTCTAACTACCAAACACAAAGGGTAAAAACACCCAAAATCTGTGGAATTTCCGGAAGTTTATCTATTCATTCATTTGGCGATAAAACAAACACAACAGACGCATCATGCCCAAGCTTAAGAACTTGCTTCCCAACCTATTTGGCGGTAGCAAGGAGGCACAAGGCGAGGGGCGACTGGAAGCAGATGCAGCGCCTGTCAGTGATAGCGAGGCAGATAACAACAATAGTGGAGCCTTGTTGCCATCTATCAGCACCCCGACAGCCTCAGCGGATCTGACGGAATCGGTCCTGCGGGAGCTGTCCGACCCAAACTACAACTCAATGGATGTTGTGCAGTCCGCAAACATTCCTGGCGCCGGCGGGGAACTCAGCGCAGTCAACACGAATAACACCATGAACGTCCACAGCGCACAGCAACAGGTGGTTATGAACTTCTCAAATGCCAGCAATCTGCACTTTGGCTCCGTGTACAACTTTAACCAAAATCTAAGTGCCAGTAGCTCGCGAAAGAGTAGTTTAAGCACAACAGACGAGGTGGCCGTCTCACCAGATGGCAAACGGGCCAATGTTACGCGCAAGACAGTCAGCATTGTGGCCATGATGCAGTCTCAGGATGAGCCGGATCAGCGGCTGCTAGACGCAGTGGCTACCCATTTAGGCGAGGGATGGAAGCAGGTGATGCGGGACTTGGGACATTCCGAGGGCCAGATCGACCAGGCCATAATTGATCATCAAATGCACGGCAATATCAAAGAGGTGAGACATCAAAAACTGTTTGAATTCCAGTCAATGACGACGCTCTGGTTTTTTTTCTCTAGGTGATTTACCAACTTCTGCTCCAGTGGGTACGTAGCTCTGAGAGCGGCGTTCCCACCGTCGGACGGCTGACGACGCTGCTTTGGGAGTCTCAGCATCGCGACTGCGTGCAACGCTTGAAACTGGTCTGGAAGGCATTGGAGAAACGCAAGAAGAACAGCTAGCTGGATAGCCCACGCCAATTCCACTCCCCACATCAAACAAAAATGATCTATTCGATGCAATTTTTCAACGACCGAACAGCTGCGAGAGAGCCAATTTTCAAATGCTTTATTTACTGTAATTTGTAAGCTGTTCAATAAGGCCTCCTCTCTGCATCAGTCCACATGAAACGAGGGAGCCCCCTATTGGCATTCAACTATTTGTGCAATAATTGTTTAATTAATCCAAACCTTCGAATAAGTACATAGAACTTTGTCCTAAATCATTTCTAAACCAGTTTATCTTTATCTTTAAGAAGATGTGATATCTTTGTCGTAAAAGGGACCACATAACCACAAACATATGTACGAGTATGCACCATAAATTGGATTTAGAGTATTGCTGCGATATTCACTAAACGTATTTATTGTATAATTAATTGAGTGCCTCGTCGCATGTTTAACCTTGGCAGATAAGCTTTCAGCTCTCAAGGTCACACGATCTTTGTGATTTTAGCATTAAACATGTCAACCAACATCTGTGCGCCGTTGCCGTTGATGGACCGGTAGTTGTCTCGTCCGGCCATTCGGCCCAACCAAGCGCTGAGTCCTGGATAGCGCTTCGGATCGATGGGTGCCAGGCCCACCAAGCTGGACACAGACGATACCACACTAAAATCTGCTATTGTTATGCCGGCTCCACACAGGTACAGCTCGGCGCCAATGAAGGCCTCCAAAAAGTCGTAGGCTTCGTAGATGGCGTCGATCTTGGATCGAGGTACTTCCGTCTCAGCGCGGTAGAACAGCGGAAGGGCTATATTCCTGATGCAGTTTTGGAAAAGTATAGCCGATTCAAAGTGCATGCGTTGATCCACAACGGCGCGCTTGAAGAAGTCCTTGGGGTACAGGACATCGTCCTTGGCGTACTTCCGCACCAGATAGGCGCAGATGGCGTGGCTCTCCCAAATACATTTTCCATCATCCTCCAGCATGGGCACCGTGTGCTGGGGATTTTTCAGCTTAAACTCCTCGGTCTTGTTCTCGCCAGCAAGTAGATTAACCAGCTTGTATTCATACTGAAGCTGCAGTGCATCCAGCGTCAGTTTGCAGGCCCTCACAGGTGGACTTGGGTCCAAGCCGTACAGCACTAGTTTTCCCATAATTTCCAGCCGTGTCGTGTACAAGCTGCGACTGTCGATTTGAAACTAAACCAAGTACCTCACCTCGCAAAGCGCTCGCCAATCGAACTTATGTACATACATATGTATGTATGTATGTATGTATGTATGTATGTATTAATGTATTATTCCAATTAATTTAGCTAAACAGCTTTTCAGACTGAATTTTGTGCCATAGATGCAGTGGGATTCGTCGTCGTCCAACCTGCCTCGTGTGAATTTAGCTTACGTAATCCAGATTGTTATATCTTACCCGTTAGATTGTCTTCGTTCGTTATCATACTCGTACTCGTACTCGTACTATACTTATATAATGATACATACCCGAACGTACTACAGTCGAGTACTCCGACTATAAAACAGATATTCGCTGCTCAGATTTATGGAAGAGAATTCATCAATTCTCTCTCCGATAATGCTGATGAATAACATTTTATGTGATCGACAACGCTACCCTACCTTCTGTTCTGGGTAAAACATTACAATTTGGAAATATTTCTATAGAAACTTGATTCGCTGAAGCTGTTTGGCTCGCCCTTATCGCCTTGATAAGCATTCGTATTTATCGATTCGTTGGAAATCGGTTGCCCAGAAACAACTAAGATGGAATTTATATTTTGTTCACTTGTTAAGGGAGCAATAATTATGAATTACTCGTAATTGGTGGTCAGTTGCTTCGATATCTCTTAAATATTCTCTCGTTTTCCATTATCTTTGGTTCGGCCTGAGTCCAGTGGGAGTCTACGAGTATACGATAATACGAGACTCTTACAATATAATTTCATTTCAATTATTTTTGATGGAATTTATTGGGGAAGCATATACATAAATTTAGAGATGGATCAGGACGAGAAGCTCAAGTTTGTCGGCTTGATAATAGACAAGAAATCCTGGGCACCTTTGGCATTGGCTTCCTGGTAGTAGGGGAGCTGTTCCAGGCGCTTGATCCAGGCACTGGTTCTCACATATTTGGCGTGATCGATGTCCACAAGGGCCACCAGAGAGGTGATGGTTGACACAATGCTAAAGTCCGCGATGGTCAGCTGATTCCCGGCAATGTAGTCCTGGTCCTTCAGGAAAGTCTCCACAAAGTCATAGATCTCGACAATGGCCTGATAGCGCTCTTTGGGAAACACTTTCTGATTGAAGAACAACAGAGGCTTCGTGATGCTCCTCAGGCCATCGGCAAAGACCACTCCGCTCTCGAAATGTAGACGCTGGTCGACCACGGCCCGTTGCAGCAGATCCTTGGGGTACAAGCGGTCACTATCGGCATATTTGGACACCAGGTAGGCCATGATTGCGTGCGAGTCCCAAATGAAGTGGCCGTCCTCCTCCAAAGTGGGCACCGTGTGCTGTGGATTCTTCTTCACATACTCGGGCGAAAGCTGCTCCCTGCCGGCGAGATTGACATGCACATAGTCGTAGGGCAGTTTCAAGGCCGCCAGAGTCAGCTTCACAGCTCTCACTGGTGGGCTGGCATCCACTCCGTACAGTGTTAACTTAACCATATTCTCGTTGGGGGGCTGGGCTCGATAATGATCAGCGGCCAGCTGGAAACCAACCGTTTTATACAGCGTTATGGAGGAGAAACAACTGAGATGATGAGAAATTTGCACCCACAAGAGTGCCTAGAATTGTGAAATAGGGAAGTTCGCCTGTCCATTTTTCTAGTACACACAATAGCTGAGGTCAAAGTGCGATTAAATACTTGCAAATACATGCAAACACACACTGAAGGCACCTCACGACACGACTACGAGTATCTATGAGGAGAGAGTCTCTACGGCCGAAGAGAATGCTACATTTAAGAGCAGATAAAGAGAGTGGAACACAATATTACAAATAAACCAAGGAAGAGCCGAATCGAACACCAGCAGAGCGATAAGCAATTATCAGTTGTTTGTGCCGCGATTCTGAAGTAAGTCTGAACAAACAATGAACCCGATCGAGACTATGGTATGGAATTGCAATCCATCGGAAACTTTATGGCGAGTGCAGAACTGCAGTTGGCTTTTTAATTACCTTCTGGCTAGAAAGCTGTGCATTTGGTGTGAGGTCTCTGTGAAGTTCTCGAATATTGTTTGTGTTCGTGTTCGCATTCGAGAGCATTCCACGTTGACTAACACCCCATGCACTCTTCTGTTACTTACACATATATAAGTATTTAACAGATGCAAATGTACGGAGAACCATTAGATATAGGGGTCAGCTGGGGAGGGATTGGGCGAATATATTTATTGAGGAATCTTTGCTAGCACACGCTTAGACAATTGTAAAGTTCTTGCTCTTAAAAAAGGCCGCACACTGCTCCAGTTGTTTGCCGTTGCCTTCGGCGTAGTACGGCAGTTGGGTGATGCGCTGCATCCAGGCGGACAGCTTTGGATACTTGCCAGCATCGACCAGCAGGAATATCTCGATCGTGGACAGGATGGCGATGATGTGAAAGTCGGCAATAGTCAGATGCTTGCCAGCGATGTATTCGTTGATAGTCAGGAACGTCTCCAGAGTGGTGTACACGTCCTCAAGGGCATCGATCCGGGCCTTGGGTATTTGGGTCTCGTTCAGACGAAACAGCGGGAAGGTTATGGCGCGCAGGGTTCGACCCACAACGCTGGAGTCGTAGTGCAGGCGCTGATCCACGATCGCCCGCTGCTGCAGATCCTTGGGGTAGAGGGAGTCCTCCTTGCCGTACTTGGCCACGAGGTAGGCATTGATGGCGTGACTGTCGTACAAGTAGAAGCCATCGTCGTCCAGTGTGGGGACGGTGTGCAGGGGGTTCATCTTGAGGAATTCCGGCTTGAGCTGCTCCTTGGCCATCAGATTGACCACCTTGTACTCGAAGGGCAGCCCCAGGGCATTCAGTGTGAGCAGCACAGAGCGCACTGGGGCGCTGGCATCGATGCCATAGAGTATCAGCCTTCCCATTCTGCCTCGAAGTGAACGGAGCTAATGGTTGCACTTTCTACTTATTCCCACTTGAGTTGAGTTTGTTGAGTGGAGAGAGGGCTTCGATGAGTACTGCAAAGCTTTGTGCACTGAGGAAGTGTTCTCTGGTGCTCTTTAGAGTGCTCGGACTACGGGTTTAACTCTTACTGCGTGCTCTCTGTGCGGGCTTGGGTGCGCCGAAGTTCACTCTAGGGCACGACTGTGAAGTTCTTGGACTTCATAAGCTGCATGAACTGGGCCGCTCCACTGCCGTTAGCCTCCTCGTAGTAGGGCAGCTCCTTGAGGCGCTCCAGCCAGGCGGCTATCTTGGGATATTTCGCCGGGTCAAGCTCCAGGTAGACGCCGAGCGAGCTGATGCTCGACACAATGCTAAAGTCGGCAATGGTCATGATATCCCCGGCCACAAAGTCGTCCTCCAGAAACGTTTCCAGGAAGTCGTAAACCTCGTTGATGTAGTCCACATTGGCCTGGGGCAGGGTGTTGCCGCCCAAGAAGAGCACCGGCCTAGTGAGGCGACGCAGGGCAGCCTCGAAGATGACCCCCGACTCGAAGTGCATTCGTTGGTCGACAACAGCCCGCCGCAGCAGATCCTTGGGGTAGAGTTCGTCGGTCTCCGCGTACTTTCCCACTAGGTAGGCCATGATGGCATGCGAGTCCCATAGGTAGGCATCGTCGTCCTGCAGCATGGGCACCGTGTGCTGGGGATTCTTCTTCAGGTAGTCCTCGGCGAAGTTATCTTTCGTAAGCAGATTCACGTAGACATATTCAAAGGGCAGCTCCAAGGCCTTCAGTGTGAGCAGGCAAGCCCGTGTTGGCGGACTGGCGTCCAAGCCGTACAGCGATATCTTGCCCATGGTCGAGCGGCTGATAACTGACTGGCAGGTCCCGCCCAAACTCACTTTTATACTGTCCCAGAGCGTGGGAACTGTCAACCAGCTGATGCATATTTGATAGGTTCTGCCCAGCATGCCACCCAAGTGTGCCAACCACGCGGGCCACCCATGGCACCCGTTGCACCCACTCCTCCCAAGTCAGTTGGCATGGAAAAGTTGTTGTCAACAAATTCGATTTGTTCCTTAATTAGCTGCGATTAAGAATGCATGAGCAACCAACAACTGGTGTGGGAAAACACTGCATGCCAATCAGGTCGTCCTCTGAATGTCCACGCACCACGACCCCATAGTGCGATTAAAGCTAGACAGACATTGGGATTCTATAAATATTTTGTAATTGGTAGCCATCAACGTTGTGGGGCTGTTATTGATTAGCTCCGGCTCGAGCTGTTCGCCAGATCTCAGGGCAAGATACCTCAGAGGTAGCACTTGCTTGCTCAGAGTTTCTTGGAGCCTTATAGAGGACCTAAATGCTCTTCACTTAAGAGTGAGTCGCGGTGCTGTGTTCATTTAGAAGTTCTTTCCAACGAGAAACATCAAACACACGTCATATGAATATTCAATTTAAATACTGACTCAGTCATGACCTAGGCGAGCTTTAATGACTCGGCATCTCTGAGGTCTGGAAAAGCTTTCTCTCTTTACTCTTGCAGCAATATGTTGACGTTTTTTAGTCATTTGTTTGTTCGATCTCACTATGCAGCCTATGAACCCTTTGCAGGTGAATGGCAATAACTTTTTACAAGGTATACATTTATTTAGAGCAGTTAAAATATTGTAATATTATTAATGTGGTCTCAGACAATTGTAAAGTTCTTGCTCTTGATGAACTCTGTGAACTGAGACACCCTCGATCCGTTGGCCTCCTCGTAGTAGGGCAATTTTTTGATGCGTTGAAGCCAGCCTGCCAGATTGGGGAATTTGCTGGCATCCACTTCGAGGAAAACCTGACTGCCTGACAGGATAGCGATGACGCTGAAGTCGGCAATCGTCAGGCTCTTTCCAGCCAAGTAATCGGAGCTCTTCAGGAACATGTTCAGCGTCTCGTAGACGCCCGCGAGGGCATCGATTTTGGCTTGGGGGATTTCAGTTTGGTTTTCCCTAATCAGGGGAAACGTGATTGCCCTGGCGGTGCTGCCAATTACACTGGAGTCGTAGTGCAGGCGCTGATCCACGATCGCCCGCTGCTGCAGATCCTTGGGGTAGAGGGAGTCCTCCTTGCCGTACTTGGCCACGAGGTAGGCATTGATGGCGTGACTGTCGTACAAGTAGAAGCCATCGTCGTCCAGTGTGGGGACGGTGTGCAGGGGGTTCATCTTGAGGAATTCCGGCTTCAGATGCTCGCCACCAAACAGATTGACCACCTTGTACTCGAAGGGCAGCCCCAAGGCGTTCAGGGTGAGCAGCACTGAGCGCACTGGGGGACTGCCATCGATGCCGTACAGAGTTAGTTTTCCCATATTGCTGCTTGGAGTTGGATAAGAGACTGTTGTTCATTCGTCCAGCACTTTTCCCTTATATAGTCTCCAAAGAGACGTGCCATGAAGAGAGCTTTGCAATGCTATGCTGACTCTGCACTTTATATGGGAGTGGGTCGAGCCGAGTGGAGTGTGCTCTTTCATGTTGAAATTCCCTCTTTTATGATGACACATTGGCGAGCACAAAAGCTCTTTCTACATTTTGTTTGTGTTTAATCTGCGGTTTCGAGTCGACGCTCAACGAATGGAAGGCACGAGAACATAAATAAACTCACAATCCGGTTTTTGTTGTTTATTTTTGATAGATTTGGGCTAATGTAAATGCCGGCTGTATTACCCCCTACCGTAGAATCTTATCAATATTTTAATAGATACGAAATTTAATTTTGAATTGATTTAAACAGCTCTTACAGGATGGTAAAGGATCCCTTTAGCAAGCCAATGTACTTGTTCACGCCCCGAAAGTTTTCCTCCGTATAGTTGGGCAAGCAGCCAACGATGGATCCGTAGCCAGCAGCACTGTGAGCAGGGGATTCTTCTGCTCATATGCTCTCCTGCGAGGAGATTCCCTTCCTTCCACTCGAAGGGCAAGCCCCGGCTAAATACCATACAGAAGTCAAGAGCCAAGTGCGACTGACACTAGGCAGGGCGTTGTGTGGCTTCGGGAAAAGCTTTGCAACCGCTAGAAAAGCGACCCAAAATTAATTTCAATGAACAAACAATTGAGTAAGCCCCTCTTCATACGTATATTAAATAAACAAATGGTTTCGGCTGGACCTTATTTGTGTTTGCATATACTTAGGCCCCCAGCTTGGTCCACTGGCTGCGGAGAAAGTCGCAGTAGTTCTTTGCTGGGGCTTTGTTGATCTGCTCAAAGTAGGCAACCTTGTTGAGGCGCTCCAGCCAGGCAGTCACGTGGGGATACTCCAGAGGATCGATGTCCACGGCGGCGGGCAGTGAGGTCACTGTGGGGCCACAGCAAAGGTCGGCGACTGTCAGCGTGTCGCCCACGAGGAAATTGGTGCTGCCCAGGAAGGTTTCCAGCAGCTTTAGACCTCGGTGGATGGTGTCGAGCTTCTCCTGCGGCACCTCCTTCACTCCGTTCACCCAGAATGGCCCACTCACATTGGCCAGGGAGGGAAAGAGGACACTGGCGTCGAAGAACAGACGTTGGTTGATGGCGGCCCGCTTGGCCAGGTCCTTTGGGTAGAGCTCGTCAGACTTTGCATATTTGTCCACTAGGTAGCTGACTATGGCATGCGAGTCCCAGATAATGGTTCCGTCGTCATCCAGCACCGGCACCGTGTGCTGGGGGTTCTTCTTCAGGAACTCCTCGCTGAGATGTTCCCCGCTCTGCAGGTCCACCTCCTTGTACTCGTACGGCAGCTCCAGCGCCTTCAGCGTTAGCTGGACAGCCCGCACACACGGGCTCATATCTATGCCATAGAGAACTATTCTGTTCGACATTGTGCAGCGACCACTGAATCAAACGTTTCAATTGCGAATGATCTGACTTTCGCTGTCTCCGCTCTGTTCCAGCGTCTCGTATCTACGGAAAGCTCCGATCAGAGCGAAACAGAGAACAGAGAGACAGAAACCCAGCAAACTGAATAAAGCTCTTACTCAGCAGCTATAACGGATTTGTTTATACTGGCAAATATCTGAGCAGCCCCTCCCCCAGCAAATCAATTTCGTCAAAGTTATTATTTGTTTCCAATGCATGTAAATATATGTATGTACTTAGACATGTACATATGTACAGTGTGTCCCCTGATTCTGCAGATTCAGCTTAAAACGATTTAATTCGACTTTTCTATTTGTTTGTTCTCCTCCGATTAGGCTCCCAATTCCGATGCCTTGCACTGCCCCAATCATGCGGTTTGTATATATGTACATTGTACATATGTGTGCATGCATATTGAAGGTAGCGGAGCTTAAAAGTTCGCAAAAGCCTAAAAAGGCTTTAAACGTTGAAACGCTGAAAAGTTCGCTGGAAACTTGGAAAGCTTCTTCAGCTTTTCATCCAAGCTACTTCTTGACTGTCTTTCGCCATTGTTTGTATATATTTCTTGTAGACTTTTAACTCCTATTTCGATGCAAACTATTTGGACCAGAAAACAAACGTAGCTAAAATAAAATATCTTAGAACTACCCCCATAATTATTTTATTCTGTGCTCCACCCCGCACGAGAGTACATCGTGCGGCGTACACACGGCGTGGCACACTGTGCCCATTATGGGCTCATAAATCATGTGGAAAGGTGAGCAAATATTGTGGTAGCCGTCGAGCAGGGGCGGGTGGCGGGGGGAGGGAGGCATTAGTCGCGGTGCGACTTATCTGTGGCATTAATAAACAATCAGGCAGAACTTAAACTTGCAGCATTATGACGTCTTTGCGATGAGTATCAAATTCTTTCGTTGGTATCTAATCTTATCTAGTCTGAAGTTTAAAATCAGTTTAATTACTGGCTGTGGCTGTGGCCGTGGCCGCACCGATTCCGCCCGTTGTTGGTTGCGCAGTGTCTGTTCAGAATCTCAATCTGCCAAGCAAGCCCCATTTTATTCCAAATGGTTCATCTGATCCTCTATGGCACGGAGACGAGTCCACCGGTGCGGGCTGTCCTTCTCACGCTGCGCGCACTGCAGCTGGAGCACGAGTTCCGGCGACTGGACATGCAGGCCGGGGAGCACTTGGAGCCGGAAATGCTACGCAAGAACCCGCAGCACACGGTGCCCATGCTGGAGGACGGCGAGGCCTGCATCTGGGACTCCCATGCCATCATTGGCTATCTGGTGAACAAGTATGCCCAGGACGATGCCTTCTACCCCAAGGAACCGCTGCAGCGGGCGGTGGTGGATCAGCGTCTGCACTTTGAGACCGGTGTGCTCTTCCACGGCTGCTTCAAGCCGCTGCAGCGGGCCCTTTTCAGGGAGAACGCCACCGAAGTGCCCAAGGACAGGATAGCTGATCTCCATGAGGCGTACGCCCTTCTGGAGCAGTTTCTCGGCGAGAATCCCTATCTGGCCGGCGGCCAATTGACAATCGCCGACTTCAGTGTGGTGGCCACGCTGAGCACGCTGCACCTGAGCTACTGTCCCGTGGACGGCGTCAAGTACCCCAAGCTGTCCGCCTGGCTGGCCCGCCTCTCCGCCCTGCCCCACTACGAAGAGGACAACCTGCGTGGCGCCCGCCTGCTCGCGGAACGGGTCCGCGCCAAGCTGCCCAAGCAGTTCGACAAGCTCTGGCAGAAGGCCTTCGAGGACATCAAGGGCGGAGCCGGCAAGCAGTAGCCAGCCACTCGCAAGTGGCTGCTCTCCTCATTGTTGATATACTTTGTGTGCCTACCTGTACATGAGTCCGAATAAAGTTCGCCTGTCCACTTTACTGCCTCGCCCCAGTGCCCTCCCCAGTGCCCCTCGTCAAATGCACTTCCAATGGCAACACAGTCGAAAACTTTGAAACTTTTTTGCGCTCATTAAAATTACAAAAATTCCTCCCTACAAAGAGACACAAAATACATAGAAGAAGGACAGACGGACGGATGGAAGGGAGTTGGGGAACGGTACGGTACGGACACGGATGAAAAGCGCAAACTTTTCCCTGCCGTGTCGTGCATGCTGAAGTTGTTAAATCATAATTAATTTATGACGGCGCCATCCGCCGAGTCCGCCCCGCCCCGGCAGCCACTCGTTGCGCCTCTTATCTACACACCAGCCCCCAGCTACTCCATAGCCTGCGCCGTCGTTTAAAATACTCTTAAAAATCAGCAGCCCAGCGCCGTCTACCTGCCTGGTGGAAGCAAGCAACCTCCCAGGAACCGGGCTAGCGATGCGAATGTCCTGCACTGTGTTCGCCCACTCACGCAGCTCACGGACCCCATACGTATGTACCCAATTCCGGAGAAGTACTCCGGATAAGTACAAGGATTAAAATCGTTGTAAATAATAATTTTCCACTTAAACAGATCAAGTCTGAAAATCGAACGAATCGGGGAATTATAACTAGTTTTGGCATCAAGATCACGGGTAGGAACCCGTGAATAGAGAACCTACAAGGATTCAGTAGTCACAGCTTACGAATAAAGTTCCCATACCGATAAAAATGATTTGTTTTCCAACTCAAACAATTCATTGTACTTATCGCATGTCTCGTACCACGACAAGTGCCAGTACTAACGCGCGTGACATCCATGCCGTCCGCACATATCTAGGACTTGGGGAGTACCTACTACGTGGCTCCTTATAGCGCCTGGTTTTATGCGCCTCATTGCAGCTACGACGTCGCCGAGGATGGTGGCGGGAAACTAATTGGTTTAATTTCAACTTTTACTTGGGCCGTGCGCTTCCCCTGCCCGTGACCGAGCTCATGCCCTTCCGTGAGAGCCCTGCCCCCACCCCACCCCACCCCGCCCCTTTTCCAAGGCATTCGAGATTTTTGCTTTGCTTTACGCTTCGCCCGCCACTTCACTTTCGGGGCGGGAAGCTTTTTGCGCTTACTTCCTGCGTTTTTACAGCCTTCTTTTTGTTGGTTTAGTTCGTATCCTTGCCTGCCCATTCCCCCCCGAGTGTGGCCAGAAGGAGGCACATCAATGTTGCGATTTGCGTAGCTTAACATCTGAGGAAAACTCAACCAAAAAAACCCTTAAAATGCCACAACTCGACCTTTTCCCAGTCGAAGTCCCGCAACTTAAGCTGGAGGTATCGGGCATGCGAATGGGATCCTTCCCCTTAAATATATCTACCAGAATTGAAGTGACACTCAACGAGTAACGGTTTATAGTACGAGTTTTATTCTTTTATATTGTTTTATTGCTCACAAAATAACTAAAAAGATGAAAGCAATGAATGCCGGAGTGCGAGCATCGGATTTCTCAAGTCTACAACCTACAGTCGATACTTTATGCTCCTGAGAATCGGATACTTCTCGCCCGCACACTGACCACGAAAGTCATCGAGGGACACGTCGTGGAAGGCCACTCCGCCTAGTCCTTGGGCCTGGGCAAAGCCTGCCTTGATGGCCGCAGTTGTGGGGTCTTCGTAGCCCACCCACAGGCCACTTTGGCCATTTTCGTCTGCCGAGCGGTAGGCGTAGATGCCGAACCGCTTCGTTGGATCTCCCACCTTGCGCAGCTGTGGAGCCTCCTTGTCCTGGGGCTGCTGCTGGAGCAGCTCACAAATCTCCGGCCAGCTGAGTAAGCCGGGCATTCCGATTTGCTTGCCAGCTGGAGCCGCTCCGTCCGCCGCGGGTATGGGCGGATAGCCAGTGATGCCGGAGTTCCTGGTCATGTTCCAGGAGCGCCCGTAGCTAGTGACGCCGATGTGCAGTTGGCCTGCATTCGAGCCGGATGTCTGGTTCAGCCAGTACTGCACCTGGTGCTGCACGTTGTGGGTGGGATCGCGGTCGTACATGGCGTACAGCGGCGCGGGCAGATCGCCGATCTTGGGATCTCGTTCCGGTGTGTGGAAGTCATAGGTTCCCAGGTTGACGAAGTCCACGTGCTCGAGCACCGAGGGAACGTCGATGAAAACTGTGAGTGGAGGAATGGAATTCAGGGGAAGTGGATCCAGAAGAAGCTCTCAGTACTCACGCTCTGCATCGACGTGGGGCAGCATGCTGAGAGTCAAGAGCTTGCCACTGCGTTGCAAGTCGATTCGCAACTCCCTGACCAGAGTGGCAAACTGCTCCCTGTGCTCCGCCGCTTTGCTGTCCACCGAAGCCGCACTGAACCAGCCCCGGACCGCACTCCACGCCCGCTTCAGCACCCCCTGCTGCAGCTTGGGCCGGTTCACGGGGAACTGCCAGGCCAGGTCCAAGCCATCGAAGCCATAGCTGCTGAGCTCGGCCTCCACGCTCGCCCTGAAGCTGCTCCGATGCTCCGGCTGCTCCAGCAAGCTCAAGTACTTGCTGCTGTCTGCCACGCCCTCGGCGCTTAGATCCCGATTCCCGCCCACCGAGAGGAGGAACCGAACGTGGGGATACTTCTGGCGCAGGGCAGTTATTTGGCGGTAATGCTGGCGATTGTAGCTCAGCTCCGGGTTGAGACTCTTGATCTTGTGGCTCTCCGCATCGATGCCTGCATAGCCGTAGACCAGAAAGTTGCAGAAACTGAGTGCAGGCTCCAGTTCAGGGAGCGACAATTGTGAGGGACCTGCCAGAAAGAGAGCAGACGGAGGTGGAGCGACAGATAACCTCTGATCTGTTTGGCACGCAAAGATTAGAAGTTCCCTCCCCTCCCCACTCACCTTCCCGCACAAAACTGGCCGCATCGTAGAAGCAAACCAGCTTGCCCACCTCGGCCCAGCTGCCATGCAACAGGCACAGAAAGCAGCCCAGCAGCAACGCTCCGTAGAAGACACAATGGGGCAGCATGACGATCTTCCGAGCCTCTGTCCCGTCCCGTGCAGCGTGAAGATCTATTGCGAACTGTTCAGGGACTGAGTTTTGTTTTGATGAACCCCCGTCAGAGCTGGAGAGCTTCGACAGACCTCATCTGATAAGGGGCTGTACTCTGGGCAGTGTTCTGGATTTTGATTTGTGCCGAGAATCGTTCGAATGGATTTTGTTGGTTTCCAGCTGCTCGTAAAGAGGAATGAAATAAAAACCATATGCAATTTATTTTTAAAGTAGACAGAAGGAAGCTATTCCTTCCACACAAAGTAAATATTTTTATATATTGTTGATCAGCAACAATGGCATCGATAGAAACCGATCTCCGAGACTGTAAAAGTCTTCTAAATTCAGAAACAAATCTTCTTCCGAACTTCACACGCTCCTTCCGCCTCCTTGAACTATGAACTTTTGCAAGTTTCTTAATGGGTAATTTTTATACCCGTACTCAAAAAAGAGTTAAGGGGTAAAGATTAGATTTGTGGTAAAAGTGGATGTGTTAACGTAGAGAAGAAAAATTTTCCGACCCCATAAATTATATATATTCTTGATCAGCATCAATAGCCGAGTCGATAGAGCCATGTCGTCGTCCGTCCGTCCGTCCGTCCGTCCATCTTGTTGAGCGCCTGGATCTCAGAGACTAAAGAGTTAGGTAACCAAATTTGGTTTCAAGACTCATGTGATATCACACTGCTACAAATGTATTTCAAAATTCGCCCCGCCCCCTCCGCCACCACAAAGAACGAAAATCGTGGCAGGCACAATTTAAAGATACGATAAAACTAAAAACGCAGTATCGTAGAGAATGACCATATCTACCAGATTGCTGAACATGAATCAGATCGGATCATAATTATAGCCAGAATGAAGAAATAATTTTCTGTTGGTTCCCCCGCCTCCAACAGCCAGAGACACACAACACATTCCCTTCTCGCTCCACACTCTGCCGCGTTCAGTGCGCGAGCAACCCTAGAGGAGGATGCAGAATATAAATGGTACATCTATAATCTACATGTTAGATGTAAAATATACATTGTAGATGTAGATGTAGATAACAGATGTAGCAAAAAAATGTAAAATGTAAAAATGTTTTTTTTTTCTAAAATTCTAAAAAATCATATCTCAAAAATGTATTTACTGACTGAGTACGGGTATAAGTAGAGTCGCGTCCCCAGAAGCGACTCACACGGTCCTTCTCGTTAAGAATCGATAAGACCGAAAACGCGGCTTAATAAAGAATAATATCTACTCTACAAGTATGCATATAGCTAATATTATAGCTAACTGTCATTTGTTTCTTTCAACATTATTCGAATACTTTGGAGCACTATTAATCCGAGAGCAACGCGCTTTTGAGTGCATACTTCAAGGGTGTATTCGCAAATCAGATATGTCGCCTCCATGGTTCAACGCCAACACAACGCAATGGGCACAGCACAACACAACACAGCACTTCCGATTCAGCGGCTACAATAATGTTTGTTCGAGCTTAAATCGCTTAAATACATAAACTTTAACACAAAACCACCTTGGGGTCACCAAGGGGTCAGACATGGACGAGTGAGTGACCATGGCCCGTTCCTCCGCCGCTTCACAACTCTCGCCTTAGCTGTTGATTAGCAATGGCGCAAATAAGCCCTGTGTGTGGTAAGCTTTGGTCTTTCGAGGGAGAACTAGCAGGAGCCCCTCCCTGTTGGCTGCTGGCTGGAACAGGTGTGCACTCTCTGGTCGGTACTTTGGTGGAGGAAAAGTCCCCAGCACAACTAGAGCTCAGTTGTGGCTAGGAAAATGTGAACTCTTTGGGAAACTACTTTGGGAGACTATTTTGAGCAGGGGCCAGCAGGGCGCTTTGACCCAAAGCTACTAACAGATTTAGCACAAGGGAAATTATTCCAACCCATCCGAGCCCGGCAACAATTTGGAAAATAATTACTATAATATTGTTTTATGTTTTATTTGCCAGGCTGTGTCCAGAGGGGCCCAAGAATATGTGATTAAAATGGATTTGAGCCTCACAAGTGTGCTGGAATGTGATGGACGTGCTACCATGTGCCTAAGTATGTGTTTAAACGTTATAAATTGATATCCTCCTCACAATAAAACATTAAAAGCCGAATTTTAATTAAAATTTATATATTTTCCATTTTTTTAAATTTATAAATAGTGCAAGGGGAATGTGGAATAGTGTTGGATGTATTGACAGACCGACAAAGAATGGAACCACCTCTACTCGTGACTTTGGCTTTCGCTCAACGCTTCTCTTTAAGTGGGCACACTCGGGCTAGTTTCACCACACAAGCTGTAAGGTTTAATTGCACACCGCTTGAGTCTAACTGGAAATGGTCTCTGGTAGGGCACGTCCCCACATACATACTCGTAAATATAGGTGTATGAACGCATGTGTACAGTGCGTACTTTGGGAAGCTTCAGCTATGGCCTAGCCTTTAAATGTTGCCCAGAGCAGCTTTAATACCTGAATATCCTCTGGACGGGTGATCAACTTTGCCGAGTGCCATGTGGCAGCTGTCCCAGTGCTGCCACACCGCAACGTAATTAAATTGTTAACGCACACGTGTCAACGATGCGCACGTCCACACAAACATACAAATAATACCCGTGCACGTGGAAGAGAGTCACATGCATCTGGAGTGGTGTGGCATTCATTTAACCGTTATGCCTCTTACGCCCACAACTGTGGATGCGCGAGTTAATCCCTTCTGTGTCTCCCAAAAGCTTCCATATTCCCCACTCTGGCAGTCTCCCCCAAACTCACCAAAACACCGCTCGAAACGCATTCAGCATGGAGCCCTTGGTTGGGCGTTTTAATGCAATTGAATCGGACAGCTAGGTATACTATATGTCGGGTAGATAGAGATCTGCAAGTGTATCAGAAGCTTCGGCCTCGTGGCTGTCTTCCCTTTTTGTGAATCATTCGCTTAATTGCCAACAATGTGGGCCAACTCACACGGACAGGCAGGAACTTTTGCGGGAAAAGTTAATTCGACCGCAGACACGTTCATTTACGAGTACCTTCTGCGGAGGCACAGGCACATGACATACCACAGTCCCAGCCCTTACACAGCCAGCACTAAACCAGTTCAATTTGAGCTCTCAGAGAGAGTCCTCCCAGGAGTTTTGAAAGTTTAACGAACTAAACTTTCGTAAATAGTTCATGTTTATTTTGAAAGGGGAAAACCATTTTGAACTTCTGTTTTACGCAGCTTTGGGAGCTTAGAGCTTCGTTGTTTCCCGCTCCTTAATGAGTACTAAAATATTCGAATTTCAGTTAATACACACAATATCTGTACACATACACATACATGTGTAAATTGTGCATATATATGTCTCGCTAATATTACCAAAATCAAAATTCTTTAATATTTTATAACTTAAAACATCGTTTATTGCTGGTAATTTGATATTGCTTTTGAACCCAAACTCTGCAAACTATATTCTCGCTTTCTTTCGAATAAAATTAAATAAATAATACTTTGACAAGAAAAAACACTCACAAGAGTTGGATAAACAATGGAACTTAAACAGTAAACGTGGCTAATCTGTAAATTATCGTTTAGTCTAGATCACAAAACGTTATATTATTAACCATAATCCAGAGCTATCAAGAATGCACATTAGCTAATATCCAGGTCTAATATTCCTCGAATAACATTGATTCGCTTAGAAAAATGTCCAGCAGGCGGGAAGAGATTTTCATTCTCCACGAATCATTTGGGATTCTATTTTAGATTATATATATTAAGTCAATCAGGGCTTAAAATATTTAGTCTGCCATAAATATAAATTTGAGGTTTTTTTTAATATTTTAGGGAAATAAACAGAAAATCAACTTAATTTCAACAGGACGTCGAACGTCTACAGTTCTGTGGCTATCACCTCCATGATTATGTGCAAATTATAATAATTACTTGCTGCACAGTGTAGCAAGTGCATACGTATATGTTCAAGAGTTCCGAGTTCATCGCCAACGTAAATAGTAATGTAAAATATATAATCCGAATCAAATCACGACGCAATGGTCCCAGATACATTTCAGGGTGATCAAACAAATCTGAACGCTTTGCTACTATACATACCATGCATATGTACATGCATACGTAGATTGCACTAACTACGAGTATGCACATAAATCGAAAAATGCGCAGTTTACTGTTGATCAGTAGCGCCAGATGAGGTTATAAAAGAGACCTGTTCTCGGCGATCGTCAGATTAGTTGCTGCCAAGTGCCCGAATCATTTACAACATGCAGTGGCTGTCGATTGCCTTCGTTCTGGGTCTGTTGGCCCTGGCTAGTGGTGAGTTGGAGACTATATACTGAGTACCGTTAAGTCCACTAAGAGAGGATTTCTTCCATGTCTAGCCAACCCCCTGAGTCCTGGCAACGTGATCATCAACGGGGACTGCAAAGTTTGCAATATACGCGGCGACTAAGTCCTGAGTCCTAAGCGGGAATAAAAGCTTTCAAAATATGCAAAAATGAAATAAAACGAATGAAATTAATTTCTGGTGCAGTTTATTTAGCTATTCTCTTGGCCATTCCATCCACTGCATCGCAAATCATCATCTCCACATTAGCCCCCATGCACATTGCAATTACGGCAATCTCCGTTTATTATAACGTTTCCCGGCGTCAGCGGGGATGCTGTGGAAAGAGAATAGAACTTCACGTTAAGGATTGCTCAGACCATTGTCTGGATTGGATTGTCCTTAAAGTTTACTCGCTGTCAACTCACCACTGGCCAAAGCCAACAGACCCAAAACGAAGACCATAGACATCCACTTCATATTAATATTAATAGCAATACTCTAGTCTCAACTGCGAGGGCTTCGGCTGGTTTGGTTGCTTTTATAGGCAATGGCAATGAAAGCACAGAAATTGCCCGCGAAGTCAATTTAAATCGGATCCGTTCACGACTCGTACATATAGTACATATAGCACATATAGCACATCTGTATGTTTATGTGGCTACACTCGTCTGACGGTCAAATGGAATGGGAAATACCCAATAGACTGAACTTTCCCAATAGATAAGCCGCTGTACGTAGCACGGCTTGACAGAACAGCTGCAGCCGCGACTGATCGAGTGATGCAAAATAAAACCTAGCAAGAGGATTACTCCATTGCAGTTGTCTGATTTTATTCGCATATCTGGAACTACATTAACATACAACTTGCTAAGGTGAGGTGCATTTTTGCATACCTACGAGTATTCAGCGCGTAGCAAACTAATAACAATTATTGGAACGGACTTTCGAATAAAGAAGAATCCATTTGAATACCTCGCACTCGTTCAACCAAAGGTAGATACATTTACTTCCTCTCCTCTATCTATCTGCCTGTCGTACTGTTAAACTCTCCGTATAAATCACAAACTACGTCACTTGATATATTTTGGTAGTTTCCCAACTTGATTAGCTTTTATTATCACCATTTGCTGGCCATATATATATTTTAGAATATATTTTCATATTGTAATTTCAGAATTTTTGGATTCTGGGGGTTTTGCCTCGTTTATCAGTTAACGATTGTCGATTGATTCCTAGCGTATTCCGCTTGCGACTGTGTTTTTCCCAAAAAACATTTACGAATATATGTATGTATAGCTGCCAAGGAATAATATATTTGATATATTCATGGATTTTTTAAATAAACCGCCCATACAAGGTACACACATATATCTACCAGACAATTATTTTAATTTTTATTCATTTTAATACACATAAAACTAACTCAAAAGATGATACAGCACTCCAAACAGCGTGGCTCCAGAAGTTAGGGCGAACGACACTGCCCCCGCCCTGGTGTCGTCGGGAATAACGATGGACTCGTCGCCATCTGGTCGATTGCAATCAATGCACTTCCCATTGATGTACACCTTGCCCGGCGTGGCTGCAATTAGACAAAGAAAGTTGTTTCCTCTCTCAGTAAAGATGTCACCCACTAGCATTCACGTTGCAATATCAATTACCGTTGACCACAGCCAGAAGGCAGCAGAGAAGCAGCACGGCTGAGGCGAGTCCAATCGATTTCATGCTCGGTTCGGGGATTGAACGGAATCTGTTTCCAAACGGGCGATTGCGTTAGTCTTTTATATTGAAGCTGACTATAGTATTGATCTATATTTACATATACGTATATACATATGTATATACATATATATACATGCACATATTTATATAAAGAAAGATTGCTAGTTGATCAAAATGTCCCCTAGCCAACGACGAATACATTTCCGATTAAGAGATACCCTGAACCCAACTTATATGTAAAAACCCCACCAAATTTTTATGAGAATATTACTTTAATTAATTGACAGTGAAAAAAAATTATAAAAAGTCTGCATAAATAAATTTCAATTGGAAATCTTGAATAAATACGAGAATTAACCTTTCATTTTTCTGTCGTAATTGTTTAATGGTCAGAGAAGCATATTTAGTATACACTATATACATATACAGTATACACTGTAAGCCTAATAAGATGAGGTAGTTGTTAACCTCCGAGATTGGATATGGATATGGATATGATGAGGCGTGAAGCATTTCTGCCGCCGATTCATCTTTCTGTTCGCTAAATCTAAACTAATCGAATGAGTGCCTCATATAAATATTAAAAACTGATTAAGTAATTGAGTATATTGGTATATATGCATTTCATTTGTAGCAATTACGGATCTGTACATTTAAACTGCTCGAAAGACCACCAAAAATGTGCTCCTCAAACCAATAAAATAGTAAAGTGGAATTTCAGTTTTAGATTGTATTTATATTCGCTTAGAATTCAGTTTAAGGCTTAAGAATAGTTTACAATATATTATATGGCGGTGTGTTGTGCTCATTGTAGCCGATTGCAGCGTACCATCTTCCTTTGCTCCGTGTGCGACTTCCTCAAGCCCTCACATTGCACACGCGGCAGTCGCCGTTGATGATGACATTTCCGGGGTTCAGTGGCGTGGCTGTAAATGTAAACATTTAATTTAACCGAAATACAATTTTATGTATTTTTGTTTCTACTCACCGTTAGCCAAAGCCGCCATCAGGCCCAGGACAAAGGCAAGCGAAAGGAATTTCATTGTGGATTGGATTTTGAGTGTTCGGCGTGTTGACTCGAAAGGATTTGGTGCAGGCAGGCAACTGATGCCGAATGCAAGTTGCAGCAATGCTTTTATACCCCCAGTGCTGGAACGTGCCTACGCCAACTGCTCTTATCAGGGGCTGTCGCAGCGACGGGTTCGACGAAAATGTTCCAATTAAACGCATCAGCTCCAAGCGGGAATTGCCCAGAGCCACCCCGACTCAGACAACCACAAATTCCCCAAGTGCAGTGCGACGTTCTCAATGAAATTGAGCGTAAACAAGTGCGGGCAGAGGCGATAGGCCGGGGCTAGATTCGATTCACGTGCTGAGCTGAGCTCAGCTGAGATTGCAAACCTGATTCGTATTTTATGCCACTTGGCGCCTAACTGAGGTATTTCCCAGTAAAAAGACTTAATAAATCCCGATGAATTAAAAGACATTTAAGTGTTCTCAGTGAGCAAAACAAATCACTAAGCAAACAAAACACCCCTGAATATTCCAATTTCAGGTTGGGTTTTAAACAATATTGCAATAAGGAGAAAATGAGAGAGGGAGAGAATATGGGTCATAAGGTGGAAAGAGGATAGACGAAGTGCAAGAAGAGCGATGGCAAAAGTTATACATGTAGCTAAAGGGTGTGGCTGTGGACTCAGTTTTGTTTTTGGCTCATAACTCTTGAAAGCTAGAGGTATGAGGTAACGGTCAGCGAAAGAACTAAATTTCTTCCGTCTATAGAAAAATCCGCTTTGAATGAAAAAATTAAATCATCAAAAATAAAGAGAAAATCAAAGTGTATTTATTTTAAAAGCCTTCACTGCCATAAAGAACAAAAAAGATGCGAATTTTCACATTATTGATTGGAATCAGAAGCAAAAGCAAAGCCTGTAAAGTAGATTAAACTATTTGTCCGGTGTTGATTAGGCTTAAAATAGGTTTCGTTAACATCGAAAAATATATTACGCAGTTCACAAATTACAATGACAACGAAACATTAACATTTTTGGGCAAAATTTACACCCAACCATCGCACCTAAAAAATAATAAAAACGAGAAGGAACGTGTGAGTCGCTTCTGGGGACGCGACTCTACTTATACCCGTACTCAGTCAGTAAATACATTTTGAGATATGATTTTTTAGAATTTTAGAAAAAAAAAAATTTTACATTTTACATTTTTTTGCTACATCTGTTATCTACATCTACATCTACAATGTATATTTTACATCTAAAATGTAGATTATAGATGTACCATTTATATTCTGCATCTCCTCCGCTAGGGGTTGCTCGCGCACTGAACGCGGCAGAGTGTGCGAGCGAGAAAGAGATATATTAGCGTGTCTCTGGCTGGTGGAGGCGGGGGAACCAACAGAAAATTAATTTCTTCATTCTGGCTATAATTATGATCCGATCTGATGTTCAGCAATCTGGTAGATATGGTCATTCTCTACGATACTGCGTTTTTAGTTTTATCGTATCTTTAAAATTGTGCCTGCCACAGATTTTCGTCCTTTGTGGGGGCGGAAGGGGCGGGGCGAAATTTTGAAATACACTTGTAGCAGTGTGATATCACATGAGTCTTGAAACCAAATTTGGTTGCCCTAACTCTTATAGTCTCTGAGATCCAGGCGCTCAACAAGACGGACAGACGGACAGACGGACGGACAGACGGACATGGCTATATCGACTCGGCTATTGATGCTGATCAAGAATATATATACTTTATGGGGTCGGAAACGTTTCCTTCTCTGCGTTGCACACATCCACTTTTACCACAAATCTAATATACCCCTTAACTCTTTTTTGAGTACGGGTATAATAAGTTTTACGTTTTCTTTGTTATGCTCACAGCACCTACACCAATGCTGATATTTGTTTAGCTATCAGCGCGAAAACTGTGTATTGTCAAAAAAGATGACTCACTATACTGAGATCAGTAGCATCTGCTTACTGTCCAAGTTGACGTGAGGGTGGTTGCAACTAGACCCTGTCCACGGCAGGTGCCTTTCCCCTACATACGTAAAGTATAGGTTTGGATATGTACTGGACGTTGATATGCAATGACTGCACCATCAAGTGGCCCATGCTACAACAAGGCGAAGCCTGTTACGCGCGGAACCCAGGCAGAAACGCAGCCCTCCTCCCGCCCAACCGACCGAGGGGCGCTGCCGCATGACGCGCGACGCGTGTTACCGAACCGATCGCGAGCATGCAGGAAAGATAGGTGTTAGACTAAAAATTCGAGGAAAATTAGAGCTAAACACAACTCAAAGAGCTAAACATGCAAAGATAGCTAAGAAATATAACTAAGTACGGGAAAGGTATGTTAGTATTAGTGATTTAAGAAGAGGAAGGGAATTAGTAGTTGATATTATGTGGTAGAGGGAATTGAAGTCCGAGCAAAGTACCCTAAATGGTTCGTGCAAGGATTAATTCGATCTACAAAGCGGAAGGAACAAAGGAATGAAGTTTCTAGTAGATCTAATAGGAATCGTAAAGTTTATGCGGCTCAACAAGTCAGGCCTATCTACGTCACCCTTGATCATGTTGTGCATATGTTACCTAAATCTATTTCAAAGAGAGGGAGAGCGAACTATTCCCGGAAACGAGAGTTCAACCCGTCTTTAATCTGATCCTGCCTTGAATCGAGCTAATTGACGAGAATTGACTCGTCGTGCTCTCGTCTTCGCCGCTGCATCGCATAACACACACCACAATAAGCTTTGCAAATACTAAAGTGAACAGCCATCGACTTTACTGTACTTTATGGGCGGTGGAGATACTTCTTTCTCTGCGTTGCAAGTATGAGGTCAACCTCACAGGGAATGGGATACGAAACAAGCGAAATAATTGAAATATATAAGTATGTATGGACATTGTGGACGCTCCCGCTCCCACACCCACCACCATCACGCCGTCTCCTGTACCGCCCCATTGCTGTGTGCAACTATGCGTATGCGCAATGTGCGACACGAAACGAAGCGAAAGGAAATTAAATAAATTATTTCCCTCGTACCCCCCGCGCTTGCATAATCCGATTAATCATTCCAGTCACATCAGCACTGCAGTTGCATTTGCACTTCGCATCTGTAAAATAACTTTGAACGAGAAATGTGGGCATGGGTTCGGTTTTGGTTTCACATATATTTGTATTTGTTGTTTTTGTTTTGCCGTTGTGTTGGTTCTAAGTTCTAGGCTTCATTTAAAGAAAGTGGTAGCATAAATATGGTGCATTAAGTTTGAGGTTTGTTATGGATCTATGGCCTTCGGTCGATCTTCGGGCAAGGGCGGGGCTTGCCTACTTTCCTCCATGGACATTGCAGTACTTGCAGTCACCGTTGATGACCACATTGCCGGGATCGGGCGACAGGGGAACAGCTGGGCAGAGGGGAGAAACATTATAGTATAGTAGGCATCAGAGCCGGTAAAATGCGCGTAACTCACCATTGGCCAGGGCGAGCAGACCGAGCACAAAGACGGTGACGACTGAGAAGAATTTCATGTTGAGTCTGGTTTTGGTTTTGGTTCTGCTTCTGAATCTGAATCTGGATCTGCTCTGGGCTAGTGCTGAATTGGTTGGCTTCAACTGATGCTGGCTCACAGTCGGCTGCGATCTTATATAGTCAGCTTAGCGTCGGGTTGAGTGCGGCCCACTCGACTCGACTCGGTTCAGGTGCAGTGGCCATTCAGATAACCCCAGACAGAGACCCGCTTGGGAAAACACAGCGCAACACAGCTAAAGCCGATGATAATACTATTATTTTTGCGTATTCGATTCTGGTTTTTCCACAGCCAAGAGCGACAGTGAAAATATATATTGTAAGCGCGGCAAGAATTCGGATTTCAAATACCTAGAGCCCCTGTGCAAACGTCACTTAAGTGCTCGTACATACTTGGCGTTGGGTTGTAAATTTCTTATCTCAATGAGCAAAAGTCAATAAGGGATCAGCTTTGTCTAGAACATACGAGTATGTACGTATTCCAGTTCTATGAAAAATATACTTACATTGCATATGTATTTACTTTGTATTATATATGTATATGCAATTATATTTGAAAGATGAACAGATAGTTCGGGACTGGGGTATAAAAGAAACGTGTCTGGCAGGGTGGGCAGTGCTCTAGCCCAGTGCACACGCGCATTATGAAGTACTTAACGCTCTTGGCTGTTCTGCTCTTGGCCACGTTGGCCTTTGTCCAAGGTCAGTGTCCGTTCGAGGCTGTGACTACTCCCCCGACTAGACGCGTCTAATCTCTTCCATTCTGCAGCTGGCAAGGTGACCATCAAGGGCGAGTGCAAAGACTGTAACCACGACCGCACGACAACCACCACCCGCAAGCCCGCAGGCCCTACCCGGGGACATGGACGCCAGACGACGGCCAAGCCCAAGCCAAAGGCAGCTTCAGGGCGCCGCCAACCAGTGTCAGATGAGGACGATTCGGCCGGCGACTGGTCATTGCACCAGACAGCTGGTGGATCTCAGCACATAGGAAGACGCCACAGACGTCAGTGGGAGCCGCGTGGCCAGTACATCAATCTTGGCGGAGCCAGCGGCGGAGGGTGGACAGGCGACGGCCGAGTGACTACCATCGATTCCCGGGGCTATCCAGGAACCCTTGTGCGCAACAATGACTGTGTCGGTTGCAACATTCGCGGCTGAGCCGTTGCGGAAGGGGAAGGGGGAGGGGGGTGGCTACAAAACAGTTGATCTGAATAATTAAATAAAGGCTAGACAGCTGTGCGCTTCGTGGAAAACCCATTCCAACTAATTGTCTGTTAATCGAACTGGTTTGGGGGGTGCTCATTCCCCCAAGCCTGTGCGGGTTCTCGACTCAAAGCCATTGAGAATGCTTAAAAGCGATCTGCTTTGGCGTTCCCCGAGTAGATCCCGCTTGTACACAGCTTCACAATGATGCATCTGAGCCTCGCCTTTGCTATTGCCGCTGCCCTGGTGTGCCTGGTTTCAGGTAAGAAGACGAGCGGGGTTTCTTTCCTATCCTCTTGACATCCCTTTGTCGCTCATCTCAGCCGGAACTGTGGTCATCAATGGAAGCTGCCGGGACTGCAGCCCCCCCGTCGCCGAGACTGTAGTTGTCGGCGGCAAGGCCTACAGGTCGGGCAAACCAGGCCAGGGCACTGCCTACATAAACTCCCCCGATGCCTATGGTTCTGTGGGTGGGCCTGGACCCAGAGTTGAAGGTGACGCCACTCGCTATCCCGAGGGCTACAGTGGCCGTGTTCCTGGTGACACCTATCTCCACAACGATGATTGTGTCGGATGCAGCATCAGCGGGGGAGGGGACTGAGGTTGGTCTATCGATGTATCTACGACTGATATAAACTACAATAAACGAACGGCCCCAATTCAAAGTCTAATAGAATCGTTTGATTTTTTATTTTTCGGGAAAATATCAGAATACACATTTAGTATCGCTCAACTAGTATGTTTAGTATTGGTACTAGTAATTTAATCCAATAGTATTTTCAGCAGAGGGAACTATCCTCCCGCTAAGGCTGCAGTATTTTACAGTATTTTAAGGAGTTTAAGGTATTAAGATAAAAGTTACACATTTTCCGATATATAAAAATATCAGTGTATTTTTCAGATTTGTCCGGATGAATTCGTCCAGCTAAAAAAAAAAAAACGAGAAGGAACGTGTGAGTCGCTTCTGGGGACGCGACTCTACTTATACCCTTACTCAGTCAGTATATATGTACATGTTTGAGCATTTTACATTTTTTTGCTACATCTGCTACACCTGAAGGGGGCGGGGGAAGCAACTGAAAATTAATTTCTTCATTCTGGCTATAATTATGATCCGATCTGATTCAGATTCAGCAATATGGTAGATATGGTCAATCTATTCGATACTGAGTTTTTTGTTTTAGCGTATCTTTAAAATTGTGCCTGCCATAGATTTTCGTCCTTTGTGGGGGCGAAAGGGGGCGGGGCAAAATTTTGAAATACACGGACAGACAGACATGGCTAAATCGACTAGGCTATTGATTCTGATCAAGAATATATATACTTTATGGGGTCGGAAACGTTTCCTTCTCTGCGTTGCACTCATCCAATTTTACCAAAAATCTAAATGTTTTACTCTTCTTTAATACTTTAAATTCCTTAAATACTAAAAACTACTTCATGTTTCTCAGCAGGAGCTAGGAATTGATTTTAGACACATAGTTTCATGGTGAAGGATTCTTAGAAATCTTCGTAGATTCTGATTTTGGTGGACGCTTATCATATCTTTTTTGTCCCATAAAAATATACCCATACATATGGCGCTATATTGAATCGGAATTATTGAATAAGCTCTAGGTCTAGATCTCGGACTCTGTGGATACTAGTCTAGGACTCCCACAATATCACGTGGGATGACGAGGGATGCGATAAAAGGCATCCAAAATTATAGGATCGAAAATGGGAGAAGGAGCAGGACGAGGTCTAAGGTCTGAGGTCGTGGCCAATTTTGGTTCGCTCCGAGTTTAGTTTCTGTTTCTGTTTATTTTAATAATAATATTGCAAGTAGGGCAGGGCATCAGGGTTCTACTTTGGGCAATTCTGGAACTGTTCAGCATCCCATCCACAAATGTAAATCATTTTGCGAAAGCTCTAATGAAGAGCTTAAAAGCTGCGCAGCGTACACAATTATGTGTCTCCGCATCTTTACTGGATAGGTTATCAAGTCCGAGGGGGTTTCACCTATTCCACCAGTATGTCTCGGGGGGAAAATCCACTGATTTATATAAACTCAGGTTTTTTTCTGATCTTGCGATACTCACCCATGCGAACGCGAATATCTGTGAGCTGTATAAAATGTTCAGTCAGGGCAAAGTGTCCGTCAGTCTGCCGTCTTATTTCTCGTCGCAATGAAGCTTATGCCGTTCTTGGTCTGCCTGCTGGTGCTGCCCTGCCTTCTGGTCAATGGGGGCCATGCACGTAAGTTCTAGTAGTTGTTAATTTATTGGAATAGTCCTCTGATTATCGTTGTAACCTTTGCAGGCTCTACCTTAAAGATACCCAAAATAACCATCAAGAATGGCGACATCATTGTCCACGGCAACTGCAATGGCTGTACGGCCCGAGCCACCAAAAACACTGCACAATTATCAATAAAACTGAGGAGCAGGAGCAGAACTACCTACAACGGATAACTTTAGCTATGTACCTATAAGAGTGTACTTTAGTAAGTGTCTTGCCATATTTTGAATATTGTTAGAGCATGTCTGATTCTTCACTCTGTGCGTAAGACTTGTGATAAGTGAATATATTGTTTATATTTATGTGAATCGGTTTGTGTGCTTGCTTGAATGTTAGTCTACTATCTCAATAGGGCGAAATGAAGCCACGAGTATACACAGCGACTCTGTAGCCAACAAGTGCACTCGACTGTTGTTGGTGGCACATCCCTGTGCTCCCTGTGCCCTGTACCTCTGCGGATGGGAGGTTGTTCACATGAGATGGGGGCTCACTGTTCAATATTAATAATATATTATTGGACAAACCCAAATGCTCTCGTAAATTTGTCATAAAACTCAAGCTTGGCTCGTAAATCATTCTGGGCCAGCGCGGGGTTCTGTTCTAGCTCCAGTTTATGCCTCATAGGTAGAATATTTCAGCAAAACGCATAAAAATTGCCATCATATTTGGCTTTATCCAGGACATGCCTTCACGTCCCTCCCCGCACCTCACCCAGCCACTATCCGTACACGTGTTTTTCATTTTCCCTTCGGCAGCGTGTGCGGAAAACCGTTGGCTTCTTCGTTCCACGTTCCACGTGCCACGTCCCTTTTCCTTTGCGAACAATTTTATTACCAAGGAAAACCCAACGAAAGGCAAACCGCTGTGCGCCTGTAAATGACTCCCCAGGCACCTTTATATTGACTCGTAAAATTGCGACATTTAGTTGTGTGCGAGCGCACCCCCAAGCATGGCAGGTCCCCCCAAAAACAACCCCCATCCTTCGGTCCCTTCCCCCTTTGTTCCCTGTTCACTGTTCTCTTCCTGTCGTTTGTTCTTGTCTTTGGCTACGACTGAGCCAGTGCCAGTGCCAGACCCAGACGGGGATGGCCCCGTAGCCATAGCCGGAGCCGGGGCCTGGGACGAAGGACGAGTTTCTTAACGTTTTAAATTTGATTTTTATTCGCCCGACAGTTGTAGCTGGCAAACGATTTTTTTATGGATTGAAAGGCCGCCCCAGGCAGCCACCAGCCACCGCCTTCCAGCGTGTCGCCTTTGATTTCTTTCTATCCTGCAGAGCAGCGGAAATTGGGTTGGGGATGAGATTGGAGACTGGAGAGAACGCGATCCAGGTGGAAAGGGATTCAGCAAATAGAGCAGGGAAAAAATTATCATTGCAGACACTTGATAGATTTGTCATCGGCGACTCTGCTCCATCTTTTGTTCATTCCTCATTGTTTGCCTTTCGACTCACAATCGAGTGGGGAAACTTCTGGCAACAATTTGATTAATTCCACTTTGGATGTCGAATGATTTATTGGATTTTTTTGTAAGTACTCAATCGGGGGCGAAGCGTTTTTTCATAATTAAATTCATTTCGTTTCGTTTCGTCGTCTGTCGTCACATTGCGCATACGCACAGTTGCACAGCGAGGGGAAGAGCAGTAGCTAGCCTCTTCCGTCGGCGTTTCAATGATTGCATTTCAATAGCATCATTCAGCGGTGTCCTCCGAGGACTAAAAGTGGCTTGCAATTTTTTTTCGTTTTCTGTTTTTCCGCTTTTCTGTGCTTCCGCTTTTTATTTTCATCTTGAACCTTTTGCTTTGGCTTCTCCATTAGTTCAAGGAGACCAACTACAGGACAGAACTTCAGTGCACAACGGTGCACGGCCTAGCTTTAAAGCCAAAGAACTGACTGGTAGATGAGAAATGAACATAGGAACTGGGTCGTTCCATGTACATACGTCTGTATGTATGTTCATCCCTCCCCAGTGCGCTGGAATTGTCATTGCAATTATGCCCGATGGGCATATAACTTCTCTTGGGACAGATGACTGTGAGCCTAGTAGACAATCAAATTTAGCCAAACCCGAAATATTCCATCTTCCATCACACTCGCACTGGCAGCCAAGAGCAGCCATATGCAGCCACATCGTGCGCCGGCCAGTGGCCAACACTGCAGAGCTCTGCAGAGGGAGCCCGAAAACAATTGGCCAGCCACACCCTCGGGCCACACGCAACCCACAGCACTCATCCCCATCCCTCCACCCTCACAACCGCATCAACCTCCACCCAGATCAACTGGTCATTCAATTTTCCTGCCCCCCTCCGTCATCGTCCGGCTGCATTATGCAGCTTAACTCGATTCTGATTTCATTTACGTAATTACCTTACCAGCTGCCTCTGCCCCTGCCTCTGCCTCTGCATCTGCGGCAACATCGTTCGATTATGCTGCTGCTGCTGCTGCACTCGGAGAAAGTGCGCTTAAGAATGGATGGATGAGCTCGAGCAAAGTGGATCCCACGAATAAAAAGTGTATGTTGAGGGAAGGTTAGCTGTTGTATTAGTCGGTTTTTAGTAGATTAGATTCGATTAGATAACTAGTAGATTGATTAATATTCTTCATCAGACTGTTTCTCGCAGTGTGTCTCCCTGTATGGGGCATCGACAGGCCCAGGCATGGGGGCCTGTGCTGGCCGTGGACTGGGACTGGGACCGGGACCGGGTCCGAGGCTGTGTCTGCCTGCCGAGTCTGGCGAAACGAGTTGATTAAATGCTGTAATTGATGGAATTGCGAATGGGGATCCAGAGGTGTAAATGATCGGCTTGGTATGCCGCCTGGATAAACATGTCATTGTCGTTAGACTATGCCCGGTGACTGGGTGAGCTGAGCTACAGGGTGATTTAGGATGGCTCTGCCTCCTCAGGGTCGTCGGACAGCGTCAACGGGCGTCAATCAAAAGAGCACACGGAATGCGAACGTATTTATTTCATAAATATTTGCGCCAAGGGTCGAGGAACGACTCCATGAAAAGGTCTCCCCACTGCAGTGGGGACAGGCAGGGACAGGCGGGGACAGGCAGGGCGGGCACAAGCAGTCCGACACAAAAAGGTTGAAATAAAAAATGGTTTAAAAATTGAAAGGATTATGGGGTGAGCGGCAGCGAAGCGCGTTAATGTTGATGCCGCCGCGGGGCTGCACACGCAGGGAGACAAGGGCTCTGGCCGGACTGGATGGGATCGGGCCGGGCCAGGCCGGGCCGGGTCGGGCTGGGGAAGCACAAAGGCTGGAAACTGGGCTGGAACTGCTGGTATGTTGACGGTATGTTGCTGGTGTTGCTGTCAGTCAAACAAACTGGGAAAAAATCAACGACTAAAGGCTACACACGATACAACCAAAGCGAGGCCCTGCCCCCCGAGGTGGGACGCGGTTAGGAGGGACGGCGGCCTTTTGTTGATGGTCAACAATATAATTTGAACAGGAATGAAAAATAAACGAGGCAAACGAGGATACGGATCCCAGAGCCAAAGCCAGAGCCAGACTCGGACTCGGACCCGGACCCGACTTGGACCAGTCAGTCCGCGGAGTGTGGAAATTGGGCCCAAACACACACATGCACAAAACGTGAACATTTTTTTTGTATAAATCAAATCAAATATGGGAAAAAGTGTTTTTATTTATATTTGTTGTCAGTTTTATTTCTGCACCAAAGTTTTGAAAGGACTCAAGGCTCAGTGTGGAGCCATAAAGCCCGGAAAGCGGAAATATTATGCAAATAAATATGGTGAAATTCTAGGTAGAATGCAGGTGAGTCTGCAACTGGTCTTAATTTAATTGTAAGATCGGTAGTTACTCCAGGTACAAGTCCGAAACTGTTCAAAGTATCTACTACTGATACGTGATTTTAGGTATGCAAATTTAATGGACGAGACAGCCAAATAGCATCGCTCGACAGCCACTGTGCAAATCAGGCTGTCGGGTTTCTATACAAGTTCAATTAGCTTCCACCTCCAATCCGCCAATCACTCCGTCAACCACTGTGCCTCGTCGATGCCACGCAGTTCGGCTGCTTGCACCCACCCGCTCGACATCTCTCTGGTTTCGTTCGCTGTTCGCCCTGGACCAACTCCTGATGCTGCTCTGCTGCTGGCAGTTTGCAAACGATAAATGTTATAACTGTGCTGGGGACTTGCTGCTACTGTTTGGCGCTGTTTGGTAGTGGAACAGCTGCCGTCTTTCGGCAGATTCAGCTTCAGCATCGGCTTGACTCGGACTCGGATGCGGACGCGGACTCGGACTTGGACTCGCAAAACTCAATTTATTGTTGAGCGCCGCAAGCAGACTACGTTGGTTTCTTCTCTCGCCCTTCTTCGCCTCTTACTCGACATTATCCATCTATCATATTCGCTATAGCTTCTGCCTCTGCGGTTGTGTTTGCTCTGTCCTGTTCCGTTCCGTTCCGTCCTGTTCTGTCCTAGACTGGCCTGTCCGGAGCCGTCTCTTTCCCCCCACCACTATCCCTGGAGCTGCAGGACTTTATGTGGTCCCTCTCATGTCCATTCTCGCTTCTCGGCGTTGACTGCTGGAAATTGAAAATCATAATCGCATCAACTTTCCGCACACAGTCCAGGCAGCAGCTCCGCCTTCCCCACTCGAAACTTTCTCTCTGGCAAAAGGAAAAGAAAACCCCGAATGTAGGCAACGCAGCGCACAGCACAGACTCTGAATGCTAGAAAGATAATTTGTTGAGATTAGTTTTAGCTCTCAATGTGTGTGTGTGTGTGTGTGTGTGTGTCTCGGCTAACCTCTGCTCATTGCGGCTCCCTTTTATCAGATAAATAGACTGGAAAGGGGCAGATGGGATGGCAGAGACAGTGGGCTGTGGAGCAACTTTCGTGCATATAAATTATGTGCGAGTTGATTATAAAACAATGCAAAACTGGCCAAAACTTTTCCCGCTCAAGTGCCGCTAACTTTGATAGTTTGTGAATTTGTGGGGATATTTGTGGGGGCACAGATGCAGGACAGGGAGCCCCACCACTCAATGCAGAGTCCTTGAGTCGTGCGTCGTGTGTCACGCAGACATCGCTGACGTCAATCGGTAGCTGTTCCCCTCGATCCCTGCTCCTGTGCACATTAAGTGGTGCCATCCTCCTGCTGCTCTTTTGCCATCAAAATTAGCGTCGCTCTGCTGGACGTAAGCCCGTCATGATGTGGCAAGTTCCAGATTCCTGCCCCTGCCCCTACCCGTGCCACATCCTTTGCGGTCTGTTTTGTGCCATGTAATTGTTGATCTCATGCGTATGCCAGGCCATTAACGCGCTGCCGTCAGCCTTCAGCTGCTGCTGGCCGTTAAAGGAGAATTTAGCCAGCTTGTTAGCGGACTTGGCTATTGTAATTGGGCCTAGAATGAGCAGTCCCCCTCTGTGTTAGCTACTACTTTAGGCGTGAGTCCAACACATGGGATCGAATCTCTGATCCCGCGGAATCCCGCTGGAGTCACTCTCAGCCAGTGAGTCCCCAACTAACCTAACAACAATCATTAATAATTATGATTATTTGATTATTAATTAGCCACCACCCCCCAGCTAAGTGCTATTGACACCTAACCGAAATCTCAAAATCAGAATCAATTGCCTGGAAATTCATTATGATCCAGCACGGGTGTGCTGGGTAGCAGCATCCCACACTTCCATCAAAGACTCCTCAAATCAATTTATATACGAGTATGCTTTTATCGATAATTTACTAGTACATAGGATTGTCGCTGTGGATTGATGTATGCTCTACTCTGATTCTGATTAACTCTGCACATGGAGAATTTAATTCAAAAAGTACCCAAATCACGTAGAATTTCCATCTCTTCATATGTAATTAGATCAACTGCGAATAAATAATGTAAGTACGTAGCCACATTGCTACATTTGTAAATGTGACAGCAGTGAGTGTAATTCCTGGTTGGGTTCAGTTTTAAACATCCTCATCATCATCGTAACATTAACATTAACATTAACATTAAAGTGGCCAAGGGGATCATAAAAATGAAAATGAAATCAACGTATTAACTACGTAACACACACACACACACACACACCCAGGCACCCACACCCACGCGCAGACGTAGATACACAGATAGAGATACAGGCACAAGGATAAGCGGGCTCACGCCACACGGAAAAGGCAGCGAAATAAAATCAATTCAAATAAAAAGCATAAATACGACCACAGGAAATGAAAATGACGACGAGGACTGCGGCAAAGCAGCCCAAGGGCATGGTTAAGGGTGAGTGGGTGTGGGAGTGAGGGTACGGCTCGAAGGGTGCGTGCGGAAAGAAATGGTGGAGAAAGGGACTGGAAGCGTGGGCGGCAACATGTAAGCGCACATTTTACGGCACAAGCATTTTCGCTTAATAAAATGTTAAGTGGGGGAGAAAAAGCGACAGACAAAAAGCAGCGACAGTTGATGAAGGGCAAACGGGAAGAGGAGACTGGGTGGCTGAGTGGGGGGGGGAGTGTGGAACAAGCGACAGACTGACGCAATGACTGACAGAGCAGCAGCAGCACCAGCAGCGAGCCGGAGTCGAGTCTGACAGAGGCAGAGTCGTAAAATTATATTTACAACACAAACAAAGCTGTCGACAAGAGGGTGGGGGGATGCGGAGAAGCAGAAGGACGATGAAGCCCAACACAATGATAAGCATGAAGCGGATGAGAGTCTCACACACACACACACACACACACCCACACCAGCAGACACGTACAAACACATTGGGAAGAGGGAGAGTGGCAGTGGCAGGGAGAGAGTAGCGCCAGCAAAAAGGGCGACGTTTGGTTCGCTCCCTCGCTTCGTTTGCTTTCGTTCAGCATGGTGCCGGGGGGGGATGCGAGATGAGACGAACAATTTCCCGCACTCAAAAAATAACAATGGCGCGTTGAAAATATCCGCTTCCGTTCCAAAAGCTACCGAAAGGAAAACAGCACAAGAGCAGACAGAGACGGCAGGAGAGACAGTCGCACGGCAGCTGCGACTCTCGAGGCTTGGTGGGTTTCGGGTGTTTGGTTTGGTTTGGGCTCACGGTCCTGGGTCCTTCGTCCTGTGTTCTGCTCCTCCGTCCCACGTCACACTCCCAAAATTTAATTCAATTTGAACACAATGAAATCATATTTTGCAACAAGCGTGGCGGTGGCTGAGCGGGGAAATGGATGTGGGAACTGTCAAAATCGCAGCCAACGGATCTGACAACTGGGGAAACGCTTTTCATTTTCATTTTCCGCATTTTCGATCAGTCCGAATGACCAGCCCGGCTCCATAAGCCGTGCCGTTCCGGGGATGGAGTGGAATGGTCTGGGCTGCGAACTTTTCTGCCCATATGTTGACACAAAAATATTTGTCCATTTGCTAGTCGTCGAATATCCCGTTTATTATTCATGTTGTGTCCTTGGGTCACGGCTTTCGCCGGGTCTCTCGTCTGCCCCAGGCTCCGTATTGCTTAAATAGCGCATAAAATAATAATAGCATTATTAACATTCGGTTTCTATTTATTTGCACACTTTTTAACGCACATAATTACATAATTTTGAGTGCCGGTCTGCCCCCTCTGGGGCCGACAGCTCAATCTATGGGAAACATTTCATGAGCCGCACACAAACGAAGGCCTCCTGGGGGATTATTTTCATTTTGACAGGACACGCACCCACACACGCAGACACACAAGCAGAGCCGGGATTTGTGAGGAATTTCAAAGTCCTTTGGCCAGGAGTTGAGCCGTAAGCCGAGGGCATCCAGTGCCAGCGGTCCATCCCGGAATGAAATATTGCCTGCCCTGACAAATGCTGTTTGCCCAAGCCCCCCTGGGTGCAGGACATGGACATTCCAGTTTCCACTCCCATGCCCGTCCGCCCTGCCTAAGTATGTTTGTGTGTAAGCAATAAAATGAAAAATATCTGAACTTTGGCAAAAAGCGCACAAGGATATCAATTCCCCAAATGCCTGAAATGTGTGTGTGTGTGGGAGGGAGTAGTCAAATCCAACAAGAAATCAGAATCATAGCAATAAAATTGAAGGAGCGTGCACGAACGCCGAAGGAAAAACAGCAAGCAAACACTTCCGAAGGGCTTTGGGATACTCCTGAATATTTGGCTCAGTGGCAAAAACAAGTTTTCGACAACATTGAGGGGAAGCCAGGTTGGGAGAGGATGAACAAGCCGGCACAGGACCGGATTTGCTACAAATCGGTTCCACATCCTCCGTAATTTTAAGCTGAAATCAGAGTCCTCCACGTACAATACATAGTGTGTAATTATTTTTAGGCGACCAGCCAAAAAGTATGCACCAAAAATAAATCAGTACTGAAAAAGGCGCCAAACATTTAGTTTTTCAAATTGCTTCTCGTTTGGCTCTGATCCCTCCCGGCTAGGACACCCAAAGGGATACCACTTATTTGCCTTTTACTTCAATGACAACGAAAGCAGCTTTGCCACTTTCAAAATTCTCCCTGTTCCCTCCACCGACCCCACTTGCCGTGTCATCGGAATAATAAGCTCTGCCCGGCGTATCCACAGGAAAGCAAAAATTACCACTGTCAAAGTTATACAAAGGTCAAATGGAACATTATGGCTTTATTTTGCGCCTAATAAATCTCATTATGTCATTATATACTACCGCCTACCACGCCAGCAACCCAACAGGAAAGGCTCCTTCCGCCAGTGGGACTATATGTTTGTATGCGATGTTTGCGTGTGTGTGTGTTGTGGTGTGGTGTGCGGTGTGTTTTGGAGAAGGTAAAAAGCTGCCTAAAACAACCGACAAGGAGAAGCAGAGAAACAAGAGGAGCAACCACCAGCTACACAGCCAAACGACATGCCAATCAGTAATCAATCCCGCACGCACATTGACAACGGAGGACCCCACCAAAAACAATTTGCAAAGGCCCAAAAACAACAACTACAAGAACAGAGAAGGCAATAAAAAGTTGGGAGAAAGAAGAAGCAGCTGCAACGCCGACAAGTGAGACCACACGACGGCACTGTAAACAAATTGGAAAGAGATGAACATACACAACTGCGCAATATGGCGTCACGAAACCAAAGTACATCCAAAATAAGGAGAGGAGAACCAAGAGAGCAGCCTCTTTTAGTGTCATGGTACGACTAAATTGCGAGAGTGTGTGAGAGAGATAGAGAGGAAAACCTTACCTTGCTTTTAGTGTACCTTTTACAGCTGCGCAGAGAGAAGAGTAAAAAAGCCGCCATTTATAAACATTCGCTCAGAGAGCGTGGCTGAGTTGTGTATATGCATGGGAATGCTTTTGTATGCGGACAATTGAGTATGTGTATGTGTTGGAAATGCCGCAGGGTTGTCAGCGTTGCTGCTGACCCAGCAGTGAAACTCGCAATATTACAATACTTTCAATCTGTGGCTCTGAGTCTGGCATCAAACATTAAGTAATAATATGAATGAACGACTGTGCATTCCTGCAATTAATGCAAGAGCGACTCTGGAGTAGGTGTGCTTCACTCGAATTTCAATAGCACACACCTGGCAACCCTGCTCGTTGCCAGCCACTCTCGCCTCTCAATTTATGCGCGTTTGTTTTCTTCTTCGCTTCGTTCCGACAGCAACGGTCAACGCTGTCGCAAAACTATAATGCTGTGAAAAACATAAAAAATTGTGTGGAAAAACACCTACAACTCAACTTTTTGAGCCCACATTTTGCGTGCTAAACAAAAGATTTACCCAGTGCAAACAAGTATGCAAAATCGTTCAATTATCACCGAATTATCACGACGGAAATGTGTTTTACTTGTGCATTCAATTCAGTTTAATTTAAAGCAGCAGCAACAGAAAGTGTTATTGCTCTCTCTCATCCTCTCTTTCTCGATCGCGAGCGATCAATATGCATGTGTGTGTGTGCGTGTGCGTGCGTGTGTTTGACGTAGTCGCGTCGCGGTTTCAGCAATTAAACCAAGCGGCGTAGAAATGCCAAAAACGCATTAAAAATTATTACTCGTTGTCGTCTGTCATTCACAAGAAGCAGCAGCAACAACAGAGACAATCATACACAAGTGCTATTTGCCGCTACTCATAAAACAAATTACCCACTTGGGGTCTGACTTGTGTGAGTGTGTGTGTGTGTGTGTGTGTGAGCGTGTGCTTGCGTGTATGTGCATGGGTATGAAAAGAGCACCGTAATAATCGCATTCATTGCCTCTGCTCATCATCATCTGGTAGCAGTCGAAAAGGAAAAAATACTATGCACTATAACACTGGTGTAAAAAGTAGTAAGCCAGAGCCGCCACAATAGTAGTATAAAAAACAAAAAAAAAAGGATGAGGAACGAGAATGTGGCACTGGCAATATGTTGCTGCTGGCAGCAAGAAGCAGAAGCCCCATCAGTCGGAATAGTACCGGAATAAAATTACTATACAGCTTGGCCCCAAACTTGCTTAAGTGTGTGTGTGTGTGTATGAGTGTGCCTGCCGTTTCTCTCACTCAACCATCGTCAGTAGCGGGGGCTGTGTCAGTGCTTGTAAATGCGGCGCATGTGCACATATATATATACATATATATCGCATTTATATATATATATATTTATGTATGTGCGTGTGTGTGTATGCAAGAGATTTTTTTATGTTTCGCACAAACATTGCGGTAAAAGAACGCCGACAAACGTTCGTCTCTCCGCTGCCGAACTCGTCGTTTCGCCGCTCTCACTAATTTCTGATTGTGACGTCTGCGCGGGCGCGTGTGCAAGGTGAAGTGCTGGATTGTCGTCGGTCCGTCGCGTCGGTCGCTCTGTCGGTCGGTTGGTCTGTCGCTCGTTTGTTCGTTCGGTCGCTTTGTCATACAACTCCCCCGTGCATTTTTTGTGCCCCAAGCTCTGTTCACCGACTCGATACCCCATACCTATGCCCACACACACGTACATTACGTACGGGTGTGTGTGGAGCAGCTTCTGTTCTGCAGAGCAGGCAACAGAGCTTGGACACGCGTCGCTGTCTCTCGCTCTCTCTCTATCTATCTCACTCCCTCCCTCTTCCCATCCCGCTTACTCAATGTGCCGTTTTCTCGAATATTTGTACAGAAATAAGAAAAACAACAACAAACCTCATAAAAAGTTCAAACATTTGTCGCAAAAGGAATGAAAAAAGTGTCAAAGCAGTGAAAAACAACAAGAAGGAAATTCACCAACGGCAGAACGAGAAAGAAAAAAGGCCGCACAAAGAGCCAAAGAGTTTGGCTGTCTCGTTCTGGCCCCCGCTTACATAAATGGAGAATAATTCTTGAGATTGCTTTTCGGCAAGGCCAAGCAAAGCCAAGCTAAAGCAAGCAAGCCAGCAGCAAACTCGAAACGAAGGAAAATTTTGTGGATTTACATTTTCCGTCGTCTTCCTGGGCGAGCGAGCGCGCGTGTGTGTAAGTGTGTGTGTGTTTGTGTGTTGTGTGTGTGTGTGTGCCTGGCGTTTCTTTTGTGGATTATTACGCCCTCTCGCACACTCTCTCTCCCCCACTCACTCACACTCACACTCACCAAAGAGGAGGAGAGCGAACAGGCCAGCAAGCTGCCAGAGTCCTCGTTCGCACCTCGCCTCGCCACACAGCTCTTCATCACCTGCCCAATCCTCTCCTCATAAACCCACCCCCCACGTCCGTTCCATCTACTGGATGCTGTCTATGAGAAAGGAACGAGCATATCAAGAGCAGAAATTGCGATTATTTTGGATTTATAAAAAGGTGAGCATCCTCCATATATGCCTAAATTCTCGTACATGTATATTTCTGCAGTCAATTTATTGTATAAGTCTGTCCCCATCCTCCCTATCTGGCTCCGATTCTGTGGTGTGAAGGAGATGGCTATCTTACAGAGAGAAAGAGAGCGAGAAAGAGAGTATATTATTTCCAATTTGATTAATTGCCGCACGCCACTTACTGTTGCGGCATGTCCGTACTCTTTACTCACACACACACAAACATTTTCCGAACTAATGCCAATTAAGGTGTTTCAATTTAAGCTGATTTTCAATTAAATGAATTTTTTATTGTTTTGCTGAACGGTTACAGAATTGAGAGTAGAATGGGCCTTTTTTGAGGTTTATGGTACCGTCGCTATCTCCGTTATACAGCTCTCTCCTTGAATTTTGTTGAGTTATGAATTACTTTTTTAACGGTTCCGGAGTTAGAATCCCCCGTGCAACCGCTCATCTTATGGCTCGTGGGCGTAAATTGTATCCGACAGATACGCTTTCGATTGGATAAACATTTAAGTGCAGTTCCACTGTAAACATGCCAAAATTGTTTATTTAAACAACTGTTTAAGTCATAAATGCTCGCATATACAGATGCAGATGTAGATTCACATAAATGTACATAGATAAAAGGTACACACACACGGAGGCACAATTAAGAGTCTATTAGGCAAAGCTCTCTGTCGGGCCATAATATTAAAATATTTCACACAAATGGTCAGGACGGGCCGAACCGGGCCGGGCCGGGACAGCCTGATCTGGGCCTGCGACATGGCAGGCCGCAGCAACAGCCCCGCGTGAAGAGCTGGAGGAGGGATAGGGGAACAGTGTTTCCAGTGGCGCGCACAATCGTGACGCCAACTTAGTTACGGTCATTAGCACCAGGAGCTGTGGCAGCAGCAGCAGCGAATGGCGCTGAACCGCACCGCACCGCGCTCTGTGTGCATGTCTCTAGATGTACAGACATTCATACACAACAATTTGTCACACTGCGCGCTGGCTGGCAAAAGCTGCCAGCAAGCAATGCGATAGCAGCAGGCCTGACACAGTGGGAACTGGCCACAAGTCCCCCACTAGTCTAATGATTTTGGTTTCTTTCAAACTGTAGATAGCAAAGCTCTTTCGCACTCAGAGTCTCCGCGAGCTAGCCTTATGGAAGCCACCTTAGCCTGGCATCACTGTAGCCGACTGTAAGCGACACAGATGCCACACAACCAGGCAAGAGCCACGTTAACCGACTTTGGTTGGCACGTTCGCTGGTTGGCTTTGTGCCCTGCTTTTTTGGCCAAAGATCGGCCTCTCCTCTCTCTCCCTCGTTTCCCCCTGTCGCACTCTCCTGCCGCTGCTCAACCACAGCAATTTGAGCACGGCGTCGAATGTGTGAATTGACTGACAAAACATTATCCAAATATAATTGCAGCGCTCATAATTGGTAGCATGTGTTGAGGTGGCTGCTGTTCCCGGCTGCTTGGCCTGGAGCTATTCGGCTATCGTGTGGCACACAAACCAACACGACCCCTGTTCCCTGGCCCACCTGCAGACAGTTATTTGTCCATTTGTGATGGGGGTGGGGTGGGGACATACACATCTAGCTACTGTGCCGAGAAGCCGAAGCCCCACCCCTGTTCCGGGGCACGGCACGGACACGGGGACACGGCCCGATGCGATTACACCTAATTGATTTGTTCAATTTTCATAGAAACGGCTGACAGTGACAAACGCCCGCTTTCCACCAGCCCACGTTCACGCCCACGCCTCCGACTGTCTGCCTGCCTGTCTGTCTATCGTCCGCCCATGCAAATTAGCAACGAGAGAGCTGAGCTCCATGTTTGCAATTTCAGTTGGAAATATATACATACATACATGAACAAACATATACATATGTATGTACATATGTATCCATGTAGATATTATTATTTATGGGATGAGATGAGCCAGAGAAAATCCACTCCCATTTCAAATGCGTAAACACTCATTTGACTGAGTGAATTTAATTCGAGTGGTTATCATGATTAGGTACCAATGGTACCATGATTTTGTACCAAATCAAATGCTCCACGGAAAATGCATCCACCAGCAAATCAAATGAGACTCGCTATAAATAAGCAAATAAAACTATTAATAAATGGCATAAAATTTGCAAAATAAAAGATTTCGTATCGAGCTCCTCTAGATATAATTTCTGTGAAACAGCGAGTGGTGAGGGCACAGGCGAGCCCACAGGCGGTGGGGTGTGGGAAGGGTGCAAAAACAAATAGCCGGCAATCAACAAGAGCGTCATTAAAAAAGCAAATTTCTGAACACGCTAAACACATGTAGAGGAGGAGAACAGCAACGGGGCAACGGCAATACAGGCAATGGCAACAAACAGAGGCACAAAAAAACAAAGGCATGAGTGGCACAATGAGAGGGTTGGTGAGGTACGGTGAGGGGAAGGAGCAGGGGGAAACAAAAGCACCAGAGGCACGAAAGCGTTCCACGTTCACTAGATAATGTGGGCCAGCAGCCGAGTGAGCCGAGCGAGAAAATGGGGGAAGATACGAAAACACAAAACACAAAAAACAAAACTCAATTCCCATCACGAGAAACGAGGCAAATTGATTGTGATGATGTTTTCGAATCCGACTTTGACTTCGCTTCGCCGGGCATCTGTGAGATACGAGATACAGCCCCAGACTCTGTGGGAGGGACAGCGGGTGTCGGATCGCGCAGTCAGCCGTGTAAATGAATGCTTTTGATAATTAATTTATGCTGCCTGCCACAGGGATAAATGATATTTATACAGATACATCCATTTGCATACTGTACATACATACTTATCTGCTCGCATCTGTGTGTGTGTATCCCATGTGGATGAGCAGGAATCAACACAGCAAACAAACGAAAGCTCCATAAAAAACCACACTTAATGTCGCTTAAACAAGTTTTAATTTAATTTATGCACACATTCGTATTTATTCCACTTTGTGCAAATAACTCAATTTAAATGGTCCTTACGTATTGTGTCGCACAGGTGGCGGGGGGTTACGATGGGCGAGGGAGGAAATTCAATATTGTGTGTTGTAAAAACTGAATAAATAAAACACAATTAATTATAGCATGTAAATATTGCGATAATAGCAATTAATATTTATTTCTTGTGTCGAAAGGCAAACAATTCCCGAAATACATATGTACATTTGTAAAAACCATTACCATCAGAACCCCAAGGAAATTTCAATGCTAATACATATTTAGTAATTATAATATCTATGTATTATTTAATTATCTTTTGTCAGGTTTTCATTTGTAGTAGCATCCAGATCGGGAACTATTAGACTTACTTCCTCATCACATTTGTTCATGATCGATTTTGAACGCATTTCAAGATAACAGTCAGGTTTTCAACGTTTAAATTAAGTTTAAAATAAAGCGTTCCTGTGGCTTCCAACTCCAAGACTGTGCACCGAGTGTTTCAATTTTTGTATTCCAATTGCTTCCACAGCTCCACAGATAGCCCGCTAATTGAGTGTCCCCACTCAAAAGTGTCTTGCATTTTGATAAACGAGTTTGAATTCCCACCACCAACAACAACAGCAGCAGCAAAAACAACAAAAAGAAAAAGAAAAAAAACCCGTGTGGATTTTTTTGAGTTGTTTATGTCTTATCTGAGTTGACATTTTGTGAAACTTATTTTTTGCAGCTACACGCGCCGCACATTTTTGCTGCCAAAAATAGCGAAACGCGAACGAAATAATCTAAATTTAGTCCGAAAAACCAAAGTAGATTAAATGCTACACTTATTAGTCTCAGTGGAATTTTTTGTACTAAATTGTAATATTTTGTGCGAAATATTTCTGTTTATGTGCACATAAATTTATCACATAAATCGATAGCGTGAAGATCAAAAAGTCCTTTGGAGAGTTTAGAGATTCTACACTTTCCCCCAAAGATTGCAAAGCATTAAATTCCGAACTTATAGCATCTGAGCAATCGGTGGAAGGCCAAATCTTTTCTGAATTTCTGAAAAATGCTTTGTGAACTGCCAAAAACAGGGAATAATCTGTGGAATATGTGTAATAGAATAATATGTAGATGGGCTTTACCAATTAGTAGTAATCTCTGCCCATCACCTTTAGTGCTAAATCGAATTCTGTTCCACAAAATGTATCTATTGAACGGGCATTGGCTTCGGATATTTCGTGAGTCCCGTCCCGAAAACTTACTTTGTTTATTTGCCTAGCGGCTGATTTGTCGGGTCTTTTTTCGCGCTTTTTGCTTCTCTTTTTTCTACATTGTAAATCTATTTTTGCTTCCCTTTGTGGCTGTTCTTCGGCTGCTCTGCGGCGTTTGTCAGTCATGAAAATTACGGTTAGTTGGTGGTGGGAGAGTATACAAATGCAGGGGCATGGAATGGCCGGGGCGTGGGCATAGTGACTGGACTGGCGAGGTCTGCGAGGTTGGCGTAGTCCATCAAGCACCAGAACCAGCAAAAAGCGTGATCCCACCCCCCTTCCTTCTCTCACTCTGTATTCGTTTTGGCAAGTTTGTTTGTTTGACTTCTTCCACTGCTTCCCCGCTGTATCTCTCTCGCTGTCTCTCTGAATACCAGATAAGCATTTGCAACCACCAACAACAACAACAACAACGACAAGAATGAGAGCGCCTGCTGGGTCCGAGGCTTTAACTGCTCCAACCGCCCCCAGCCCTCGCCCTCCTGCATGGCCCTTCTCTTTTCTTCTTTGCTCCCTGCTTCATATTTATTTTGATATCTTTTATGATTCTTCATTTGGCGGCTTTGGCTTCCCCGCAACGCAAATGAAACTCGCAGCGAGGCTTCTCTGTGTACACTGTACAGTGTATACCCTTGCCACGAGAGTATTATTGGTTCCATCGGATGTTTGCGACAAGGAAACTTTATAGTTGAGTGGGACAATCAGACGGACGGATACACAAAGGCATGGGGAAACTGAAGAAATTTTCTTATAAGGATACTTAACTCGGGGCGTCCTTGAAAGGTATGGAAATGTGATCCGGGAACTATTGGCTCATATCATTACCAGATTACCAGATATTGCAGTGGGAACAAATTCCATCCATATTTTGGTTTGATGGCTTCGGTAGCGGCGGTTGGTATTATTCCACTTGAAACAAAAGCTTACCGAAATGTGAATTTCAAATTTCTGCGAAGTTCTTCTCTCAGTTCGTATACCCTTTCCTGCCGATAGAAAAATACACAAATCTCAGTAGGCCGTCACTGTCTGCTCGTAATATGCTTATACCATTATTATAAATATTTTTCTTTTATGGGCCCCACGTTTATTATGTTACTCTTTGTGGATCCATACATATATATACATACATATGTATATATATTATTTAATTTTTTTCTTACGATACTTTTCGGATTTCATTACAAAAAGTTTCGCGGCACAATATTTCATGTTTATTAATGGGGCGTGGGGGCTTGTCTTTTGTGAATTGTTTAATTTTCAGCGAGGTTTTTCTGCTGTTTTGTTTTTCTGTAATTTACGTAAATTATCGTGATTATCGGATAGGTAAACGTATAATAGTCATTAGTCATTATCCATATTATTATTATGGCCATTTGCGCGATAATTGTGTGCATTCTGAAGAATAAGAAGCAGAAGAAGACGGGGCCATCCTCTATCTGAAAATTGCTTAATATGGCAGGCGACCTGTCGATGAATTCTGATTGTGTGTGTTTTCAATGCTTAATACCTTAATACCCTGTGTTATCGAACAGAGCTTGGGTATATTGTATTCGTGCTATTTCTTGTCCCAAGCCACAAGAATTACCGATGCTTAAGACTAAGTAAATATTACGGATCTAGATTCCTCTAGGGAATGTGAGTATGGGTATCCAATGGTGCCGTAGCGTATCTGCCCATCATTATTTCTTGTTTTAGTTTTCTTTATTTTTTATTTATTCCACTAGTGCCTGCCTGCCTTCGTTTTGTGGTTGCATTTAATAATTATCGTAATTTATGTGTGTGGACAAACTGCGGCATGCAACAACCACCACCACAACAACAACAATTACCCATGGGAGGAGGGGTACAGGGGGGAGAGATGGTAGAACAAATTAGTTGCATTTCAATTGGCACAGAGTCAATCGGCAGCGGCAGCTGTTTGTCGGGCGGTACGGGGAGGGTAAGCGACAGAAACAGGCTGAATTCCGTGGACCTGATCGCCGCGATTGACAAACGGTATCCGCTGAATGGATACACACGCGTCGAGCGGTCTCTTGGGGGATTAATGGACGCAATTTGATTTCATTTTCCCACTTCCAGTTTTGCGCTGCTGCTGTTGAGGCCAGAGGAGCTGTAAGAAGCGATGGACAGATAGACAGCACTTCTCCCTGCTGCAGCCCCGCGCCAACTTAGATTAATGAGCCTCGAATAAATCATGGAAATGCGAACAGCGAATGGGAAAACAGGAACGCCAGCCCGAAGTATTTGATACCCTAAGCTCTATTAATACTCGTATGATGGAGTCAAACGAAACTTTAGCTTGCTCGGAAATACATTAGTTTGCCCACAAATCAATTTTGTTCGAGCTATGCATCCAGTCCTGTCCGATGTTGATGCTGATCAGCAAAGGGTATATTGAAGTGCAGACACACGCGGTCGGTCGGTTGGTTCAGGCAAGCGGCAAGCGGGTCAGAAAACTTTGAATATTTTAACAAATATTTACACGCCTCGGTATATGGATAGATGGGGAGGGGTGTGCTGTGGTGTGGGGCAGGCGGTGGACTGGGGGAATGTCAATTTCACACTTGATTGCTGGCCGTAAATCAATAAAAGGAGAGAAGAGACAGGGAGATGGAGACGGAGAGAGTGGACTGCCTTTTGCCTAATTAAGCGCATCTAAGACGCTGCAGCTACTGCCAGACATACACAGACACACACTAATACACTGAGGTGGTATCCGTGTTTGTGGCTGCGTGTGTGTGTGTGTTGGCCATAAATCGCGTGCCGTTTTAACACTTTGACGTGCAACAATTGGAAATTGCGAAATGGCTTTTTGCTTTTGCTTGTTTTTTGCTTTGTGCAGCCGCCACCTATAAGAGGTTAGCCCCCCCGCACCCCACCAACCACCCCTCTGCACTCTTGCCGCAAAAGCAAATTAGCTGCAACGTTTTTTTGTGTGTTCCTTTTTGTGTTTCTGCCAAGTGAGAAAACAAAACAAGACAAAAAACACTTGAGGCAAAAACAAACAAAATAAAACAGTATAGCGAAAAGAAAAGAAAACGAAGGCTGCGAAAACAGACACCCCCACCCCTTCCACACTCCTCCTTCTTTTCTACACCCAACTTCTGTTACTTTTGCACTTGCCAGGGTATATTCAATCGGAGGGTTTTTCCATCAGGAGCCTATAAGGAGGAGTCGTAGCTACATTGATGCCTCATATTCGATTGGAATGCACACACAAACATCAGACAGAGACCTGCCTGTGCATACTCTCGCTGTCTCCTTTCGCACCAATAAATTTCGAGGCTGCCACATACACACAATAGTTGTGGTAAACGAGAAAAGGCAAACGGCAAGCGGCAAATTGTTGCCACAAATGGGAGCAGCAGCATCTGAAGCTGTGCGGCGGCAGCTGTGTGCTTGCTTTGTGCTTGCGCTGCGAAAAGTATCTTTGTGTAAACGAGATTAAAGCTAATGAAAATGACCACTCGCGCAGCAGCTGATTCGGTGTTAATTTTTTGTGTTCATTTTTTGTGGCTGCTTCGACTGTTGTTGGCTGTTGTGGCAACTGCTGCAACTGTTTGCTCAGACAGCAGCAGCAGACAGCAGCAAGCAGCAGCAGCTCCATAAAAATGCTGAGAAATTTGTTGCATGCTGTGTGCGTGCAGCTCGACTAGCCAAACTTGCAACTTGTTTCACAGCATGCCAGCATAGACCGACCCCCTATCCTCTATCCCCTATCCACCATCCACGGACGGGAGGCAGAGTCGTGAATTTATGCCCAAGTGGGGCCCCTCCCCCTCCGCAGCTTCAGCCACAGCCACATCCACATCACTTAACCGAATTAGTTTCAATTGCACATTCTTCAGATGCCGCGTGGAAGTTTTGTGGCCCGAGCAAACCAGTTAACAGCAAATGTGACTTGTTTCGGATTTCGTTTTTTTCGAATCGATTTTTTTCACAGAGATTACAATTTGTTGCCCCCTCCCCGCCCGTCTGACCAATCCGATGGAGAGTGTGGAGAGTGTGTCCGCCAGCAATTAATCACAATACGAGCCGATCCGATCCGATCCCCAATCGCATGCTTCCAGTTTGTCTGAAGTTTTTCTTTGGCTTTTAATGCACTTTTAATGGCATTCAAATGTTTCCGCCTCGATCGCCAGCCGCTGCCAACCTCAGATGTTTACGACGCTCAATTAAGCCAAACGAAACGACTTGTCCCAGGCACACTGAGGGGCACATGCCGAGATCCATATGGGCATATGGGGAGGAGTACGGGTGCCATCTTAACCCTATCTAAGCCATCATATCCCCGAATGGTGTTCTGTGTCGAATACTTTATGAATTACGAGAACTATCCGAGGACGGCTTTTCTTTGGAGGCAACCATGAAAGCCACCATCTACATACATACATATGTACATACAGACATACCTATTTACCATGGATTGGATTGTATCGCATGCGAGTGAGGAGTGGGATGGGGTGCCGTCCGTCTATGTGGGTTCCACATTCAAAATGTTCCCTCTGGCTCTGGCTTTCATTGTTAAAGCTTTCCCTCCTGCCCTCTCCCTTCGAGCAGCTAACAGCACAGCAGTGGATCCGTTGTGGCTGCCACTGAAGTTGTTGTTGTGTGGAGTGGAATCCAAAGAGGAGCCAAGGGTTCTTTCTGCCTTTCCTTCTCTGCCGACTCTCCTGTCCCACCACACACACACACACACACACACACAAGGCACAGACACAACTTTTGAAACTCAACAAGGAGCAACTTCTCTTCTTCTTTTCACCCTACTCCTCCTCATCATCATCTCCTTGTGGAGCAACGGGAGAGGAGCTAAGGGGAGAGAGCGAACTTTGTCGTTTATATTTCGCTTCCCATTTGGCAGTCCTCCCCCCGTACCCCATCTGGCGCTTCTGTTGCATCCACTTTTTGTTTAATATTAATGTGTGTCCCCCCATCCCCCCTTCCTTCTCGTCTTGCCTTCTTTTCAGTTGTTTTCCCTTTGTTGTGTTTCTTGTGCGCTTCCCTCTGCTTCCCCTCTGGCTCAGGCAAACAGAGAGTGGCAGAAGAAGTTCTCTGGTTCTTGGCTGTGTTTTGTCTCCCTCCGTTTTCTTGTTGAGTTTCTTTTTCAATTCAACTCCCCTGGCGCTCTTTCCCCGTCTTCTCCTCACCCATCTTCCCTCTTTTCGAATTGTTTGTGCTTGCTCATGCGAAATGTATGCGTTGTGTGTGTGTGTGTGTGTGTGTGTGTGTGCGCGTTCTTCTTCTTTGTTTAATTCTTGCCTCATTTTCGTGGGGGCATAAAATGCGAATTGTGTTTGTTAATTCATTATTTTACCCACCCCTAGACCACCCTAGCCAACCTCCCCCTCCCATCCGCTCTCCACGAAGTGACCGCATTTCCCTCGTTGGCTTTTCCACAGCACAACGGTGGTGGTGTATTCATTAAAATACACAAAAATCATTTTCCTTGCTGTAAATACGCGCTTAATAAAGCGCTCAAGCTCTGCTACTGCTGCCCCTGCTGTCGTCTCTGGTCAAGAGTGCGAAGAGTGCAAAGCGCACATAGCGTGCGGGAGGGAGATGGAGGAAGGAGCGGATGCCGCACAAAGCAGAGAAGAGAGAAAAAAAAGAGAATAAAGGTGAAGTGGTATTAAATTTCATATGCGTCGTTGCTCTTTGGCTCAATGTCTTGTAGCCCATTATCTGATGAGGAGTGTCGGTCGGTCCGTCGGTCGGTCCGTCAGTCGGTTGTGTACTGACGGATGGTGAATGGGCAGAGGGGGAAACGGGGGTTAAGAGCCAGAAAAGAACACTTAAGCCTGAAATTGGCAGCTATTCGCTCTGCCTGGCTCTTCTGCTTCTGCCGTTGCCGTTGCCGTTGACGTTGCCTTTGCTTCGATTCTCGTTTCTTGCTGTCTTGGGTCTCTCCCTCTGCATTCTCCTCTACTCCCTTTCAACCGTCTCCGGCATCTACTTATGTCGACTTGTTATTGTTCGACATAATGGCAAAATATTGTATTGCCAACATTTTTCTTCTCCTTGCTCCTTTTCCCCTTCTTCCACTGCATCTTCGGCATCTCTTTGCTTGCTTGTGCTTTTATACCCTTGCGGAGGGTATTCTGATTTTCACAAGGTGATTGCAGTGCAGTGAAGAAATCACAATACGTAACCTCCAGGCAAGATAATCCAACCAAACCAAACCAAACAAAACCAAAGCAAATAGTAGCTGGCATATCTGTTTGTGAAAGGGTAAGATTTTTTCTTATTTTCATTTTGCTCAGTGACAAAGTTTACGAAGAAAACGAGAGAGCGAGCAAGGGAGAGAGCTCACTTGACAAATGACTGGAGTAGAACTTGAGTAGAGCATGGGATCCGGATCCCCTTTCCCTGCGCTCTGTCCGTACTCTGCCCGTTCTCTGCCGCAGGGAGCGAACAATGGCAATAAAGTGCGTTAACTTTTTGGCAGACAATAGATTTTATTTCTGGCACAGACCAAAATGGCTATCCAGCCAACAGTTGCCGTTCCGAGTTGAATGAGTGGATGGCTGTGTGCTGGGGAGGGGTAGGTGGAGAGTGTGTAGTGGTTGTGGAGTGTGGGTTGGGGGTAGAGGGTGTGTGGAATTGTTTTATTATTGCCTTCAGGCATTTCGAATTGAATGCACGAGTGGGTGTACGTGTGCCACCTCCCTCCCTGTTTCTGTATGCCACCACACTGTGGCCCGTACATATCTACATCTACATATCGATACATACACATGTGTCTACATATCAGGGTTTAAGTAGGGAGATGTGACAGCTGCAAGTGAACGTGACTCCTGTGGTCACTCTGGGCTGGGGGTGAATGGGTGCAGGGGCATTACATATTTATGTACTTCAAAAACTTCAAATACAATAAGTTTGTCGAATCGGAATACAATTTTGCGAGATCTTTGCAAATAGGAAGCTGGAATACTTACTTAGTTTGGGTCGGAGTTGGAGTAGCTATTAGTTGGACCGCCAATGTGGGCATTCCGCCATATTTCCACTCCAGCCATTTCTCGCATTGTCAAGGTTTAATGCGCCTCCGGCCTGCATCTCTCCCTCTCTCTCTCTCTCTTTTGCTGGCGCTTTGTCCTCGCCTAACCACACAACAAACTAACTAACTGTCCTGTCCCGCCCCCTCCACCAACATCATCCTACCATCCATCCAAGTTGTTTTAAAAACAAGGTAGGGCCAAGACAGTTCTTTTCTCTCTCTATGAAGCGTGTGTTATGGACTTGCAACAAGGGCTGGAATTAAATGGGGGCTGCCTTACCTTCTGCTTAATGCACCATGCATCCATCCAAGCACTCACATCATCCATGGCTCGGCACGGGCGGGCCCCCCTCCGGCTCACCCTTCGTCTCGTGTTGCATTTTGCAACTTGCTGATCATTTTACACACTTACCACAGTTGTTGTAGTTGCTGTTGCAGTTGCAGTTGCTGTTGTTGCAGACTCTTAATATGCTTTTAGATATGCATCAGCCATATTGCTGTGTGCCACAATGTGTGTGTGTGTGTGTGTGTGTGTGTGCAACTGAAGACGTTGCCAACATCGTCGTTGTTGTCACTTCTTCCCTCTTCCCACTCCCCTCTCCGCTCTTGCTGTTGCTGCCTCTTTGCCTGCCAGCTTGTGTATGTACGAGTATTTGTGCATTGAACTGGAAACGCGCCAGAGACGCGCCCCACACCCCCCCCCCTCCCCCCCCCACTCGCGAACATGACTGGGCTAGCCAGAACGGCGCAGCACACAATTTGCATGCCAAACAGCATACAGAATATACTCGTACATACTAACAACGAAGCCGGGCCACAGCTCCAGTCCCCCTCGTCTGCTCTGGACTGGCCTTCGACCAGTCCCAATCCAATCCCCGTTGCTGGTCGGGCATTGCTGCCACTTGGCTCCACGAGCTCCCATCTTTCCACCTTTTCCCAGCGCAACGCGGAACGGATGATGCGAGCGTGATTCGTGATTTAAAGAGAAGGTTTCGTGTACTCAGCATGAAATGGGATGAGAGAGAGAGAGAGAGGCAGATGCTCGGGAACTGTCTTCCCCAATGGATTTATCTTTTTCTCAAACTAAATCGATTAATGCTTACCAGATTCACGACGCCATCCCTAGGTACAAACTCGTATCTCCCCCTGATGCATGCATGGAGAAAATTCAACTGCCAATTGCCGTTTTACTTATTCATGTTCTCGGCTGCCGTTTCTCCTATTCAATATCAAATGATACAAGTGCATACATACATACGTATGTACATATGTATGTATGTCTGCTTGTGTGTGGATGAGGATCTGGATGCTGAGCTTGGCATTTGTGGAAACTTGAGAGGGAACAAATGCCAAAACCGGAGCCAAGTCCGGATACCAGAATTGAGCGTAGAGCAGACACAGTAGGAAAAGTCAAGGGGCTCAAGTCGATTCGATATTTTACTCGAGTGGTACTCCGGCAGGCACTAAAAAAGGTTCCGGGTCGCGCAGATTGACTCTCAGCAGCTGCTCCACTCCACTCCAGTTCAGTCCACGGCCACGGCCACTGTTTCCCTGTGCTTCGCACATTGTTGATGGAATTAATCTGCAAATCAATTAATTTTCATGCCACTTGGCATTTTTTGTTGCACTACGCTTCGCTGGGCATCGCTGGGTGGCGAGTGGAAGGTCCTGATGCGGACTGGTTGTAGTCCGGTTCCTCGGCCTGTTACCCGAACCACGCCACGCACTCAATCAAATGGAAATTAGCATTTAATACGCCAAAAGCCAAGGGATGGTGGAGAGGGAGAGTTCGAAGCACGAAGAGGGGGAAGGCCGTCCCTTGGGACTCGAGCAACGCAACCCTCTTGCGGCCAATCCAACCTTCCTTGTCCCCTGTTGCCTGTTCCCGTATGTTTACGGAATAGTTCAGTAAGAGAGGGGAGGAAACGGGAATTGATTGCAGTTTCAGAATTTGGACAAACCCTCCTTATCCGCATCCTCATTCCTCCTTGCTCTTGCCCTGCTGCTGCTGCCTGACAAAAGGTGTCGTCTATGTAATTATACGTGCCGCATTGTCCTGTCTCTCCAATCTGCTTCCCTCTCCTCTGCCGCTTCCCTCCCCTTGTTTACTTATTAAGCATATTTGTCCTCGTTCCCCCTGGCGCTGCTCTGCTTTGCCGCTCCTTTGTGGCTTTTTCTTTCCGTGACAGCTGCGCACATTTTCGCTCTCCCGTTTCATTTCACCCAAGATTTTCCATATTCCTTCTATATTCCTTTTCGTTGCTGCAAACCTAAATTAGGTGCAGAATTTCCTTTCGCCTTCGCCTTGGCTCGCCGTCTCCTTCTCCCTGCCTGGGCACTGATATTTACAACAATTATCAGTAATTAATCCCAGCGACACATTAATCAACATTTTTCCACCTTTTCCCCCTCTCCGCACGCTCACCTATCGCGGTTAATTATCCAAGTGGCTTAAGTCACACGTGGGAGGAGGGGAAGGGACCGAGTTTGGGGCAGGTGGCAGGCGGCAGGGTGGCGCATAATCCAATTAAGTGCCCCACGTTCCCCCACATTATTGTCCTCCACGTACAGCCTCTTTGCTGGCAGCTCCTCCGCCCGGCCCCGCTGGTAGGAAAAAAACGAGAAAAGAGCGAGAATCATACGGGAGTACGGGAGAGAGAGAACGAAAAGAAAATGAACAGAGTCTCTGTCCCACTTCCAGTCCGTGGAGTCGTAGTGCCAAAAAGTTTTGCATGTCCAGGACATGTCGTCAGTTTGTCGCAGTTGATGCCCCTAAATGATCCCCTCTCCCTGCTTCCCGTGGTGAGATTCCGGAAAAGGGGCGAAACGAAGCTCTGTGCTAAACAATGAGAGAAAAAACACACAAAAAAAGCACACATGAAAAGCATACATTACAGCTCGGAATCCCTCGAGGGGGAAAACAGAGCGACAGAAAAACAGAGGAGTGATGCCAGTGGTGGTACGGGTGGAGGGGTGGATAATGTTGTTGTTCACATGTCGAGTTTTTTTCATCCATATTTTTGTATGGAAAGCGAACGTGGAACATGGGCCAACACAGGCACTCGTTAAAGAATAGGAAGGGAAGGATAAGAGTCCATTACACTGGAAGAAATAGTGAAATTCAAATAGTGAAGGACTCCATAATTATGAGTATTATGAGTATCACTGGCCAATCGGACAAGAGCCAGAAAGAGGGAGAGAGAGAGAGTGGGTGGCGCCCTATTTGCAGATTCAGTCTTTGCTGCTAAGCTACTCTGTGAGATAATAAATAAGTAAATAAGTTTCTTGATTTGCAGTGTTTTTTTTTTTGTTTTTGTTGACATTGAGGTTCGTAGGACGTCTTTGCTCCGTTCAGTTTGCAAATTTGTAAAAAGAATTCTCCTTTCCTGCACCGCGTCCGCCTGGTGCTCCTTCTGTTTGTTCTGTATTCTGGATAAATATTTGTCTATCGCAGGGACGAAGCTTTGGAATAAGCCGTGCCACTCCTTTGGCCAGGGGATCATTTAATTTGCAAATTTCTGCTTTCCCCTGGGCCAAATATTTGCACAGAAAGGCAAGGCAGCAGGCAAACAACAATGAAAGGCGGCGGCAACACGCGTCGCATTCACAGTGTTTTTGGGGAGAGGATGGGCGAGAAGAGTGGAAAGGTGAGGTTTTACTCTTAATTCCGGGAGAATGCTACAAATCTGTTGTTGTGTTGCCGTTGATTACGGTAACCGCATCTCCCTCCCCTCTCTCTTTGGTGCGTGCAGCTGTCTGTGCCCTCGAAAGGATCCCCTTCCCAACTACATATACTATGTATTCCATTCGGATTCGCCCCTCCTGCATTTAGACCGAAAATCCAGTCAATCAAAAGCGTGCGCAAATATCCCAAGGGGGAAAGTCAAATTTGCCTGCTATTCCGGCATTTGCCATTCATTACTTATGCGTAGACAGTCGTGCAGGGGGTGGGGGGACAGCAACCCTCGTGAAAGGGAGAAGTGCAGCAAAAGCAACAGCAACAGCAACCCTTAAGCTCCCCTTATCCTTATCCCTCTCCCTCTACCACTCTTCCTCCCATGTTAATCGTTATTTTGGCACTCTACCTCTCTCCGCTACTCCCCACCCCTTCCATCTGTCCGTCCTTTGCTGCTGCGTAATCGCTTTTCGCCATAAAAATCTAAGGAAGATATTTCCAGGGTCCCAGGGTCCATTTCTGGCGTAGCGCATTTTCAAATTATCCTCAATGAAATTATGAAAGCAAAAAAGGGTCTGTCTCTGTCTGTCCCCGGCTCGGCTCGGGCCGGCGCGGCCCGGCCCAGCCAAAAGATGATTGAGGGATGGGGCGGAGTGGATGGTGTGGTGGGGTGGGGAAAGGGAAACAAACCGCTTGAGTCAAATATTTTTGATGAGGGTCATAATTATAATGGAACAGGTCTTGCACACAGACAAACCTCACCCCGACCGCCCGAGCCCCGTTCGTGCCGTGGGTTGTTGTTTCCCCCATCTCCCTTTGCACTCCGCTTCGTTCTGTTCCGTTCCGTTCCGTTTCGTAGTGATGCGATCCCCTGTCTCAACACTTTTGTGGGAGGGGTCTTGCAGCAGGGGGAACGTCGTATAATGCATGATTCATGCTCTCTCTCTCTCCCTCTCCCCCTCTCACTTTGCAGCATTAACCCTCGGATTCTGCTTCTGTTACTCTCCTTCGTCCTCTGATACTTAAAATGCAAAATTGGGGACCCGATGCTCGCCCTTTCGCACGCTGCTTCGTCGTTCGCTGCTGCCATGTTTCGTGGGTTATATGGTACGCTGGTGGTGGTGTAGTGGGTGGGGTGGGGAGGGGTGACGTGACGAACAGGATTTGGCATAATTAAAATAAATTTTAAACGATTGCCATGCTTTGATTATACCGTTGCACGGCGAGACAGACTGCGTCGAGGGGTGTGGGAGCTACTGTCGAATGCTGTTTGCTTGAAATTGAAAAGTAATGCCACTTTTGTCACTATTGGGTTTGCCCTTCAGGGCAATTATCTCTCCCCCATCTCTCGCTCACGCTCCTTCACGCTCCCACCCCCCGCGCGCCCGTAGCTGTGATCGTGTGAAGTGCGAAGCGAATGTGGAAAGAGACAGAGTGTGTGAAGAGGAGGAGGAGTGCAGTAGAAGTAGGACCGTAGGACCTGCAATCAAGTTGTTTATGACCGTGTGGCAGCTACCCTTGGACTGCCCTACCTTCCATTCAGGATGCCTGTGGCAGCTACCTTCTTCTCTGTGTAGCTCTGCCTCCACTCGGGTAGGTCTTCTCTGGTTTCGGCCTGAGTTCACGCCACAAATCACAACATCATCGTGTGGAGTGAGAGGGAGAGTGAAGCAGAGACGGAGACAGAGACACCTCTTGCACAGCCATTAACACGCAAAAGGCTCCCGCTAATCCCCCCACTCTCCGCTCTTCCTCACAGAGCGTAGTATCTCTCGCTGCCCCTTCCAGCACTCACCTCACCTCACCTCCCACCCATCTCCCTTACTCCGACTACTTTAATAACAAAGTAAATATTGTTCATTAGTAAATATTTACACGCTCGTCGCATGTTTGTTCATATTAAATACTGCTCCACCCCTCCCTCCGGTTCCACAGGAGAGCTGTTCGTATAGAGTGCGCATATGGAGTGCCGGGACGGGGCAAGGGAACGGAATGCCATCTACTTCGACTTGGACTCGAGTGCATGTGTGGATGTGGATGTGTGTGTGTTCTGTTTGGGTTACGTTCTTTCCACACTCTGCTGCTCTCGTCTTTTGCTCGTTTATTTATTTATGTTTCCATTTATTTATTTATGCGCATTCGTTCGCCCCTCTCCTCTGCACTCGTTCTCCCTACCGCGCTATCTAGAAAAGTGCCTATCGAGCTATTAAACATTTATCGATAACTTGTCTTGTAAAAAAAGGGGAGACAAGGAGTGTTTGCTCTCCGATGTGTGCGTGCGTGCGTTCGTGTGTGTGTGTGTGTCGCTCTCTGTTTGTTTATAATTTATGTGCATTCCAAATGAAGCATTTACGACACGCAGAGCCACGCCCCAATTGGCGCAAGAGTTTTGGGTTGCATATGCCACTGGGCCGGCCTGTGGGGGGAACGAGGAATGGATTCTCATCCATTCTAATGGATAGACAGAAGTACCCCCCACAAGGAAAGTAAATCGTATTTAAAGATCTTCGACTACAAACATAAATATCCTCGAGGTCCGTTTGTCTCTACATATGTACAATGTATTATTCTGGAAATATTATTTCTAATGGTAAAATGTAGAATATCATAGGATCAGTCCCTGTGATGACTCTCTCTTATTTAGTCGTTAGTTGTAAAAAACTATTTATACTGAAGTATTCCCCTACCAACTCTTGAGTGCCCCATGGCACAGGGTATGCCACGATTCGAGCATCCACCCCATGCCGTATTTCGGTGGATTTGCCGCGTGTCACTTGCAACTAATTGCCATTAGGCGCCGCTAAATAATTTATACGACACAACAGAGAGCAGAGCACATGCAACACCAGCAACAGCGAAAACAACGAGGAAAATTCGATCTTGTCTCGTTCGTTTGTGGCATTAGTGTCATAATTTATTTCCATATTGAGTTTGCAGTTTACTTTTGGCCTGCCAGTTGCCAGTTGCCGGGGCACTTTATGGCGCTGCAACATGCACAACACGAAAACTGAAAACGAAACGAAAATTGCAGCAGCAATTGCTACAGAAACAGAAACAGCAGCAGCAGCCGCAGCCGCAAGAACGAAACGCGTTTTGCGGCGCCGCAGCACAAAAACCAAATTGTAACCAAATGCGGACCGTTGCACGGACTCTGACGAAGTGGTATGGAAGGGGCAGGGCAAAGGCAAAGGAATGGACATGACTGTAGTTGTGGATGTGGACGGGACTACGACTGCGACTGGACTGGACTGGACGGAACGGGCAAGGGGACGGACGGTCAGTTGAATTGAAACCGCAACGGCGGCAAAAACCACACGCCATCAGTTCCCCTGCTCACCTTCTGTTCCCTGTGTCCGAGCACCCTCCGCGGGGCATGTTAAATGCAACCGAAGCAACGAAGCGTGCAAATCATGTTAGCCCCTGCCCCGCCCTGCCACTGCCACTGCCATAGCCACGGCTGCCCGAGCCCCCTCATCATCTCTCCATCATCCAGCCCCTGCCGTGCACACTCTCTCCCCCTCCCCCTCCCTCCACTCTGTGCACGCTTTGCAATGCAAACGACCGCAGGGGTCCATATCCCAATGCCATAAAAGGTCGCCCTCTGTCTGCCGTCGCTGCTGCTGGCTACCGCTGAGGGGTTTTGGGGAGGTTGGTGACGGTGCTAGCAAGGGGAGCGGAGTGGAGTGATGTGATGATGGTGGTTCAGTGAAGTGCAGTGGGGTGGTGGCAATAGCGTGGACATGACGCACAAAGTCCACATAGACAGAGGACTCAAGTGCTCCTTTTTTTCTGTTGATGGAAATTATTGGAATAGTTTTCCTTTTAACGCGTTAATCGCAAGGTCAAGGAAAACCAAAGGAAAATTGTTGAACGAACAGAAGAGTTTCAAAATGTGTCATATTGGAAAATGTCTACAGCCCAGTCGGCAGAGCATTGATCACCAATAAAATATAGGATTATTCTCAGTGTATTTCGACCATAACGCTGTGAATACTTTGCTGTCCGTTATTCTCGTTGTTTTCCATGGAACGGAGGAATAATCGTCGCTAAATGAAATCTAAATTATCGAAAATTTTGGCTAAAAAAGAAAGTGTAATTTCATTGATCGACAAAAGGGTCGTTATCGCAAACACAAATTTATCAATCAACTCGCAATTGTTTCAGACACAAATGGATTCCTCTGTTCCGCTCTGTTCCGAATCTATCAATTAAGTCACACTCTACATATGGATATGGCTTTGCCCCTCACGGCGGCAGTCGAGCGTGTGACGCTGTGGCGCCACAGTCATAAAGCTCTCTGTCTCTTTGTCTCTCTGCCCGCAAGCCTTTCTCCGTGAAGTGACATATTATTAAGCATTTAAGGCACTCGAGTGTGAAATTACAAAAAATTTAGTAAATGTGCGGCTAATAAACAAGAGACGGAGCATGATAGAGGGGTACCGGGGGTTGTGGACAGAGGGTTGGGGAGAGAAATAGCGGGGAAAATGAGATTAAAGCGTCCAAAGAGCAACACAAAAGCAAATGGAAAATTTGTCATTTATTATGAATGCGTGGCTAATATCAATAATAAATGAACGAGCAGATACAGATACAACCTGCGGCGTTGCCCAGTCTATTTCTAGTCCACACACACACACACACATGAGAGAGGGCAGGGCGGTGGTGGGGCATGCCCCACAATCGAAAAGCCAATTTAATGGCCATAATTTCGTAGCTGGGGCTGCCGTGCTGTCTGCGACACAAAATCAAATTTAGCGACATGAAAGCACGTCATGAAACGAGACGAATGGAACGACATGAAGCGACATGAAACGACAAGCGAACAAGTTAACAAGAGCAAACAACAGAGTGGGGCAGGGAGAAAGAAAGGCCTGTGTGTGTGTGTGTGTGTGTGTGTGTGACAAAGACCACCCGCAAAGCATGGCAGAGACGTAGCTCGTGGGCAGGGGAGAGCAGTAAAGCCAAAAACGGACGTGTGGCACATTAAAAGCCGCAAAAACAAATACAAAATCACTTTTTGTTCGAATTTTTATGTGAATACCCTTTACCCTTGCGGAAGGGTATTCGTATTTTGCAACAAAGACACAACACACATTTTCAGCCAAAAAAATATATAGAAAAACTTGTAAGGGTATTAAAAGCTTCGGGAGCAGAGTCGATGATTTTCCCCTTGTTTTTGGGGAAATGGGTTCACTGCGCCCCAAATAGCATATTTATCTGTCCGTTTCCCTCTTCCCCTTGCCATCACGCATCGGGTGGTTGCGGCACAAATGGGTCTTGGGGCAAGAGGATGCCAAAAGTGCTTTTAGCTCGCTCGTGTACAAGTATCATTTATACATAATAATTCTACATGTTTTTCCACCTTTTTTATTTCGCTGAATTTTCATTTATTTGATTTTCAAATGAATTAAAATGTAATTAATATTTTAAGCTCTGTTTCCTTTTCGGATGGACGCATTTATTAATTAACTTTCGCCTATGTAGTTGTAAAAAAAGCTTTATTTAATTGCTTGTTTTTCAATGCGAAAAACCCAATTGAAACTTCCAAAAAAAGCCTTTTGATTTGCAATTTCTGTGGAACTGAACTCTTCCATGGAAAATGTCAAGTGTAGCACTTAACAATACAAAACTATAATAATAACATTATGATTTCAATCGCTTCTTGAAATGTTTCACTCCATTTCTGATTGTGTTGTTGAACGTAATTGAAATTCTACATAAAACGAGAAGGAACGTGTGAGTCGCTTCTGGGGACGCGACTCTACTTATACCCGTACTCAGTCAGTATATACATTTTTGAGATATGATTTTTTAGAATTTTAGAATAAAAAAAAAATTTTACATTTCACATTTTTTTGCTACATCTGTTATCTACATCTACATCTACAATGTATATTTTACATCTAACATGTAGATTATAGATGTACCATTTATATTCTGCATCTCCTCCTCTAGGGGTTGCTCGCGCACTGAACGCGGCAGAGTGTGCGAGCGAGAAGGGGAATGAGTTTCGTGTCTCTGGCTGTTGGAAGCGGGGGAAGCAACTGAAAATTAATTTCGTCATTCTGGCTATAATTATAATCCGTTTTGCGTTTTTAGTTTTATCGTTTCTTTAAAAATGTGCCTGCCACAGAGTTTCGTCCTTTGTGGGGGCGGAAGGGGGCGGGGCGAAATTTTGAAATACACTTGTAGCAGTGTGATATCACATGAGTCTTGAAACCAAATTTGGTTGCCCTAGCTTTTATAGTCTCTGAGATCCAGGCGCTCAACAAGACGGACAGACAGACAGACAGACAGACGGACAGGACAGACAGACATGGCTATATCGACTCGGCTATTCATGCTGATCAAGAATATATATACTTTATGGGGTCGGAAACGTTTCCTTCTCTGCGTTGCACACATCCACTTTTACCACAAATCTAATATGTATACCCCTTAACTCTTTTTTGAGTACGGGTATAAAAACGAATTGCTCAAAGAACGAAATTTTGTCTCTGTCAAGTTTCTATTATCATTTTTCATGTTATTATGCACTTAGAATATTCGTACGATCCGTGATCCGTGATGTACGAGTACATCAATTAATTGGTCTGTCTGTGGGCTCTTCAGAGTTCTGTATATTGTAAATTAATCGTTTATCGATTAAAGAAGATGAGCTGGGGAAAAGGTGAATTTTAATTTATGCTGAGCGAATATGTTTCTCCGGCAGACAATTTGCAATTTACCAACCAACTAAATGTCTAGCCAATATTGTGCATAAATAATAAACGTTGTGATGGGAAGGGGGGCATTCGTGTTATTTGCATAATTAATTTCCAGCGGTGGCGCACGGCGTGCAACATGGCGTATGAGCGATGTTGGCAGGGAGTGCATAAATCAGGCGGGAAAAAACGCCCGGACGAGAGAGCCCCCATGAACAGACCAGAGGAAGAAACAGAGAAAGAGAGAGAGACAGAGAGACCCCCCGACTTACTACCAACAGTGCGAACAAATCGATCGAGTCTTGCAGTAGCAGCAGTCTTTTTCGGCCCATTGTCTGTTTGCTTGTTAACGGTTAGCGGTTAACAGTGTCTGTCTCTGCTGCCTTGCAGTACTACATATATTTATTAACACTTTGGCCAGGCCAGCGACAACAGGCGTCGGCCATTGTTATGTCAGCTAATTTGCATATTCAAATTGATTTTTCCCTTCCGCACACCGTCCCCGTCCACAACTTTGTCTAGGAGTCACACAGCTGAGAGCTGACAACTGAGTCTGAGGCTGAACGTTCGTTCGCCTGAGAGCTGATCTGAGGCACTATTAAGTGGACTACGCCACGCCCCTGCCGTGGACACACACTTGTTCGCCTGCATACTTAATTAATTATTTTAATTGCAGCGAGTAATGGCGGCACTTAATCAATAATAGTATGAGTTGTTGCGCTCGCTGCTTAGACTACTTAATGACGGGTACTTTGTTCACTCCCCAGACATTTGGTCACCGTACCATTTGCATAAATTAACAGAACCAACAGAGCCATTCCCCGTCCCCATCCCCCACTCCTCCCCATCTATGAATTGAACTGGCAGCAAAAGACGACAGACAACGGACCATAGACCATAGACCCCACCTGGCCAAGGCGTTTTTGCCTGTGCCAAATCGTATTCACAGTGGTCAGCGCCTAAGGGGGAAAATGTCTCAATTTGGTAGAGATATTTGTGCACTATAGAGATATTCGACCTACTCATGAAGGCGAATGGAGAAATCGATTCGATTTAGATTTATTTGTACCGATTCGGATTCGGTAGTAAATTGTTCCAAGTAGCGTTGCCTCACACACGACCCTTCACTGTAGCATTTTGCATAGCGAATTGTGCCAAAAACTGCCCTCTCCCCACTCGATCACCAGCCTGGGCAGAACCAAAAGTTTGGCCCCAGTCCCAAGTCTCCGCTGGGTCTCAAGTGGCTTCCAATTGCCAAATCAACTTGAGAGAGCAACTAAATTTCTGAGTAGTAGATATACACACAGCCATACAGATATGTATATGCACATACGAGTACATCTGTAGAGGGACGAGGGTTTTCTGTGCATTTGTGTGGTAGCTTTTCTGGGGGACCCCGATTCAAGTGCCCCTGTCCCTGCCGCTGCCTCTGACGCTGCCTCTAGCCGTCGTCGCTCTATAATTAAATTGCAAAAGTGCTGGCGGCATTTTTAGGTCTCTTTTTATTATTATTTATATTTTTTTTTGGCACTTGGTGCAGCTCAATTTAGCAACAACAATCGGACAACAAACCCACTCACCGCCATCGCCACCGCAATTATTGTCAACTGCAATTGGCATAGCTTTCCAGGCACAATGTTTGTGTTTTGTGTATCTTGGGTCTTTCTCGGGCGTGGCCCCGCTGTCAAATAGTACAAACAATTAGATAAATTGCTTTATTCCGATGCAATTCAAATGAGTCAGTCGGCTCGACTCAGAACAGCCAGCTATGAGGCACGTTTATTAACCTTTTGAACTCATTTGAGGCGAAACTCATCAAGGGAAGAGGGAAGATCCAGAAGAAGATGAATCTCTATGCCTTCCGGGCAGACGGGGGAGAGCAGTGAGACTGTGGAACAGCCAAAGCCTGAAATCTCTCATTCTCTCTGTCTCGGTCTCGGTCTCTGTTTCTCTCCACTCGATTAGCCCAGTAATTAGGCACTTCAAATACCACTTAAATTTCAGATTAGTTGCTGGGGAAGATATTATTATTATTGGGATTAAATCCCCAAGGGATCCACTCTCAAGTATCTTATGGTGTGAAATTGCAAAGAAAAAAAAACAACAGCAATATATTGGTATACTTTTTCATTACCAAACAGAAGAGTTAGAGGTGAAACACGGTAAAGGGAACCCAAACAGTCGACCCGTTGGGCTCGCTCCAATCCCTCGCATACTTGCGTTTTTGTTTTTGTTTTGTCTGAACTCTGTGGGACAGAGACTGACTCCAGCTACGGCTCGAACTTCAATTCTGGACAGGCTTGTGCGCGCGGCTCTTTTGCGTTGCCTTTCGCTGCCTGCCATCATCATCTTCGTTGCTGAAGGGTTGGACAGCGGAGTGGAGAGTGCGGAGTGGGGGACAGCAAAATGGGGCGGCAGTTTGAAACATTTTTCATTTCGCTGCCTCTTCCAGGGTCTCTCCTCCATCCTCCTCCCTCCTCTCTCTATAGCTCTTTCATGCGCTGACAATGGATGAACCGCAAGTTTTATTATTATTTTTCTCTTCTTCGTCGCTTGAATATTTTATGCTTCTGGCCGTGCTTCTGGCGCTGCTCCTCTCCTCTCTTCACTTCACTTCACTATGCTTCACTCTTCTCGCTGCTGCTCTTTTCTCGACTATTTTTTTTCCAGCTTCGTTCTTATTTTATTTCCGGTCATTAAAAGTCAATCTCGAGAGGGTCTCGCAAATGACATTGTCGCCGCTTTCAGTGCGGCTAATTGAAGCTACTTGAGTGGGCAGCGGGGAAGCGGAAGGAGAGGAATGGATGGTGCCCCGAGTGGCGGTGGGTGGTGGGAGAAAACGAGTGGCAAGGCGCCTAACAGGGTTCCATTTAATTAAGTTATTCGGAGCTGCTTGCCACCACCAAGCACCCCATCTCCTCTGGGCCCATCATCGCAGCCCCATCACAGCCCCATATGTACATGACTGGCAGTTGTTCGTTGCCCGTTGCTCTCTGATTGATGGCCGATGGCCGAGAGGTGGAAACAGTTACACAGATGGCCCGGAGCAAGGGCCAGAGACAAGTGTTGGCATTCTGTGGCACGGAAAATGTAATTAGAAAGTTCCACACTTCTGTGGGCCATGGTGGTGAACCGTTTCGGGGAGATATCTCTCTCTCTATCTGTCTCTTGTAAACGGGTTGAATTGAATAAAAGGGTCAATATGGTAAGCGAATTGTAAATATTTATTGTGTATTGGGAGCGGGGCAAGGAGTGTCATAAGGATTGAACATATTGTGGGTACATATATTGACAGTAAATTTCCAAAGAAAATCAGAATCTGATTTTGAATTCTGTATGGATACCCCGATGGGTTTTCTTATCAATAATTAAATGTCGGCAAATGTAATTAATTCAGAGGACTCCCCAACTGTAGTGCAGAACTGGTTCGTTGCTCTTTCGCGTCTCTCTCGCTCCGTCCGCTCCTCGATCGACATAGTTTATTCATATTCGCGAGAATCGAAAACCAGAAGCTCCACCGAAACCTCCGACCGAAACCAGTTTTGTAAAACATTTTTAGTAGCTACTAAATCAGTTTTTATAACGATTTATGGGGAAGAAATTTAGTTGTTTTGGTTTTTGCTTTGTTATTGTTTGCTTCAGAGTGTGTGCGTGCTGTGTGTGTATTTTGGGGCAGATTGAGTGCATTGAAAGAGCTCTCCCTCTCTCTCTCTCTCTTCCTCTCTCTTTTTACTCATCTCTAGCTGTCTGTTTGCATCTATACGATTTTGTCTTGACAGATTTGCAATTGTGTTGCCAATCACAGATTGTCGTCGTCGGTTTTGTTGTTGTTGGCACTGCACATTTGTCGCATAATCCATTATGCCCCTTTCCCTGCCACTCTTTGCCCACTGGACGGACACTCCACCCATTCAATTGTCATTGCGAATGTCAATAAATTATTTATGCGTCACATTAATTGCCTCAGTGGTAGTGTGTGTGTGTGTGTGTGTGTGTGTGTGTGTGTGTGTGTCTATCTGTTTGTTGTCCGTCCCTCTCTTCCCATCTTTCTCTGTGAATATTTTGTGGCATTTAAATTGAATTTTATTGTTTTAAATTGCGCATTTACAATACACAAACATCTATTCCTATTTGGATCCCACTCTAAAACTCTTTTCTCTCTTTCTCTTGCAGGTGAGTGAGCCAATTAGTCCGAAAAGCGTTGCCAGATCAAAGTTAAGATGTAAAAGTCGCGCGGAGAGTCCCTCGTCCCTCTCTCACGCACTGGATGCTAGATGCCGCAGTGCCCAGTAGTGCAGTCTGTCATTCTCGTTGTTGTTGGAGTTGCTGGAGTAAGGAAAATTTTTAATTAAAAAACTTTTGCAATTAAAATGATTTTCGCTCGTAAAACTTTGCTCGAGGAGTTTAGAGGGAGACAACGAGACCCTACCCGACCCGAGCAGAGCGAAGCGAAGCAAGGCGGAGAGGAGGAATTACGATTTTTAAATTTTACAACAACTTATATGCATAATTATCGTGGGGAACAATTTCAATGGGGGATATCGGGATGTGTGTGTGTGGTGGATAATGTAGAGAGTTGTGGGTTCCATGGGGATACATATGCACAAAAGTTGGGAAAACAGTGGAAACAGCCTTGCAATTCGTGACTTTTACTGTTTTGGCACTTGCCATAAAAATAGTTCATTTACGCACACATCCCGAGCTCCTAGGAGTCTCCATCGTATACTTCAACCTGTCCGAGTACAGGTGGTGCAGAGTATCTAGCTGTCGCATGAGCGTGTTGCCACATGGTTTTGAGTTTATGTTTGGCATTAACGAAGGAAAACCAACCTATGCCCACCACTCGGTGGGCATCCCCCACCATCCGTCAAAACATAAAACTTTCAAAACCACAAAACACAAACCCAAAGACACCCCCGCACGACGCTTCGGCTGCCACATGGCTCCAACGGTGGATAGATGGATACACACAGACACAGGCACACACACATCCTCAGAACCGCAGAACTCTGCCGAAACCGAAACCGAAACGAACATAAAAATAAAATAAACTGAAAATATTGCTTCTGCTGGAATTTGCGGTCATTTCCATTCCAGAGAATTTGTAATAGCATTTTTGCATTTCATTCGGCCATTTTACATTTTCCTTTTCCAAAGAACTGCTGGTTGGTGTTTGTTTGCTTATTTTCACCAACAAATATTGTGGATAGCAAACGTCAGCGTACAAATTGAGATAGTGTTTTCTTTTTAGTTGCTTTGGTTCTGCAAACAAATTGTTTATTTTATGCCAAATCATTGTTCGGTTTGTCAACACTCGTGGGCTATAAATATAGCCCGGGTCTGAAACCCCAGACCCCTATTCACAGAGTAGAATACCAAAAGATCTCTCTCTCTCTCTCTTTCTGCACTGATAGCTATCGCTCTATCCTCGTGAGATTCCTCATCCTTTTGCGTGTTGTAAAGAGGGATAATAACAACAAAATGTAACAAATGAAGAAGGCAACTGATGGAAACAGTTTCCGGCTCTCCGCTCTCCCCGTTCCACTAATGGGGGGAGTCCAAGCAGAGTCTCTGAAAGTCTCCTGCGAAATATAGAATTATCTTTAGGACTGTATTCGGCTCGCCTGATGCTGTTTCCATACGCTCTCCATCATTTCTCGGCCCAGACTAATTTATTATTGGGGCTTTCTAGTTGGTGTACCATGTGAGCGGGTGGATGGGACTCCAATGGTAGCACAAAATGGCCAAAGGCCTCACCCGTACAGTTCTGGAAGGCATTACCATACACAAAGATATTTGTATATATATATATATATATATATATAATATGTATATATACCTCTTGCGTGGAGCTCTGAAAGCAGAAGTAATAAAAACTCGAATAAAAGGAAAATAAACTGAATTCGAAATTTGGGGGGCAGTTTCACATCACGAACACTTCCACCCGCTATGCGCCCGCCACTCTCCGCCTGCGGCATTTGTTGCTTTCTTTTTTCTTGGGCCATAAAAATTTATGACAGTTCGCACATTTGGCATACGAAAATGAAATACACTCCGAAAAGAGCGACACGACTCCGCACGCACAGAGCGGCACACAGCTGTCAGAATTACGTGTGAGAAATGTGTCCAAAAACACACAAAAGAAACAAAAACAACAAAAAATATAAAAACAAAGTCAAAATAAAAATCGTAAAAAATCAGGCAGCG